>WEIV01012591.1:305776-320251 GCA_013390005.1 Calyptomena viridis
AGCCCCTTGCCAGCCCGTGTTTTCTGGGGATTTTATTTTAAATTAATATCCTTGTACACGTATGCAAGTGGCTGCCCGTGCCAGTATTATGCGCCATCTTTGTTCTTTTATTTGCAAAGCAAAAGTGTTTATTAATCGGGAGAAAAATGAAGAAAGTCCCGGGGAGCACAGCCAAGGGTGTGTGTGGCGGGGGGGAGCGGGGGAAGGGGCCGCCGGAGGAAGGTCGGGGGCCGGGGGACCCCGCTGGGGCTGCGGGCAGGGGGACCGGCCGGAGGGGCTCCGGCGTTTCTGGGGGGAGTTGAAGGGTGAAAGTTTCTTTGTTCAGCGCGAAGAGAGGCTGGAGCTGCGGTCACCCCTCAAAGGCACGCTTGTGCTGCGGCGGCGGGCGGCAAGGTCGCCTGGGAAAAGCCAGTTGGAAAGGGCCTCGTCCCTGGCGGGACACGTCTGGGGGGGCTCCCAGCGGGAGCCCCAGGAGCTGGGCTACATTTTCATGCCTTTTCGGAAGCCCTGGGCCCCCGCGATGTATTTTTAATTAATTTTTGAAAGCGCAGCGCCCTGCCTTGCTCTGGGAAATGTCGCGCCCGGCTGTGCTGCAGGGCGCGAGAGGGAGGCGGTGAATTTCACTTCGGGGGACCCCCCTGGAGCCCCCAAGCAGGACCAGAGGAACGGGGCTCGGTAAAGGACCCCCGCCGCTTCATTTTCAACCTTTTTTGAGCGCTCAAATAATTTTTTAAATATTTTTAAATATTTTTTGAAAAGATGACGTCTGGGGAAATGAGGCTGGACGCCACCTTTGTGTCTCGACCAGAGAAGGGGAATCGGCAGCACAACGGCAAATTAGATGAAAAAATAAAAGCGAAATAAATAAATCCGGGGCCAAGCCCGGCTCTGCACCCCGTTCCCCAGCGCGGGGGTCCGCATTTTCCTCCGCTTTCCGTTTTCTTTCCTTTTTAAATATTTGTTCTAGGGGCTGGAAAACTGGGCACAGACCTCCTCTTCGATTACCCCCCCTCCCTTTTTGCTGTGAATCGCCTGCGGGTTTCTAACGCAACATTTCCCCCACACTTTGTCACTCGTGACTTTCATTTTCTTTGAAGCCGCTGGTTTTCCCATATTTATCCATTTTCCCCAACTGCATTTTCCCCCCGTCTCCTTCAACCTTGCCCTGCAAAGCCTGGGGGTGAGGGAGGAGGGAGGGCGAGGGCAGCGGGACAAGCCTGGCTTTCGCCTCTATTAAATTATTTTTCAACGATCTCTCTCCTTCTTGCAGGTTTGCGAGGAGCAGAAGTGCGAAGAGGAAGTTTTCCCCTTGGCTATGAATTACTTGGACAGATTTTTGTCGTTTGAACCCCTCAAGAAAAGCCGATTGCAATTGCTCGGAGCTACCTGCATGTTTGTGGCTTCAAAAATGAAGGAAACTATTCCTCTGACCGCAGAAAAACTGTGCATTTATACAGATAACTCCATTAGACCCGACGAATTACTGGTAATTTCACGTTTAATCACTTCAAGAATAATAAATAATCGAAATAAAAAAAAAAAAAAAAAAACCCAAACAGAAAACAACCCCAAGCCAACCTCGCACATTTCGGAAGCCCCGACAGCGGGGCTGCTGGGGGTGCGGCCGCTGCGGAGGCTCGGGAAGGGAGCGGGGCCGGGATAGGGAGCGGGACAGGGAGCGGGGCCGGCCCGGGATCCCCCCCCGCTCCNCGAGCCGCGACGCCGCCGGAGCGCCCGTGTGCGAGCGGCTCTAACCACGCTCTCCCCTCTTCTTCCCCTTCTCTCCTTCCCCCCCTTCCCCTCCCTCTTCTCTTTGCAGCAAATGGAGCTGCTGCTGGTGAATAAGCTGAAATGGAATCTGGCTGCAATGACCCCCCACGATTTCATTGAACATTTCCTCACTAAAATGCCTCTGGCAGAGGACACCAAGCAGATCATCCGTAAACATGCTCAGACTTTTGTGGCTCTGTGCGCTACAGGTATGAGCCCTGCACGTTCCGCAAAGCGTGTTGCTCCCCGACCCGCGCCCACCCCCCGGCTTGTAAAGCTTCCCGTAGCCGTGGTCTAAAAGCGCGCTCGCAGAGCTGCGGGGAGGTAGTTTAAGCCCCGATTATTGCCCCTTGTTTGCAGAAGGTGGATTACTTTGCAGAGGTAAGTTTTGGTTTGTTTTTGTTTTGCTTTGTTTTGTCCCCCCCCCCCGCCCCCGAAGGTATTTCACTTTCCGAGTTGGAGTTTGTGTGGTTGGCAGGGAAGGGAGAAGGATCCCCCTCCCCAGTTCTCTGTAGCTCAGCCGTGGAGTCGCAGCTCAGCGTGGCAGGATTTCTTCGCCTCCACACACTGGGTTTATGTGGGGGCTGCAAAAGGCTTACGGGGAATCCCTCCCCGTGTGGATTCATTCTTAAGACAGTTTTTAAAGGCGGAGGGAGATTTTGCTTGTGAATAGCTCTGCGTGGGGGGTTTTAAAACTTCCCTCTTCAAGTTGCCTCTTCCCCCCTCCTCGGTGGCTGGTGGATTGGAGGAGGGCCACGCGGCACAGAGGCTTTCCTGGCACAGGACCGAGCCTCTGCCATCTGCACCCTCCTGACCACGTGCTGTGCTGAAGCCACGAGCAGGGCCGGCCTCCAGAGATGCAGAGTAGTGGTATCCTCACTCGGAAAACCTCGGTGGGATGCGCGCGTGGCCGGCGGCACAAATTAGTGTTGGGTGGTTTATTTTTCCAGAGATGGATTTGGTATAAAAAGACGGAAGAAAGATTGCAGGCATTCAGAAGGGGGAAAAAAAAAAAAAAAGAGTTTATTTCACAGAATCGGCCCTCCCGCAAGGCCTAAAGATAGAACGACCAAGCCATAAAAGAGAAATTTATAAACACTGGCGTTGCTCTTCATCTTGGGCCTAACATCAGCACAACAGGCAGCTCGTAGGTTAGATGGCCTGGAACAGTGCTCGGTGTTGGGAGCGCTACAACCTTCAAACAGCCTTCAAACCACCGGCGGCAGCATTTTGGGAAAATCAAACGTAACTCTCCATGCCATGCCAGGTCCTACCAGATAAGGCTCCTGCAACTCCAAACGTGTGATTTGTTGCTGAGTCTGAAGCTTCCTCGGCTGTTAGCTGAAAAGAACAGCTACCCGGCCTCCCCTTTGGATATGGGGATGTTTAACCTGGGTGGTTGTGTTGGCAATGACAGGGATGAAAACAAGAGTAGTTCAAAGGTTGGAGACTTGCTAAGAGTCCAGTACTTTGATCTACTGTCGGTGTTGTTATGTTTCTTTTAGGAAGCACATCCAGAGCCCTTATTTAACACTGCTACACACCACAGCTGGAGAATGGATCAGTAAATGAGAACCATGTTCTGGAAGTTTTACTTAGCTTTTTAAAAAAAGACCAGCGCTGAGCTCACCAGAGTTGGGGCCCTCTTCAGCTCCCTACTGAAGTTGGGAATATTGCCTGGGGAAGGAGCGTTCAGGAAGGCTGCCACTAGGCTCTGTGTTTTTATTGTTATTTTTGGATGTCAGGAATTCCTCTACCTTTTGCCTTCCTCATGACTTCTTTGTTGGCTAGTGAAGATCACATGTGGCTTAAGTAGCATCTGGACTTTGCTTTGCTGTTGCTGGGTTGTGTTGTATTCCCCCTTGCCAAAATGAACCTAGATGGACTGCAAACGTGTTGTGCTGCCTGGATGCTGTGGGGCCCAATCCAAAGTCCACTGGAAACACTGACACTCGCTTAAGTGGCCTCAGGAGCAAGTGCAGTCTGTGCTTTGCCTGTGTCCTCTTCTGTAAAGGAGGTTCTCCTAAGAAGAGACTGCAGAATAATGCTTGCTTAGAAAAGAAAACCTTGGCCAGTTGGCTTAACAAGGTGAAGGCTGTGGAAGTGTTTGTAGATGAGTGTGTATGGCTTTGCTTCAGAAAGAGAAGGTTACGCTGCAAGGTGAAGTTGAGGGGAATTCCTTCTAAGCTCCCTCTTCAGTTGTGTGGATAGTAGAAGTGGATTTGTTTGATTTGGTTTGGTTTTGAAAAATCCGTTTTCACCAAAGGATGTCTTTGTGCTGTGGTAGGTTTGGGAGAAAAAGAAGAAGAAAAAAAAAAAAAAAAGAAAAAATTACCAGGGGTTGTTTGAAGTTAACACATAATTGAGTTTAATGAATGGGGCTTTGGCATGGTCGAGCAAGGCAGGGAGAGCTCAAAAGGAAGCAGGCCTCTTTTGGCCCAAGTTAAGACCAGTGTTGAGGGAGAACTGCAGCTCTATACAAGCATAACAATGAATAGCAACAAATATTGGAGCTTCAGCATTTCATTATGTTCCTCTGGTTATCAAAACATACCAGGCTCCTTTTTATTATTATTAGTAGTATTATTTCTATTAGTATTTCTGCTTTGCTCCTCTCTGATGGAGAAAGAAAGATCCCCCTTTGAAACAAGCGTGTCACAATCCTCTTATTCTCCGGCCTTTATAAAATTGGAAGTCTCAAGGTATGTGACCAGTTGGAACCTGTTGCATCTTGCAGCAAGTGATTTATGTTCGCAGTTTTGATTTGCCTCAATGAAAAGATTTTCATTCATAGCCCCCAGCTCTCCAGACGGATGGAATTGCTGCTCCATTTAAAAAGGAAAAGGGGTGACTCGCCTTGTTAGGAATTTTTTTTTTACAGCGCTGCAGCGCCTATATGCCTGCTTTGTCCTCCCTTCAGGGTGGCTGGCATTCTTCTCTCTCCTCCCCCTCCTCTCTCTCTCTCTCTCTCTCTTTTTAACAACGCTGAAGTTGTTTATTCTTTTTGGATGAAGTCTCAGATAGGCTACTGGGGATGTGTGCTTCAATTGATGGGGCCCCCTACCCCATTGTGGCTGTGTCAGGTCTAATTCATCTCACCGAAGCCCCCTTGTTCCTGAGCGCTCAATAGCGCAAGATGAGGCGATGGAGGCTGACAATGATGCCACACTCTTCACTTGGGGGCATCCAATTACAGGCGAGAGGGGCCCCCTGATTAATATGCTGAAATTAGTGGCCTCTGCCACAAATAATTCCTTGTTGAGTTGCAACAAAAAGGCAGTCCATGCTGCTTGTCTGGAGTGGTTATAGGGACAGACACAAACTGGTCATTTAAACTTCATTATCACTTTTCCACCTTGGAAAGAATGAGGGTGTGACTATGAATTCATGTTCTTGTTTACTGCTCCATTTAAAAGAAGAACGCAAATATTAATCCCAAACATGATCCTGTCAGGACGGACTCATTAAACTGACACATTTTGGTCGTGTTCTGTTTGTGGAGCTCAGTAAATAGAGTCGTGAACGTGCTGCCACTACACCCCTCTGAGCAACCCCATCTTGGTGGGATTCCTGCTTGCCTGCTGAAATCCCCCCGTTTCCAAAGCCTACCTGCAGCTGTGCATCAGTGTTTGAGTGTGGGACTGCCTTTGGAATGTGTGTAGTGTCAATAAGCAGCCTGGACTACCTTGGTTTTTGGGAATGACAGCAGCTTGCCAGAAGGTGGGTGTGTTTCTACCTGCCCGGAAACGGGCAGATTAGGAAAAGGGGATAAACTGAATTTATTTTAAGCACAGTAACGTAAGTGAGATGACTTTAGATCGAGCTTGCCTTTTTGCTGGCAGTGCATCACAAGAGTCTGGCCAGAATTCATGGTATCAGTTGTAAATTTGAAGGTTCGTAGAGCGCTGGGCCAGGTGCCCCTTTGAAGGTGGGTATTGGTCAGGGCCACAATGGATTGTCAGAGGTGTATGAATAGACTCGGAGCCAGGACTTCCACAGAGTCCTGAGGTCTTTAGTTTCACTGGTAAAACATTTACACAAAAGTTGTTTTATCATAATAAAGGAGGTGCATGATTTAATACTTAAACTGTTCCATTGAGCCCTCTAAGCTGTCCAGTCCTTTGATTTCATTCAAGGGTTTGACAGATGGTTTATATTTTTTCAACCCAGAGGAAGTTGTATTCTGATAAAAGCTGAAGGAATGTATCTCAGGTTCTGGTGTGCAATGTGGCATTTCCTTTTCTTCCTCACAAAATTGCACCTTTCCTCGTGCCACTTCCTTTGTTTCTGGTTCTCCTCCAAGGTGCACAGTGCCACGGATCAAACGCATTCCTCTTCAGCAGAGCCTCCAGCATTAAAACGTGGATTATTATTAAATAAACCTCCAAACAAACCCAAGAAAACAAAACGAAAGACATGCTAAATGGCAGAGATAGCCCCTTAAGGAATCCTGGGAGTGGCTTTGTGGAGAGACCTACAGCAATGCAGTCTGGAAGGGGGCCCAGCCTCTTGTCAGCATGGTGTCACATCAGAATGTAACTGATTGTCCGCCAATTCTTGGGACCCCCGTCACTTAGTTATGCCACATTTACATTAAATCCCTGTTGCCAGGATGGATGGCAGCCACTGACAAGAGGCTAGGTTGAGACAAAGCATTTTTAAGATGAAACCTTAATTTAAATATGGATTATCTGCCTCCTGACAGGGTTAAGCAGTCTCTCGCTTTCTTTCTTTTCGTTGATGTTGTTGTTCATTAAAGCTATATTCCTTTGGATGTCAGTGCAA
This sequence comes from Calyptomena viridis, assembly GCA_013390005.1. Classification (NCBI taxonomy): domain Eukaryota; kingdom Metazoa; phylum Chordata; class Aves; order Passeriformes; family Eurylaimidae; genus Calyptomena; species Calyptomena viridis. The sequence goes on from WEIV01012591.1 coordinate 312,332, forward strand.
AGGTTTCTGCTTTAAAGGGCCTGAGGACTCATTACTAGAAAGCACCTAAGGATCTGATCCTGTGAAACACTTGAGAATGTGAACAGGTTTTCTCCGATGTATAGTGCCACTGACCCCAGTGGCATTATTCACATGAGCAAAGTATTTTAACATTTGAAGAATGGGGGCCCTGCTTATGATAAAAATACCTCGAAGTGATGAATGGCCTCCCAGGCTTAGTGCTAGGAAGGGCTACTCACTGCACTACAGTTGCTCGTGTGGATAAGTGTTCACAGGTTTGGACCTGTAACAGTTTAGAGCAGGAGGCACCTTTCTGCTCAGTTTTCCCTGCACTTTTCGGATGCAATAGTTGGCAGCTGAAGCCATGCTGGGAGAAGGGTGTATGTGTATGGACAGGCTTCTCCTAAAGCAATCATTTCAGTCTTTTTTTTTTTTTTGTTTTCTCTCCTTTCTTCATACAGATATTAAATTTATTTCAAACCCACCTTCCATGATCGCAGCTGGCAGTGTGGTAGCAGCTGTGCAAGGCCTGCATCTGGGGAACACTAACACTTTCCTCTCCTATCAATGCCTCACACATTTCCTATCACAAGTTATCAAATGTGATCCGGTAAGTGACTCTTTCTCTTGGTTGATCTCCTGCGTTAAGAGTTTAAGAATGAATTCCTGCTCACTGCAACAGTAGCTAATCTGAGAGTAAATCTCGATAAAAGTCAAGCCTCAGAGTGGGGTTTTTGAATGTGTTCTCTTGTGTCCATCCTGGTTATTTGGCTGTCGTTATATCCATTATATCTGTTATATCTGTGATTATGCTGCTGCAGTTCCCCCCTAGGAATTCCACATCCAGCTCTATAAAGTTTGTGAGAGAGGCGTTCTCTGACAGAGCCCTGCATCGATTTAGGACCTTGCAGAGGCCGTGTTTGACTGTGGGTAATTAAACCAGGAGTCTATGTAAAACAAAACTTGGGAGAACAAGACGAGGAAATAGTTACCGAGACCTCGTGGTATCTCTGACCTTATCTTTGACCATTCTCGAGGCCTTTTATTGTGCCAAGTGGTGTGAAAAAGCCCTTCTTAAAAGAGTTCTAATGATCTAATTTGGTTTATTACGTGCTAGACCTGCACAGTAGCTGGTATTGAATTCCTTTTCGGAACAAATGCTTGTCCCACGACTTTCTGACAAGGTAGATGGTCCTCACAGGACTCTCATTTTGCCCTGCAGCTTCCAGGAGATGCACATCAGTAACTAGTGAGCAATAAACCTTTCATGAGTGAATGGGCCAGGAAGGGAGCCTACAAGGAAGACCTAAAGTCAATGATCCATGTCATAATGGTGTGTGAAGTTGGGGCAGAGTTGAGCTTTGTTTTGCAACAATGTGGAAGACCAATAAATAGATGCTTTAAAAAGGTTCTTGTGAGGTCTCCAAGCGCTGGACAATGAGTCAAATAAAGACAACTCTGTGGTTAGTGGCAGAATCCTTGAGATGCTGTTTAAATTATTTTACATGTTAATAATTTAAATGCATAGAAAACTGTACTAGTTCAGCCAGTGCAAAACTAGATTTGTATCACTGGCCTTTGTTGACAGCATTGAGTGATTTCTGGAAAGATGAATGCATCATAATTAAATGCTCACTAAAGAATATTTTACCTTTGATGGATTATGTGAGAAAAATGCTGAAAAATACGGTATCTCAGCATATAATTTTGATCACCTTAGTGGTGCCTCAGTATTGAGCATGTTATTTTTGCCATTTTTATTACTGTAGCTGAAGCAATACAGTGCTGAAATGTTAAATACTGTGAGAACTTGAAATGCTGAAATAATATGGTGCTCAGTTTGGTATGTACATGTAATACTTTCGGTGAACAATGTAGATATTTCAGTGTATGCTTGGCCCCTCTCCAGTACAAGGTGTTTGAAGCAGGTACTGAGGGAAAACACTAGGCTTGCTATCTGTTCAGACACTATCTTGATTCAAACAACATTATTCCTGATACAGAGCACTGGAGTAGATTCTCTCACATCTTGGAGAACAACAGCACGTCCTTATGTGACTTAGTTGACAGAGCTCTTTAAAAAGAAAACAGTTGTTTTAGCAAAAAAACCGATAATTTTTGCTTATTTCATTTTTTATTGTCCAGAGTCATTGCAAGGCCACGATCTGTTTGACCTGAGCTTAGTTAACAGCTTTAAAAGGAAGTAACTCCCCTCCAGCTCTCGGTGCTAAATATATTCATGTGTTGGAGCAGCTTGAGGTAGGAGTAAGGGGTTTGTAGGAGTTGCTATGGAAAATTAGCATCAAAAAATTTTATGTGCGTTCACATACGTTGTTGTATTTGTAGTGAAATATGGGAATAGCAACTTTCACTACTCTGAGCAGAAAAATCTGCTTGGGTTCATGCATAACATGATTCCCCTGCAGAGAGACTTTCCCATAACATATACCTATGTGATCCATGGTACAATACCAGTCCTGTTCTCCTGTTTCACTGGCATGTGTATGAAGTGTGTTATTCCCAGTGAATATGCTTTATATGGGATTGTCTTGAAATATTAAGAGCATGGCTGACAGTCTCCCTGATTATCTGTTAGCTAGAGCAGCAGGTCTGGTGGATTTCAGGTTACATAATTACACTTTTTTACCTTCAGTCTCAAAGAAAGCTGAATCTAAAGTAAAATGAATATCACCTGATTGGAATTCCTTTATGGCTCATGTTTACGTTGGTAGGAGTCCAGTTTCCCATTTTGCCTTTGATCAGGGGTAATTAGAAGCCAGATAATCACAATTAGAAGTCTTGGGCTGTCTTCCATCGTTCTATCCTTGACCCCATCATCCAAACCGATGGAATTTTACCTGACATTCATTTCCAGGCCAGAAATTTGCTAAACTAGATTAGATTGGGTCTCCATGCTGTCTGTTAGTACATTGGAATTCGTCTCCTGCCTGCCCCTTCTCAGAGGCACCTTCAAACATGTGCTTGTTATCCAGGACGGGTCAGGCAGGAACAAAGGAGTTCCAAGCAGTTTCTTTTTTGTTGTTGTTTGTTTCCTTTACTATCTGACCCTGGAGTCTGATCATGTCTACTGTGTCCTAAAGATAGTTGACCACATCAATTAAACTAGCAAGTCTTTTTTTTTGTGTGTGTTTTTTTTGTGTTTTTTTTTTTTTTTTTTAACTGAGGAGCTTAATTAATCCAGGAAGGGTTTATGACCTTGAACAAACTGTGGGCATTGAAAATTTGGGTAGTGAAGCAGAAAAGTTGTTGGGAGAAGTTATCAGAGTAATGCACAAGTTTTGTATTTGCTTTTCAGTACTGAGAATGAAAACAGCTTTGGTGAGGTGGTTCATAGTGAATTTTGTATTTGGCAAATATTTTTGCTAATTCTAATGCATTCCTGCAGCCAAACTATTTATCAAATAGTCATGCTAATAAGAAATTAATAAAATGGCCTAAAACATTAGAAAAATAGTTCTTATTCAACTGTAGCTTCAGACACTCTGTTCATAATAAATTGTGAAGATTATGTTTAAAAAAATATGCAGTTACAACATGTTGCGCTCTGAGGATTTCAAAGGAAAAAAATTATTTTGTGGTCAAAATGTACCTTTAAATTACATAGTCCCATGCAACTACTCGTAACTGGACTCCAGAGGGAGAAGAATAGGTATTTATAGAAATTCTTCTGAATTGTTTTAGTTTTCAGAGCTCAAACACACTATACACGAATGGTCAGGATTAAAAAAAAAAAACCAACCGACACAAAATTCACATCAAAACTCACCAGGACAACCCAAGAGGGTTCGTTTTGCTCTGAAAATAAATTTGCTTTCAGTTTGGAACACTGAACATGCCACCTTTTTACAACAGAGCTGGCCTCAAAAGTGCCTGGGTTTGTAAAAGCACAGATACCTAAACCTGTGACTGGTGTGCTCCTCTTTAACACATGTAATTCCAAGTGTGGCTGAGCTCACGGTGCAAGGAGAAGCCTTACAGTCAGGATTGATCCATCATATCTGGAGGAGGGGGGCAAGGACTTCATAGAGACCTTATTGTGGAGGCCAGAGGTATGCAGGAGCCAAAGGCATGATGACTTTAGGATATGAGGCGTTTCTTTTTGTCATTTAAAACGCTGTGTGTCTCTGTCAAGAGGAAATATTACACTAGGGTTTAAACCAGGAAAGGTCAGAGGTTATGTGTTTTCAGTGAGCTGTAACTGATGGTCTGATCTGCTTAGAGGTAGGATTAACCTCCCTCTCTCTCAGAAAGGACTTGCAGAGAATTGTTTGCTTGGGTTTCTAATCTTATTTTACCCCAAATGCCATGTGCCCTTATTGGTGGCAGAGGAGATTCTTGTGGTAGTGGAATCAGTGAAAAGCTGGTAGATCACACAAGAAGCCTCTGAATGAAGGCAGAATTGAAACTGGGAAATAAAGAAAACAGCAGGCAGGTCACCCTCTCAGGAAAACAACATTCATTCTCAGTCATGCACATCCTAACACTTTTGACGGCAATTTATCATGGAAGACTGGGTTCACCGCAAGGGCTAACACATGTCATAGGTTAAATCAGAAAAGGCAATACTGAAAGGAAACTTCAAAGTCCTTAATACACAGAGTTAAATATGTTGGGGGGAAAAAAAACCCCCGCCGGTGTTTGTTATAAAGATATGAGTAAACAGCTGGCTGCAGGAGTTTTGGCAAAATGTTGTGCGATTCTTTTGCCTATTTAAGGCACCGTTTGTGTGTCACTGCAGTGGATGCACGTGGCTCTGTAACTTGCAGAAAGCTGGGCAGGCTGAGCTGCTAACAGGCCTTCTCCCATTCTAATGGCTGTGAATTAGATGTATCTACTCATGGTGTGGTTTAATGCCTGGGGGAAGTTGCCTTTCCCCATCGTAGATGTGATCCTCCTTGGTGCTTTATGCTTTTAATTCATGGTGAAGTCTGAAAGCAGCGAGGCCCTTGCACCCCTCTGAAGGGCTCAGGAGGGTTCTGTCCACACTCAGCTCTGCAAAAAATGCTTTGGAAGCGAGGGGAAAAGGATCTCACCCTGACTGAGATTTCAAGGTGAATGTGGTAGCAAACAGAAAGCTTGGCTGCACTTGGTAATGCACCTGAAAGATCTCTCCATTTGGGGGTTAGACAGGCCAGTGTATTGTTTTGTCCAGATGCTTTTGGAGTTAAAAAATTGATGAGCTAAACTGAGCTGCCCACTGGACATAGCAGCAGTTGGCAGGCAGCTTTGGGCATGTATATGTATATCTATAAATATATATTATATATATATGGCATTTCTATCTAAGAATCTCATTGTATTGGAACTTAGCCCAAGAAAAAAACTCACTGTTTATGGCCCTCACTTGTAGTAGACTGAAGTATTTCTGGGGTGAAAGTAGAATTCAAGAGTTACAGTATCACTGGACTTTCAGAGAGCAGCTGTGATAACAGCACAGGCAGAAGTGCAGGATACACCCCTTGGTCCTGCCCAGCTTAGTTAAAACACGGGTGCAGTGCAGCATCCACCACACTCAGCTGTAGGTTAACAGCCCTAAGGCAGTGATGCTGTGCCCATGGACATGTTCCCCCAGGCCATTCCACAGCAGATGGCAAGAGTTCCGTGCAGAAACCTCGATCCAGGCTGGCATCCCGCACAAAATCGGGTGGCTCATCCAATCCTTTCACTGTTGGGTGTTTCTCTTGCTCTTCCCACCCTCCCTCGAGTCCTGCAGCTCCTCCAAACAACCTGGTTATATTTCTCTCGCTTTTTTTTTCAAGACGTGGCATTTAGTCCGTGACCGCCCTGCGTTTCTAAAGGACTCTTGGGTCTTTCTCTCCTTCCATCCAATCTCCTCTAGGATTGTTTACGAGCCTGCCAAGAACAGATTGAATCCCTCCTTGAATCCAGTCTACGTCAGGCACAGCAGCACAACGTATCTTCAGAAACAAAGACTGTAGAGGACGAAGCAGACCTCTCCTGCACACCTACTGATGTGCGAGATGTGAACATTTAAGAGGACTTCTTCTAATGGATTTGCTTGGCAAGAAAAGCAGACAAAGAAAGGGCATCTGAGAAGGAATCAGCATCAGGATCTCCCCCCCAGAAACCCTTTTCTCCAGGACATTTTTATACCAGAAGGGAAAACCGGTCTCGTTATATTTTTTTCTTGCTCTGTCTCCCTTCCATCTGTGACTTCAAACAAACAAATAAACAAAAAATACCCCAAAAACTGTCTTAAAAAAAGAAAAAAATAGTATTTGCATTACCCCCAGGGGTTTGTGCTACAAAAATAGAGGATTTTATACAATAATAATCAACTAGTTTTTATATTAAAGTGTTCTTGTCTGTATGTTGTAAAAATAGGCATTAACACACAAAATGTCTCCAGGGGAGGTATTAGATTTGATTTCTTACATATAAAACAAACCAACCAACCATTTTTAAAGTAGAAGAGGTTCTTTTTTTTTTTTTTTTCCTTAGATAGTAAATGAAATATTCTGTTTCTTTAAAAAGCATAGCTTTAACGCAGTTCTAGGCTTTTCTGTATCTTGCTTGCTTATGCATTTAGTCACTTTATAATTCATCTGTAAATGTTTATTTTATTTCCTTAGGTTTTTTTTATCCTCTTCACCTTATAAATGGTTACCATAACCCATAAGTTAGTGTATGTTAGTATGCAGCATTATTATATGTTAATCTTTTTTTTTGTGTGCCTGTGGATTGCCTGTGCATAAGGCATTTGTAGGGTTCCAGCTGAGCATTGTTGGGAAAGGCCAATGTACTACTCACACAGTACCCTATTATAAAGAGAAACCGAAATAGTGACATAATATATTATATTTTTGTAATCTTCCTATTTTTGTAGTTACCTGTGTAAAAATGCTGGTCTGACCCCACAGATATTCAGCCTCATTATGATCAGGTTCAATCCACAGTTCAGTCTTTTTTTTTTTTTTTCGTTTGTTTGTAATATTCTAAAACCATTCCATTCAAAGCACTTTCAGTCCATTAGATATAGGAAATACATTCTTTTATTGTGTGGGATTTTTTTTTTTTTTTTTTAATGGAATGGTTTGGAAATATATTAAGTGCTTGTTGGCAAACTTGGAATTGCAAAGCAAGTGCATTTAACTATGGTGTTAGAGGAGAGGTTGATTTTCTTTTCCGAAGGTTGTGTTCCAGTGGGAGAAATTGCATTCACAAATTGCCAGGATATCTTCCTATCCTTTTCTATAGAAAAGTTGAAGTTTAGAATCCTTTGGTGCCAACTCATCTTTATAAATTAGGGGCCTTAAAGGTTCACATATAGGACACATAGTTTAAGGATTGTCGCTAGATGTTTTACAACTGAAGGTTTTTAAACACTAAAATATATAATTTATAGTTAAGGCTAAAAAGAATATTTATTGCAGAGGATGTTCGTAAGGCCAGTATGAATTGTAAATTAATGCAATCGCCCCTTTTTTTAAAAAAAAATTCTTTCTACCCTTGATGTTGCAGTTTTAACACAGCTTATTAAAAGCAAAAAGGACACGCTTCAAAGAACAAACCCAAAACCAAGCAGTCTATTTGGCCCCTTCTTTTACATTTTCAAAAGCAGTCTAAGCATGAAAAAACGCCATAGTTAATAGATATGAAAATTGGAGTACTTGAAAGAAGTTTTTATTCCAGTATATGCCCCATTTTTTTATTTAGCTACAAATAGAAAATTTGCACATCTTGGCTATGTATCTTTTTATTATTATTTTAGAAAGTAGCTGAAGGGACGTGGACATAGCTGTCGAAGTTGATGCTCGAGGAGAATGTGATGGTGAAATGTATGTGAGAAAACTGCCGCTAAGGTGTTGATTGTAAAAAAAAAACCAACAACAACAACAAAAAAAAAAGAACAAAAAAAGGAAAAAAGAAAAAAAAATT
>WEIV01012591.1:320263-336687 GCA_013390005.1 Calyptomena viridis
AAAAAAAAATTAAAATTTAAAGAAAAAAAAAAAAAGGAAAAGAGAAAAGAAAAGGAGTGGATGCTCCGTTTTTATTGAGCTGCTATGGATAAATTCCCAGCATGGTTTGAAAAAAAAAATTAACATTGCTTTTCTGTATCTTTGTCATTGTGTTTTGCTGCTATTTTGTGGATCAGTTTTTTTTTTTTTGTTATACAATGTCATATACTGCCATGTTATAGGTTTTAATTTTCTCATAGAAAATTATATTATTGACATCAATTTTTTTTTTGTAGAATTTTTTTTTTATGTGATCAATTTTTACTTAATGTGATTACTGCTCTATTCCAAAAAAAAAAAGGTTCCTGTTTCACAATACCTCATACTTCAGTTTTAACCGTGTCTAGACCAGGTTTTAATGTTCTTACAGTGCCTCATAGTTCTACTGCAAATGGAAATGCATCGAAGGTTTCTCTGAATGGGTCTCGCGATTCGCAACTCGGTTGCATTAATTTAAAACCAGCAGACATTTCAGAAGATCAAGTAATGTCAAGGGTTGGGGGTTTTTTTGGTTTTTTTTTTTTTTTTNTTTTTTTTTTTTTTTTTTTTTTTTTTTTTTTTGGTTTGTTATGCATTTTTATAAAGCTGGATTCCTTGTCTGATCTGGGGTTTATTATCATAGTAGTTTTAAGCTGTGTTATTAGCCACATTGATATATGAAAGGTGCATTATAATATAACTCTTGTGTGCCACCTGATGTGGTTTTCCCCTTGGCTGGGACACATCATTTGGTATGATAGGTTATCTTCTGGAACTCTAAGTATTTTGTGTGTTTAATCTGTTATGATATAATAGGGTTTTTTTGTTTATTTGTTTTGTTTTGGTTTTTTTTTTAATTATAGCATAATGCTAATTTAAAAAGCCTGTAAATCTCATAAATAAGCCAGCTAACAGAGTTGTATGCTGAAGAATAATCTAGCTGTTGCCTGTATGCTGCTAAACCAAAACAGAATTAGAGCTCCTTTTGAGGCAAATGCAGTTAAGATCCTACATAGTGCATAAATAAAACATTGCAATGCTACCAGCAGTCGCAGGACCCAGGAGGACTGGATACATTCTGTCCAAATTTCAGGAACATTTCTTACTGCTTACCTCATAAAACACTTCTGTTCGTGGCATCTCTGTGTCTCTGAACCAAACCTGATTTTTGACTTAGTGCTTGTTGATTACATTATGTGTTACACTGAGTGTGTACTGCAAACTTCTTTAAAATATTCTATGTACTCAAAGGCCAAATCCAGAGAAGTGGGTTCATGTGCCAACAGAGATGCTTTATTTGTCACATTATTATAACAATCTGTAGTAAGCAAAGCAATTCAGATTTGTACATTTTTTATATTGTACTTATTGGCATCACTGGTCTGAAATGCACATTTTCACCAACAGACCTGTAACAGACAAGTTTCCAGCAAAAAAAAACTAAAGTCTAGAAATAAAATTGGTAAAACCCAACGTCTGCTTCTTGTCTTAATTTTTTTCTAATTGCCTTGAAAATGCTGAATGGTCCTTACTACCCATTGCAGAAAGTAAACCACATGACATTTTCTGGGTCTGTGCTTTAATAGTTTCAGTGCTGAAAATATTTTGTTGTTATTTTAGGAAACTTGTAGGCGTTTTGGGCAGTGGGTAGGTGACTGCCTGTCACAGCAATGTGTCTTTTTAAAGAAGCAACACTTCTTTTTTTTTTTTTTTTTTGGCTTAAGACTTTATTTTAAATATCAAAGGATCATTACTAAGAGTAAAATTTACTCAGAGTAAAATTTGATGATTCTTGTCAATGAAGGGTAAAATAAAGTAGGTGTTGGATGGTACAGAATATTTATGGTTCTTTTATCACTGTAAGGTTTTGTGTCCTAGAAGACCTTTTCAGAAGACAGTTTGTTTTAAAAGCAGTAGGTTACCCTGCCTTCTTTTCTGTCCCTTCCCCTCACAGCTTTTGCATCTTGCTATGGTATAGCTAAGAGAATAAGGGACAAACCCCCAAAAACACAAGTGCCTACTAAAAATACGTAAAAAAGAACGGGACCTAGAAGGACAGAAATTATATATTACTGTAAAGTAAAATGGCAAAAATATAACCTACGTCCCAATTCACATTCCAAAATATCTTTGAAAACTTGGGGATGCACATTATCAATTACCACCAGAGCTGAACACAGCAGAAACACCTTATTTTTAGTGGAGCTGGTTATATATCTATATGACCTATGTATTTGACTATTTACTCTGTGAAATTCTTTCTGTCTTAAAAAAATCTACATAAAAGGTCAAGTGCTTGTCTCTCCTGTCACAAATTAGAAATTCATTTTCTGCCTCCTGAGTTTCCCATTGACTAAACTTCACATTACAACTGTTTCTATGAAAAATGAAACTCCAGAGCTAAGATGTAACGTGTTAATCATTGTCTAATGCAAAATAAGCTCATCTCAGGGCAGTCACCACTAGATGGGAAACCATCTTCATCAGAAGAATCCCAGCTGAGCTTGGTGGTTTCCCAGTCACTTCAGACAGAAACCTGAACCCTGCTGTGAAATCATAGATGAGGGAGGTAAAGTAATATCAGTACCAGTGTGATCTGGTTTGTTCCATTTGAAACAGGCAGCTCCTCAACACAGAGAGTTACACTGGTGGGTGGGTTGCAGTGAAAGATGATCTGAACAACCAGATTCACAGGGACCTCAAATACAGACCAAGCCAAAGCTTAAATTGGACTGGGTCAAAAATGATTCCTTTTTTCCCAGCGTATTCTAAATTTAAAAAACAAAACAAAACTTGGTTTTGTATGACTGATGGCTCACCCCTCTGATCTTAGATGTTTGAAAATTGAGTGAAGATATACCTAGGGAATCTTGATTTCTGACAAAAATCTTTTGCTGATAAAATAAATGAGCCAGTGAGAAATGTAAACCTGTATTTGGTGGAACATGTGAAGTAGGTTTTGCCATTCCTATCTGTTTTATAAACTCTATTAAACTGACTAAGTGTTCTGTGACTTGAGTAGGTTTAAACCCACATAGTCATATCTATTATTAACATTTTCCTTCTGAACATCATCTCTAACTGCAGACTACTAAATTTGAATGTTGGGTGAACTATGCCAGTATTACTAACATTGCAAAGGGCAGAAAGACAAGAATGTAGCAAGAAAAACAATTTACTACAGGCTATAAAAAAATATGCATCTTCAGCTAGGCTATGCTGTAGCTTAGTAAAGCGAAAAATACTTTATTTTCTTGCATCAAATTGAGATGTGTACACAGAAAAACCCCCAACAGACCTCCCATAAATGTCCCCAATTCCACTGCTGAATTCAGGCCCAGTTGACAAGCTTGGACGTTTTATGAAGAGTTAAATTCACATGCTCTTTATTAAAGAATAAACAAGATCTATTAGATGTAAAAACTCACTATCCACTTACATTCAAGCACATCTGGCATTTTAAGTGATAGAAAACTCCAGAAAGTAGAGGAGAAAGTGAAGGTTGGAGCTGTTGTTTTCAAAGAAGCATAGGAATGACCCATAAATGTTGGCTACATACTCTGATACAAAGATTCCTGGTAAAGTCATTGAAAAACTGCAATGGGACAAAGGCAGTAAAGCTATAAATGGTGGCATTTTAATGGATTCCTGCCAGCATCATTTTATAAGAAATGTATCTCTTCAGACAAACATGGTGTTTTTATGATCCCACAAATATAATTGATCATAGCCATTGCATCGGCATGGCAAACATAGACTCCCATCTGGCTTGTGCCTTGAGTTCCACATGATATTCCAATCAAATTATGAGAAAGGAACTGTAAATTAGGCAACTGGTTTGCCCTGATAATATGCCAGACCTCTGACTTTGTTCTTTAGGGTCAAGCAGACCAAATTTAGGAGCAAGGCAGAAGTTACCCTTTCATGTTTTTAATGTGATAAACATTTAAGAGTGAAGACAGAAACAGTTTCTTGGTGATCTGCAGAGCCCCACTTAGATCTGTCCTACTTTCTGGCTGTGTGAAGACCATGTATTTAAAAGTCTCATATTTCAGGGAAGTCACCAAGTATTCACAGCCATCATTTTCCTGGGGGCTCTCACACAAAGAAGGAACTACTGTATGTTCACAGCAAATTGGGAATAAGGCACACGGGCAACATCTTCACTCTGTGCTGATGCAGGAGCACCAACCACAATGTGTGGGCAACAGATCTGCCCCTGGAGGACACACTGAACTCCTGAAGCTGTTTCTATTGTGGCCTTCAGAGCATCAATTCCTTCATTAGATAGCCCCAAGCTTTTAGGGAATAGTCACCATCTCCAGACCAACACAACAACAGCTTTTTACTTGTCTCAAGGTGCCTCTCTGGACACAGGAGGCTGTGGTGAGTGGCTGCCAGAGGTCTTCCCTCTTATACAGGAGAAAAAGAAAAAAAAATACATCTGTGTGGATTCCATCTCTCCTCTAATTATGGCTCACGTAATTTGGCTTATTTTTAAAAACCCTGAAAAAAACCCCACAACAATTTGTGTTTATTTCGGATACAAACCCACACAGCGATCCATCTCAAAACCAGACCACCAGTCTGCCCCCTCACTTGAAGACTGCAGTAGAAAATTATTTCCCATCCCATTCAAATGACATGCTAATGGCCAGTCACAGCACAAGCTTCCCTGCCAGCACTTCTGGGGAGGGGCAAAGCCCACCTGAAAGCCAAGGAGACCTGGACTGCATCAGCTCAGTGGCATGAAGTGGGAAACAAAGAAGCAAAGACATTCATTAGGCAGCAGTTGCTAAATTCACACTGTGTAACACGTTTTGGGGGTGTGAACAGAGAGCCACAGGAACCTCCTCCCCACTGGCAAATACTGAAAAAGTCAGGGAACAGCCTGGGACTGCCTGTGCTGACAAATATGTAAAGCAGCCCTGGGGCTGCAGAGAGCTCCAGGTGCACAGCCCTGACACCACCAAAGGAGGAATTGTGACATACCAGGACCTGACAAGTGAACAGGAGTCCCACTCTGCATCCACAGGGAGAACGAACACCTAGAGCTTTGAGCTGTGCATGTAGCGTGGAAATTGCTCCCCACTCACCCTTCCCAGCCTGCTAAGCAAATAGATTTTACATTTTATGTAATTTATGTAATTATTATGTCATTTTATGTAAATTTAGGGGGTTTATTTCATCCATGGCACCTGACAGCCCTGTGAACCTTCATCCATCCACAAGCCATATTCCACAGATGCTTGGGCTCCTGTGACAGCTAAGGCTGCTGAGGTTATGGGGATGTTATTGGGAACATTAGCACCAGTCTCCACGGATGAGAGGGGCAAATCCTTCACCAAGGCCCCCTAAAGCAGCACCAGAGCATTACGACAACTCCCCCGAGCCAGCACCAAGGCAGTGACCTGCTGTCCTGAGCCACTACTCTGATGGCAAACTGTCTGCAACGGACTACTGAGCTTTTTGATGTTTTATTTTTCTCCCTTTTATTAGATTTTATCACTGCAGATTGTTTGAATACTGGGTACTAGTTTCAAACAGCTCTTTTCCCCAGCTTGAACACCCAGAGCCCGCAGTTCTTTACATTTGGTTGCTGGCTGGTTTAAATAAGAAGTCCTGATGCTCAGCACACATATACTGTTAAATAAGGATAGCTGTCTTCTTTTCATTAGCACAGACACATTCCCAAGATTTCCAGAAGGTATCATAAATTATTTACTCCAAGGTAAACATTATTTCTTAGAAATATGTTTATTCTGTGGTATTGACTCAATTTCTGTAGCTGTTTCAGCCATTCTTTATTCCTTTTAGACAACACATCCATCAGCCACGTACTAATTCAGGTTTCTCTTTCCACAGACACCCTTGGACAGCAAAGGATCAGAAAGGTTCCTCCCTTTTGGATAATATCTTTCCAATATAAGTGAAAGAATTCATCTCCCTTCACTTCTGCATCACAGGGCTCACGAGTGCTGCAGTCAAACAATGCAAAGCCTCGTGTGTGGAAACACAAGTGTTCTCTCGTCCTCAAACAACTTTCCAATCACTTAGATTTAGCCCTCCATGTTTTTAAATGCCCCTGTAAAACCTGCTTAAGGTGCCTTCAGGGATCACTTTGTCCCATGTGCTGAAGGAAAATTTCAGGCAGTCTCTCCCTGGTTTTCTGTAACACCATTTGTTTCTTTCTCATTAATAATAATATGCTACTGGATTCTTCTGAAATTTGTCCTCTTATTGTGTAAGAGAACTTAAAAGGAGACATAAAACATGTGGTTCTAACAACATACCTATGGTGAAGCAGGGTTATGAATTCACAAATTGTGCTCAAATCATTCTCCATCTTACTCAGGTGTCCCAGATATGACACATAAAATGATGCCATAATCCACATGGTTTTAGGTTTACAATGCACCTGGTTACCTGCATCATGAACAAGGTCTCTCCAGGAAGGAAATACACTACAGGTGTCACCTCTAGCTCTGCTCAGAAGTGACATTCTGTTATACAGAGTCTTAGTTTTAAAGGGTAATTTGTTTTTCACTCATCTTTCAGAAACTCTCAAGTGCTTATTAACAATAACTTCTGTCTGTGTGTTTTCTAAAGGAGGTAAATGGGGTCTCAAAAACTCAAATGTCTGCACATACATTGCTAAAAAAAAAACCCCAAAAACCAGTTTAGAGAACAATGTGGGCATGTGTTTTTAAACTACTGTTCGTGCAGTCTGGTCAGGGCTGTGTGACACAGTATACAGTGTTTTGTCATCCAAGGAATGTCTTTGATCAAGAGTTTATGCAAGAAGAAAAAAAAAGCCATGAAACCCTAATCCGTTCCCACAGTCCAGTAAACGTGAGCTGGACAAACAGTGGACAATAGCAGTAAAGCTTGGGGCTGGAACAATGGCTGCAACTAAAAAAATTAAAGGGTTGCTGACTCACAGTTCCTACTCTCAAGAAAGCAAGATTCCATGTGGTGTTGGTTATTCCCCAGAATCCTGAAGATGCTGAAGGTTAAAAACTGTGGTTGCTATTTCATTGAGATAAAGCGGCGAAATACGGGGAGAAATAATCAAAATTCAAAGAGTGACAAATACTGATGTTGATTCTGTCTAAGGCAGAGTCAGGATGCAGAGCCTGAATAACTGATCTTCCTTCTGCTGAACATTTTGCTGAAATCAACTCTGTAATTTTATTATAAACAAGTTATCAGTTAAATTCAGTCGACAGGCCACTATTTCAGATGTCACCCATGCAAATTCTGCACAACTGCAATCCAGTTGTCTAATTTTTTCAAGACAAAAGTTTTATGGTATTTCTTATGCCTATTCAGAAGTCTTCTGTAAGCAATTTTACAATGCCAAAACCAGACACAGAGAATGCTGTACTAGTGGTCAATTAGTTATGTATATAAAATGGGAAAGAATAATTAAAAACATTGTGCAGTGAGCCATTTTGGAACCAAGTGACACTTAAAAAGCTGGATTTTTTTTTTTTTTGCCTCATATATTTCATGGACTTACTAAGTCTTCTGTGTTGGCCATGTTTCAGATGAGCTTAGTGACTATGTTTCCTTCCATACAGTAGTACATAATTTGATAGAGATGGTCAGGGGGTACTGAGTACTTAGAGAATATTAGGATATAAAATAATGCAAGAATTTAATTATTAAGGAATAAACACTCCAGGGATTAAGGCAGGAATATTCACAGTGAGAGCTACAAATGAACTAACTGCACCAGCATTCCAAATAGTGCACAAAACAAAAAGAATATTAAAAAAAAAGTTATCACTAGAGACCAGGCAATTTGGTCCTGCAATTCCAAACACTTGGACACACTGGAGCACTTCAGTAGATTGCTGTAGTTGGCCTTTATACACCAATCCTTGACTCTCAAATTTGCAACTGGGAACTTGCTGCAGGACTCATTTCACAGCTCCCAAATTCCCATTTTCTCTGGTGATATGTACACTTCTGTGATAATGTGTACTGTCACAACTTTATCCATTAAAAAAACAACTCTGGCAGACTGTAAAATGAGAATCTTCATGGTTACTTGACAAACTATGAAAGCTGGAGTTTTAGGTTGTAATCAGACCAGAACCCATGGTCATAAGAAGTTGCAAAGGACAATATTCAAAAGGTACTAACATTCACAGTAGCCCCAAGAATACAAAAAATTATCATATTAGCAGGAATATTAAGCCTTTTGTTTCAAACCAAAGCCTTTCTCTTTTAAGAAGATCAGGATGAGATACAGCATCACACACACACATTGCTCTGTAACTCTGGAGTGACCTGAACAAAGGAAATCAAAGAAAACAGAAAACAAAACTCCCATCCAAAAGGATTTCAAACAATTCTAATATCCCAGGAGATTTCAAACACCATTTGGCACACCAACACCAGCTCCTTCCCAAGAACTTGTAGTGCTTCATGCTGCTATGACTGCAGAAATTCAGGAAGCAACTACCCAGACAAGGAGCCTTATCCTCACCTTGGGTGCCCACGCCTTGATCTCCAGAAAATGACATTCATTAGTATCCTCAACATTTCCTTTCAACAGTTTCCATTTTTAATACCTTTACATGGAGACAGGCATTACATTATACTCAAAAAGGGATGTAGATGCATACAGGAAAGATGTGGACAGAACAGGATTTACGGATTTAAAACCTCAAAAATTCAGATTGTTTGATCTCTTTCATGTATCTTAATAAGGGTATCAGCTCTTACTCTAAAGCACTGTGGAATATTAGGGTGCAGGCAGACTTTTGACAGATAGATTCCCTTTATTCCAATAGAGGAAGTTGTATTCCCAGCCAAAATTTAAATAAGCATTCACAAATACATTCACAAATACGAGGCTCAAACTCTCTCCTGCACCTCTTCCAAAACCAAAACCTATATAAATTTTGAAACTGATCTACTGGAAAATTAACCCCCTCCCCAATTTCATCTATTTAGAAACAACCAATTAAAATGTGCTTCTTTTCCAGATATCCTGAAGACAAAGACCAAAACGTGTACTTGACTCCCCAAAAATAATCCTATAAAACCAGAGTGTTTCCACCAGCCTTTATTTTTCTCCTTTCAATAGTGTATATCCACAAAACAGCCTGGGAGTGAACAGGTTCTAGAACACACTGCTGCTTACAGATTTCATACCTCAAAAAGGCCACATAACCAACCAAGACATTCCAAACTGGCCACAAAACTCTCCTTAAATTATCACAACCTTGTCTCAGAAAAACATAACAGCACCCAGATGAGTCAGACTACCTTTACAGGGTTGATTTTTAAGCAAACAACTGGGTTTTTTTCTGATTTATCTCACCTATCTCTGTTGATTCCAGATGTTCATTCAAAGCTGGAGTTGCTCACCTTCACATTACAGTTGACAAGAAATGGAAGGAAAATATGTTGCTTAATGAAAACAGAAAAAGAACTGGGCCCAGAAGCTTCAGCAAATGGTGGTCAGAGTTTAATTTTCTCTGCTGATGCCTCAAAACTCACTATTCCTTGTACTCACATATAGCAGAAAGGAAAATTACAAGTCTTCTGGCTTGCAATGACTTCAGTAGCAGTAATTAGCTGTGTATCCACCTTTTAATAAAATTCCATATTCCACAGGCTCAGCTCAGGGATGATCATGAAACAAAACAAGCTGGAACACAGTCCAGGCAAGTCAGAAATTTGTGAGTTCAGTGTTTCAAACATTCCTCCCTAACTCCTGAGCAATCACTAGGGGTGGTGAGTGCACACACCAATATATTTTTCAGCCTTAGCAACTTCAATGCTTTTCAGCAGAAATGTTCCCATTTTAACTCTTCTTAACAGATGAAGTACTTGTGCAAAACCTCAGACTTCTTGGACAATACAGCAAAAAGGCACAATCTCCATATCCTGCTTATTAATAACCAATATTATGATGTACAGGATTGCTTTTTTTTTCCCCATATCTTTCCCACCCAGCCTTCAATACTGAAGTCAAGCATTTCAATGCTCACAGCAGCTTTACTGATCCTCCCTGTGGTCACAGCCCTGATCCTTCTCACCCAGGGGGAGTAAGCAGGGTTGTGAAACTAAAGAAGCCACCTGTCAGAATTTGCATTTAGTTGTAACAGATTTTAGGAAGATGTTCTAACAGGAAAAGCCTTGAAAGAAACAAAACCACCTGCTTGTAGCTCATGAAATCCAGCACTGAGGTTTGAAATTTGGATGGATTTTTTTCTTTTTTTTCCCCTGGTAACACTTTACTTGGCTTAAGCACATGCCTTTCACAGGTGGTTGCCAACTGCAATGTTCCTCCTTTTTCATGTGACTGAGCTGAGAAATAGGGGCAAAAACACAACCATGCAAAAAGTCTGGGTGTTCAGCCACTCTAGATGTTGGCAAGAAGCAAATTCTGAATGACATAAATCCTCAAAAAAGGCAAAATTATTTGCAACGAGTCACATTAGACATCTCTCATTGGTTAAAGCAAATCAGTATTCTTGGTGTAACCTGGGTTTTTACTCCTCAGCTGCAAATAGGGTATAAAAATACCTGTACAGTAGGTTGTGAATGTTCCATTCTCACTGTCCTGAGTGTCACAGAAACCCCCAACAACTTTGCTGCAGAAAGCAGTTTAAAAAATTGGCACTGAAGAAATCACACAACTACATATCCAGCAGGATTTTTAACTGCACCTCATTTAATAAACCAAATCAGGCCCATACAAGGTGTGAAACAAGACATTCAGAAAAATACAGACTCATGGAATAAGGGACTCCATTTATATGTATACACATATAAAACTGAATTAAGGACCTAACAGACAATCCTAACCCTGGTATATCCCAGTTTGAAATCTTGATTGATACAATACTCACAGTTAAATACGTGTATACACACATATATTTATATAATAATTATAATAATATTATTGTTAGAAATAAAATTCAAATACAAGAAAAATCAACCACCAAACCAATTTTCAAAATAACAGTCACTGAGCACTTGATGGCCAAAGATCTTTTCCCTCCTGAGTTGAACAAGAATAATTTTGATACTATGCTCTTTGCACATCCCTTACATATCACACACTTTTATTAATCAAATGCTCCACAGAGACTTTGAGTTCTCACAANATATTATTGTAATTTCAAATTAGCTTTGTCCTCTCTAGTATGCAATCTTTTTGGTTTGTGCCAATTCCTTCACTGAGACTGCAGGCTATTCTATTTTATTTTGCTTCTATTTTCAGGTACATAAATATTTGTCAGCTCTTATAATAACCTGTTTCTTACACAACACAACTCCCTCCTCCACCAGATGGCCCTGACACTCCCTGTGTGTATCAAAGACATTTGAACACTCACACATGTAGGAAAATGAAACAAAANATTCAAGGAGTATTTTATTTAAAGCATAATTCATGGCTTTCTACAAAAAGCATTTTAATCACAGATGATTAACNAAGCCACACTAAGCCATGCAGATGTCACCAGACATGCCCATGGTACAGCTGATAAAAGGTCTTTATAGAACTGCTTTCCAAATGGAATGGAAAGACATCCAGGAGCCCAAATTAAAGCATCTTCCAGGTGCAATAATTGACTGTATTTCTCTTCAACAGTTAAAATACATTTAGCTCCCTGCATCCATTTATTGGAATGAGACTAAAGGTTTATTTTCATGACTGGAAAATAAAAAGCTACTCTGTGATAAAAGGTACTAAAAAATACAGTAATTTAGAACCACAGCTCTTCTGGTAGTTGGGTTTTTCTCACCCATCACCTGAATTGCTGGGCTTTGGGGTTTAAATCTGGGGGGGGATTTGGGGATTCCCCCATCAGTCTGCAAAACCACTGGAAAATCCAAATGTAAATTCCATGTTCTGAGCTGCAGCTACTTTATGAGCAGGTATCTTAATCTTCCCCCTTTGCATTCTGACTTGTCAGTTTATCCTTTACCCCCAAAAATGGTTCCAACTGCAAAGTCTGCAGGGAATTCACTGCATTTGACTTCACCTGCAGCACCTACACATTGTGTAAACTGAATGATCTGCACACACAGATTTTTAAGTAAAATACATCCTTTCAAGAAGGAAACTTTAAAAATGCACGTGTTTTCCTTTTGAGGAATTAATTTGTCAACAACAGAGGAATTAAAGCAAATATTTCTGTTTAACAGGTTTGCACGAGTGTTTCAGTGATTCTAAGTGAAACTTGGAAGTAATAAAGGTTAAATGACACATTGCAAGTCCAAGGCTTTTCCCTTTCCTCTTTAATATTTAGCACCTCTTCACTATTTTGATTTTTTTTTTTTATAAATAAAAGTAGATAAACACTTTTCCAGCTCTGTTCTTTTAATGTTTTTTCTTTGGTCATCCACATTTATCTTCATCTGTTGTATTCAAAATGTTAGTGAAGATCTTTCAGTACCAATTCTAAAATCAGACTGAATATTTAGCATTGAACAAACCTAAAAAAGAGTACACAGAAGTGTTTCAAAGTGTCTGTTTTCCAAGAAGAGTGTTCAACAAAACTCTCAATTGCTCCATTTCTCTTCTTCTGGTCCCACTTGTCAAAGAACATTTTCACCTTGTGTTTTAAAGAATATTTTTTTCTTTTATTTTTCATTTGCTATCGATTGGGGAATTTTCAACTATCAAGTATTTTCACTTCATTCACTTAGTTTCAAGTATTTTGCAATGATTGCAGAAGAGGAACAACAATTGCTCCACACAAATACCGTGTTTTGGTGTGGGTTTAGAAACTAAATATTTTCAGAAATTAATTAATGTGTTAAAATAACAACATAATCCTACAAACCTGTTTAAATTTTCCTCTGATTTTTTCCAGATCTTCTTGCAGCTTATCATAAGTGGGGTCTTCATATGGGAATTTCTGAATCATCCCTATTAATGAATCCAGAGCCCTTTTCTTTTTGCTAAAAAAAAATTTTAAAAAATCAAATCAAAACAGAAAACCCAATGATCCTACTACAGAAGTTCTTTTAATTATGCTAATCTATAATGATTCAGAGCATAGTACCCAGCCCTCCATCCTTCTTTAATTCAACTTCTCCCATTTAGAGACAGATGTGTTTGACACATATTTAAGGAATTACCAGAACATTACCAGGAATTAAGCACAACCTGCAAAGTTAAGGGTTCCTTTTTAACTTACCTGCTCAAAGCTGAGAAATATTCAAGAATGGCTGACAGTATGATGGCAATTCTGCCAGACAGACTAATCAAAACTGGACAAAAACCCCAAAAGATATAAAGAATGAAAGTCATACAAAAATGACTTCGAACTTTTTTAACCTTACCTGTTCTTTTCATCTGTGCATTTCTGGAGCAGACATTGCCATGTCAGTGCAAACCCAAGGTAGGAGCCAATCTGTGAATTAAACAGAGTGTCATAAGGGGAAAAAACCCAAACAACACATAGGAAATACGGCCAAACAATAATAAAGCACCACATTGGATCCCATTCTTTAGGAAACAAAACTCTGGATACACAAACTGGAACGTTCACTAAACTAAGGAAGGGTAAATGAGTCAGAAAACTTCTTGTAAGAAGCTGTTCACCATCAGAGGACAAAATATTTAAGATGCAGCATAAAAAGAAATTCTGCAAAACATGAGCAGTGCTTTATATGCTTTGAACCCCCAAATTTATTAAAGTAGGGAGAAGTTGAAGAACAAGATATTGAAGATGTTTTGGTACTTGCTTTTGCAGCACTTACCAGTTTAAGCAGCCTTGAAGCAGAGCCCTATGAAAAGGTACCAGCTGGACTGAGGGAGTTGGGAAGTCAAAGAGGAAACCACCTGCTTTTTTAGTTAATAAACACCCAATTTTACCAGCATAACTCAATGCAATCAGCAAGAAGCACGAGGAGGTGACTAAGCCTTGCTGTCTGAACTCTTCACTACAACTCTGGGCACCAAATATAGGAATATAGGCAAGTTCTTTAATGCAGCAACTGGGTAAGGCAGCTCAAGTCCCTTCCAAAAGTGACTCAGCATTCACACAAAACCAACACAGACATCTGAACCAAAAAGACAGTGACTGTGAGAGATTAAGTCCAAGAACAGACACACTTCACTTACAACATTTTACTTGAATTCACTATCAAGCTAGGCCAGCATCACATCAGTAATCACCATAATTCTACCCAAGACACAAACCAGGCTGACAGGTCTAAGATTACCCAAGTCTCCCTCTCATTTAACATGACACACTGTCTATAATCCTACTGCCCTCTGGAGCTTTCCCAGTATCAGCAGATTACAGCCCTCTTCTATTATGGTCTGTCTGGGACCATTTTGTATAAAACTATCCAGCTTTGGAGACTGCTGTTTAACATTCTTGGAATGACACAGTTGCAGTGTAAAAGGGAAACTATTTAATCACTGTACATCTCTGGGTTTGGTTGCCCAAAGGAAACCCAAAATTTTATGAACACATCATCCTTTCAGAATCTGAGCTTACTCTTCTCATTGCAAAATGGATTAATGCCATTGCTTCTGTTCTTCCTGTAGGTAAAGAACTTTGTGAAACCTGCAAATACCAAAAAGGCAAATTTTTGGTCTTCAACAGATCCAAGATCCACCATTTGTGGTGCTGTACTTGGAATAAGGCCCGCCACAAGTCCTGCAGCACAGCCTCCCATCACAGCTGCAAAAATTCAGCTCAGGTCCAAAAATCCTGCAAGCACATTATACAGCACAGAACACACCCTGTGTTATGACAGACTGGAGCTGGACATAAAGGACAACCATGGCCTCACATTGCCTGGACATCAGGGCTTGCCTAAAAGCTTCTGTGTTTTCTAACCCTTAGGAGTTTCTAATTATTTCTGTAATTTGCTAATGACAAACACACTGAAGTGTTTTCCCACTTACCTCTGATCCCATCTTGGCACCATGAAGTGATCCATACCTCCTTCCCTCAGCAATTCCCACGTGGCTGCCTTCAGCATAGCCCTCCTGATACCCCTCACCGTGAAACCTGGGAAGACAGAAACACAGGTTTTTTCATCTCCTATTTTCATATCAAACTCACACTTGCACACAAGCAAACCATGGAAACAGAAATAGCCTGCATCACCTCCCAACGAGAAACTATCAATACTTAGAAATCCCAAATAACATTGGTTTAAATTACAGAATCACAGGATCAATTAGGCTGGAAAAGACCTCCAAGATCATTGAGTCCAGCCTGTGGTAGAACACCACCCTGTCAACTAGACCATGGCATTCCAGTGCCATGTCCAGTCTTTCCATAAACATCTCCAGGAAAGGTGACTCCACCACCTCCCTGGGCAGCCCGTTGCAATGTCTGACCACGCTTTCCACGAAGGAATTCCAGCCTAAACCTCCCCTGGTGCAGCTCGAGGCCATTTCCTTTCGCCCTGTTGCTTGTTTTAGGGGAGCAGAGCCCAACCCCCACCTGGCTCCAAATTCCTTCCAAGGAATTGTAGGGAGTGAAAAGGTGCCCCCTGAGCCTCCTTTTCTCCAGGCTGAGCCCCCCCAGCTCCCTCAGCCTCTCCCTCACGAGACTTGTGTTCCAAACCCTTCCCCAGCCCCGTTTCCCTTCTCCGGACACGCTCCGGCCCCTCGATGTCTTTTGTCCAGTGANAGCGCGGGAATAATCGGGTTTGGTCTTCACCTCTCCTCCCCACCCGGAACTCTGAGGGGTTGTAATACCGGTATTAAAATCGTAGAGCGATGCTGGGCTGGGCTGGATCCGTCGGGATCACCGAGACATCCCAAAAATCACACCGTGTGCCGGAAGGAGTTGTCCAAACGCTCCTTGAGCTCTGTCGGGCTTTGCGCTGTGACCGCTGCCCTGGGGAGCCTGGTCCAGTGTCCAGCCACCCTCTGGGGGANGCCGTCTCCCTCAGCCCGCGGCACCGCACGGGCTCACGGTGTCCAAAGGGCAGGACCCAGCACCCGGCCCCGGGGCCCTGCCCAACATTCCAAGGACGGCTCTCCGTGCGCTTCCCCCGGGCTGACACCCGCGGGGAGCGTTCCCGCACGGCCCGATGGTGGATCGTGGAATGGCAGGACACGCCGAGCTGGAAGGGACCCACCAGGACGGCGGAGTCCAGCGCTCAGCCCTGCACAGGACCATCCCAAACACCACCCCGCGCTCAGTCAGCCCACAGAGGAGCACTTCCCACGCCTCCCTCCCTCACTCCT
Organism: Calyptomena viridis; assembly: GCA_013390005.1. Lineage (NCBI taxonomy): Eukaryota > Metazoa > Chordata > Aves > Passeriformes > Eurylaimidae > Calyptomena > Calyptomena viridis. The sequence goes on from WEIV01012591.1 coordinate 336,480, forward strand.
TCCCCGTGCTCCCTTCGCCCCTCACCTTTCCCTCCCTGCTCCCACCGCCGCCCCCGGAAGCACCACCCCGGGGGTCCCCTCTCCCCGGCCCCGCCGGGGCTCCCCGCGCCCCTCACCGCTGCTCCGCCATCACGATCCCCTCGAACAGGTCCGCCATGGCGCCGCGGGGCACGCCGGGAACGACGGCGCGCGGGTTGGAGCGGGGGGC
>WEIV01012591.1:344884-373764 GCA_013390005.1 Calyptomena viridis
CTTGTACGGCCCTGCACGGCTCGCTACGGCCAGGTACGGGCGGCTGTGGGTGGCTCGGCGCTGCTCCGGGCTGTATTGCCGCCCGGCCATCCCTGGCTGTGTCACTAGATGGAGCCTGGCCCCTGGGATGCGGCCGCCTCGCCTCGGGGGAGCCGCTGCCCCGGGGGGGGCTCTCCAGCTCCAATTCGTCCCCACTTCTACGAAGAGACTGGGGAAAAAACCACAAACAAACAAGCTCTGTGTGTAGTAAAACTGCATTGCCCCACCCGAGCTTCGAAATGATTTTTTTTTTCTGTGCTTGGGCTCCTCCCAGGGAGCTCACTCAGGGAGCTATGGAAAGAAGCAGATACACGCATTTTGGGGCTTTCCATCTTGTTTGCATCTCGGGGATCTTTAAGGGGATTGCTGCTGGCTTTCCTGCTGTCCGTCCAAACTGAGATTTAAAGGAATTTTCTCAGATCTCCAAAGAGAAAACGGGTAATTTAATAAAGAAAAAAAAAATCCTTACCCCACAGGACACTTTGAGAAAAAATTAAGCAAGACATAACCCATGGTCCCAGCAGTTTCTCTGGAACAGCAAAGTTTCAATCAGTTCTACATTACTGTTTTTATATTTTGCTACTTGTTGATTTTCATCCTTTTGTCCCTCCACTTGCATCTCCCTCCNTCCGGTCAGGGGCTGAGCTTTGGGGGAGCGGGGTCGCCGCTCCCGGTTGCCGGCAGCCGGCGGGGCGCGGCCTCTCGCCGCGCCGGTACGGCCCGNATGAGCAATCTTAGCTCAGCAAGGACGTGCACATAGACAAGACCATCCCTGTAGCAGCTTGAAATGTATTTAACTGAAGTTAATGACATCGATCAATCAGAGTTTGAATGATCAGGGTCTTGAAACACAAACTCGTTGGAGCAAGGGATTGCATTTCACCAATCATTTCAGAAGTAACTACTGCTTTTGATTAGCTGTGGGTACTTTTGGTGGTCAACTCGAGACACTCAAAAAGGAGCCCAGTTTTCTCTGCATAGCTGATGAATAATTAATAAAGATCAGGACCACTTCTCACTCAGATGTCTCCTGCTGAATCCTCCAAGTCAGGGGCTGATTTGAGAAATTCTGGCCTTTCATACATCACAGAAGTTCCCAGCATTATAAGCCAGTAAATAATACTGAGGCATCCGAGCCTCTAATTCTTTTTTTCCTCTACAGAATTCTGCAGTGTTATTACATGACTGCTACAAAGGCAGTTACTGCCCTGCAACCCTGGGCCCCACAGCAGTTGTGCATGTAACTCATCCTGGCTACACATGCATTCTTCAAGGTACTGAGCACCCACCACACACACTGAGGTTATGTTCTGAAATGAATCTGAAAGGCTTTTTTAGTTCATTTTGTTGGGCATCTTAGTGAATAGAAGCTATTTGATGATTATTGCTTCTGCTATACTTACAGTGTGTATGATAATCAAAAGTTTTCATTTTCTTCATCAAGGAGTCGAATTTCTTTGGGGCAGTAAGGAATTGATGCTTGCAACTTGTTTATTCATCTCAGCGAAGATCAAAAATTGAGGCAGAAAGGACAAATCACATGCACTAAAGGATATTTCAAACTGGTGAAAAAGCTGGCTATGAAGGAGAATTTCCCATCAATTGATGGAGAGCTTTTAAAAATTATTTTCATTGTTGTTGTTGCTGATGTTACATGGACTAATGGTCAAAGGTTCATGTCTCATCAAATTTAAATGAAAATGAAGCACTTAACCAATTTTTTGGAATTGCCTCTCTTCTTAGGGAAAGGTTTCAATCTAAATAATTTGTCCAAGTTCCTCTGTAGTCTCTGACAGAGGTAAGTGCCTGCAAGCACTGAACTAGTCTGAATAGTACCAATCCTATCACAAAACATGATGAAGAGATATGGGTGAAATGTGCTCTGGAAGTGTTAATTTCTTTATTGCCTCTGTAAAAAAAAAAAAGCTTAGATGATTAAGGCAGATTCAGTACCTTGGTTTTAGCCAGAGAAAAATAAGCTAATGAATGTCACTGCTTTCAAGACACAAGGGTAGCAACACATAATTTTCATTTCAGTTCCTGTCTGAGTCACTGAACTTTATCATTTATTGACATCTTTTACCAAAGTTCAATACAAAGACATGTCTTTGCATGTTCTTACAAGTGTATTTGCAAAAAAAAATTAGTATTTGCAGAACAAATTCATTATAGGCCAAATCACACCACCACTTCCAGTGCTTGACCTGCTCCCTATATAAACAGGGAATGCAACAAGGAGACCTGGTAGTGTAGGACTTTCTGCTTTTACGAGGATAGGAAAACCAACCAAAAAACCCCAGAAGGAAAGTCTTACAGAGCAGAAATACCTCCTGACCAAACAGCACACAATTGCAAAAGCATTTTCATCTGTTGTAATGAATCATTTATTTCCACTGTACTTTTCAATGTCCCAATGTAATTTCTGCAGAACGAGAAGTTCAGCTTTGTGCAACAATGAAGCTGAAGTGAATGTTTTTTGGAAGAACATAGTTACCTATATTTAAAAGTCAAACATCAAGAGATACTGGAACACACCAAAAAGATAACAGAGAGCCTGTGCCTCACTGGCTAACATCACTGGAAGTAGCTGAAATGAAACCAAGGAATGTGGGCACAAAAAATTATTAGAAGTAGGGCATGAAGTCACCCCTGAGGAGAAAGTGCTCATAGCAGGCTACCTTGTGGTGGAAATCAAAGGAAAAATTACATAGGTGCATCACTCATGATAAACTAGATATGTTTAGGATGGAGAGACATTTTCTGTCATAGAATATCTTCAGAATATAATGGTGAAAGCTTTGGTTGTGTAAGTCACTGCAGAAAGAGGATGGTACCACATTTGAAGGTTTTGTGCTTCCTTTGGCGTATCCTCAGGATCTCCTACAGATTTAGTAGGAGGGATTCCATGAATGTGATCCAGTATTACTTTTGAGAAGAGATCTGTAAGTCTTTCCCCCTTTTCCCTGAAGTCACAAGTGGGAGAATCACAGAGGCCGTGAGGGAAGTAAAGCTCCAGGCAGAGCTGGAGGTGTAAGTGCTCATGCCTTACATTTCTGATTTCTGCTGTAGCTCCTGCATGTCATCCCAGAAGTGGCAGAGAAAAGAAAGGCTTTATTTCACCGGTGGCACAGGGCCAGCAGGACAGTCCAGTCCTTTCTCTTGCTTCTGGTAGAGAAGAGTGTGTCAGGCAAGTGAGGGAAGGCAGAAGTGAAGACACAGTACCCTGCGATACGCAGCTATTCGAGCACGAGGTTGTTCTATAAAGAGCCTTATCAGCACAGCACAAGTGAAAAAACCTGCCTAAGAAGGAGAGGTCACTCCACCACATGCCAGGGACTGCTCTGCTCCCCAGCTGCTTCTGCAATCCAAGAGGCATCGAGGTGACAATATTTCTCCCTGGGCTGTGAATGAGCGCAGAACTGAGATTCCACAGCTCCCGCTGCGCGCGCCCACCGACAGGATGAGCCCTGGCGGAGGCTCTGCCCTGAGATGATGGTTATAATAGTCCTCAGTGAATTCAAATGCATCAAATACTTCAAGATTTTCCAAAAGATCGACTTCCGGAGGGGTCCAGCTTCTAAAACTGCTGTGCTGAGGGAGGTCAGAGCGCCGGACAGATTGTTGCTGCTGTAATTTGTGGTTGTATGTGTGGTTGCTGGTTCCTTCCAATGGCAACTAATTTCAAATATCTCTCACCATTCTGTTATCTAATGCTTTCTTAACTATTGCTATCAGTCAATGCATTCCGGAGAGCAATACTTAGCCTGGAATTGACTCGAAGCTTTCACAGTCAAATGATATCTTCTGATTAAGTCCACTCTAAAGCTCACAGGATTCCCATCAGCTTCAAATAGCCTAAATGCATTTTTTTCATCGCTGCAAGTCGTTATTTCGTGCTTTGGAAATACTTCATCCACCCCATCTATGAAATCCTTTATAATTCTGGTAGAGAAGAAGCCCTACTGATTTTGTGGGAACATATTTGGTGCAGTAGCTCTCCAGCACCTTATTTACACTAAACCCACTGAAGTTTTATTTTTTATAACTTTTTGAGCAAACCTTCATCCCTCAACAGAAATTAATAATCGCAGATTTCTTTTTCAACACATTATATTTTCATTTCCACCTTGACCTAGGGAGTAATGCCCCTGGATTTTGGTTATTCGATGTGTTAGTGGAAAGCATAAGAAAAGCTTATTCAGAAGAAGATAATTCTGATCACCAACTTTCAGTCAAATGTGGTATCCTTGGAGCATTTACCTGTATTCTTATCAGTGACTAACTAACATTGTCTTTATGACAAATTCCAGCTTCATTGGAAATGTTCCTCATTTAATAGGCAGACAACGGGCCAGTAGAATATACATCACAAATTCTTCAAACTTGCAGAGTTGTGATCCTATTCAAATACATCTGAAGCCCTGGAGAGGCAGAATTAATCAGGTGGTCCTATTCAGCCTGATATAGTGACAATTCCCACAAAATCAGTCCTAAAGGAGATAGTAGGAAGCCAGGATTTGCAAAGAGATGGATACAGACACATTAAACCAAACCTGACCCTGGGCAATTTCCCTGAGTTACATCTGCAATGAATTTGTTCCACGAAGGTCTAACTTTCACTGGAGGTGCAGAGTTGTTGTCTTTGTTAAGAAGGACAGTGAGCCAGGCACTCTCAGGTGATGATTTTTTGGAAGTCAGAGGTGAAAAGGAGAGGGATGAGAGAGGTTTGTGTCTATCTGTTTGGTGAGGCACTGAATCCCTCCTTTCTCTTGAAGTCAGACCACCTATATCTGGGAATATGATTATAACTTTGCCTAAAGGCAGATCTTTTTCCAAAAGCACCTATGATAATAATCCTGATTTGTTGTAAAATCGATACTGCAAAGTTTTACGGTCATGAGGATGATAATAAATTATATCACTAAAAGTATTTAGAAGCTTATGACTTATGAAAAAGTGGTATTTTTTGCTACAATCAGTTAGGCTTGACTGAGAAACCGTGGGAGAATCCTTATGGCTTATTGTGATGCTGATAGTCAGATCACCCTATAGGAACAGATTGTCTCTGTACAGGTTAGTTCTGGATTTCTCAGTCCTGTTAAGACTGAAGGATGTGAAAGATAAGATTTATACATGTCTGGGGAACTTCTGCTTATATTCTACTGTGGTTTTTTTTTTTTTTATTTGGGCTTCAAGCACTTGATCCAGATCAGATAAAAATGAGCCTGAGGTCTGTGCTGAACACATCACAACAATTTTGTGGAGTAAAAGAAGTAGAAAAGGGAGTTAAGAAAGCCTTGCTCTCTATTATTTCATGCTGCACTGCTGCTTATCACTCCTAGGAACTGCAAGTCTCCAACAGAACTGTATAAACTGTTAGAGAGATGTAAATGATTATCAAATTCAGCCCACAAGTGCTTATTCAACTGCTGTCATCACCTTTGATTATGATGATATTGCAGGAAGGTATCTTACTGAACTGATGAAGCTCTTTACAGAAGTCTGAACAAATGTAAACTCCAAAACATAGTACAAAGTTTCCTAATAATTTAAGGCTGTTAAAAATACTCTGCACACAGATGTATCTTCAGCTTCTGGAAAACAGTGATTCACCTGAATCAGCAGAAGTCTAACCTTTCACTCCAGCCCATATCCTGGGCCTAAAACCCTGGAGAACTAACTCAAAATAAATAAAATGCTCATGCAATTCCTCCAAAATCTGGATTTTAGCAAGTGTGATGATACCTTGCCTCCCTTTTCGGGAGACACCCAGACTCAACCCTTAAGACAGGTGACAGCCACGCAGAAGGTTTTTACAGTGGCTTTGCTCAAGGGGCAAGAGATGAAGTTTATTAATAAGCTGGAGGTCATGGGAAGTGATTTTCAGCTGAAACAAAGCCTAAACTACAACCTGGGATAAGTTGGGAAACTGAGTAACTTTCTATGATGTTCCTTATTGCAACGAGTCCCATTTGCTGCCACGGAACGTGGCTGTGGGACATTTGGGGTCAAGAATTGAAGGGCAAAGGTTACTGAAGCATCCTGCCAATGCAGCTAGAAGTGACCTTTACTTGACAAAGCAGAAGTAACAGGGGATCTAAAAGCATGGTATTCAAATAGCCAGTCCATCCAAAACATTGCATTTGGATTGATCCTAATCAGCCATGATTTCCTAGTTTAATGGCCAATTAAAAGGTCATTTGAGAGTAAGAGAAGCAGAACAAATCAGCATGGAAAGAGCCTGGATGGTCTTTAGAAAGTAATTCAAGTTTACTTAGGTTTTACACATCTGACTAGTGAGAAAAGGAGTAGGTAATGGATGTTTCACTCCAAAAGTAATTCAGATTTATTAAATAACTTGCTTCAGCATGAGATAAAATCTGAAGCATCGTTGAAAAGTAAAATGGAATACCTGCATTGTCACAAAATATTTATCCAGCTGAACATCACAACAAATATTAAATGGAACAGCAAACCTCCCACTATCTGGCTATTGTGTGTTATGTACCTTGACTTGATGGAAGAAGTAAAATTAAACTCAAGATTTTTTTTTTTTTTACATTTACAACTGTGATCAGACAGTCAGAATTATTCTATTTTACCATCTTTAAACCTCAGTTGTTTTTATGGTAAATGCATCTTCAATTTTATTTTATTTCCTTGGAAATGTCATTCCTACAACATTACAGGCCAGAAGTGAGAGCCACATTGCCTCTGGTTCTTTCATGGCTGGAGGTATCAGGAAGGTCCTTGCATGATCAGGGGCAGAGACACCTCAGTTCTTCAAGTAGGCAAAGCAGACCAAAGTGGTGAGGATGAAAAAGTGGAGTCCTGGTGCATTTTTCATATGGATCAATCTGCAGTTCATGTACTCTTTAATATGGATCTGTTGATTCAGGCATTCATTTTGCAAAGGGAATTGTAAAGATAACACAACCCCTGCCCCAATTAATTCAGAATTTAACCTGCTTCAGAATATTTCCACAGCAGGGCAAGAGTTCTTCTCATAGCCCTGTGTGGGACACCAAGGTTTCAATCAATAGCAAAGGCTTCCTGAGACCTGTGTACTGCTTTTTATCAGAGGTCTCTAGCAGATAAAGCCTGCCACAAAATAGCTACTGCTCGCTGCCACTGGAGCCTCACTCTGCAGAAGAGCTGCTCTTGCAAGCAATAGATACCCCTTTTTTCCATTCTCTTGACCAGCAGGTCACATTTTTCCATCCATGTGGTTTGGGCTCAGTTAGGCAGATGTGCCATAGGTTGTGGAATATTTGTAGAAGGAACTAGCCAACCTTTCCAATTTATGCCTCCAGTGGCAACACCATCATCCCATTCTCAAAAGACATAAACCCTAAATTTACTCTTTTTTCTCAAACATACAAACAACAATAACAACCCTTTGCACCATCATGGCAATTAGCAGTGATATAAACCCCCACTGATTAATCACTCACTCCTCACACTAAGTGCCTGACTTACATTTCCTTTAGAGTTGCATTTTAATTCTCAGTTTCCTGAGAAAAGGAGTGACAGACATATCAACTACAGCTTTTGCTGGTGATTTATAACCCTTGCTACCTAAGTCCCTGATGCACTATCATTAGGAGGTGGCAAGGTTTTCCACTCAGGATGTCTCATCATCACTTTGCACTGAAGCAGATCTTACTGTTTGGTCCATGGTTCATCATGGGTAGCTTGTATTTCAGTCTGACTTCACCATATGAAATATTAACATCACATATTAATATTAATTTCTAATAAAAAGCTAATGTTCAGAACAATGTATTTAGTACTTTGCCAAGAAAAGGCACTAAGGCCCAATTCTGCCTTCCATGGAAAAAAAATTCATTTACTTCAGTGGGAACAGTCCTAGACATTTGTCAACAATTGTTATTAGAGTATCCATATTTATAGTTTGGACCTGTTAAGGCCATAAGAATGAAAGCTCCATTTTCCTCACATTTTATGTGTATGCACAAAGAAGCAACAGTGTCATGTTGTCCCTTTCAAGTATAATGATGCCCAGTGAGTGGATTTCATAGTCCCCCCAGCCTGCACATTTATTCCTGAAGAATTTTGCCCCCATTACAGCTGTAGACGTGCACGGCTACAGCTTTTCCAATTTTAGATCAATGAGCCACACAGCAAAGAGCATGGAGTTGGCAGGTCCTCCCCATTCATCTGAATGAAATGAAAGGGAGCTCAGTTCTTGGCTCCAGTTTTCTGTCACTCCATTGTCATTCAACAAAACGGACCAAAGAGAAAAGCGATCAATCCATAAACTCGTGAAGCCTCAGTCTCCAGCTGTCATCAGCTTTGAGCTCCCTCCACTGATCTTATCTGTTGCAGAGTGATTGAAAGTAATTTGTTTTGGTTGAAAGTAATTTGTTTGGGAGAGTAATTAGATTATCTCTTGGGGGGCTTCCTACCTGGTGACCCAGTGTTTCTCCTTGGCTTGCTGCTCATTAACATCAATTACCATAGAGACACTCTTCAAAGGAAGGCTTGCACTGCCCAGGGTGGGCAACCTATTAAGGAATATGCTTCTCATCCCTGCTAGGACATAATAAACCTTCTGATGTCAAACAATTATTTGTGGGACAGACATATATGATCCCACTGGGCCTTAAGCCTTACATTAGCCATCCAGTGTGAAAGGCTTAGTAATTAGGAAATGAGCTGGATCTTTCTGTAACGGTGTATATTGAATAGAACAGGCTCAAGCAAGCTGCTGCACAATATTTGGGAGCATTTCTTACCACTGGACACATATCTCACACTTGCAGAGGCACTGGGGTGGCAAATAAAGTACATCTCTGTAAGGGAAAGGGCAGAGAGACTCAGAAGTTCATTGCTGGTTCTTGTCCCCAGATTCAACTCCTTAGTTGAGACAATTTATATCGTTATGGATATGACACAGCCCTGATAAGCATCATAATAAAACCAGTACCTATTTTTCTGCAGTAATATGGGTGCTAAACGAGTGCCTGGCTGGGGCATTGACTGGTAGTGATTACATCATTACTACTATGCCGTGCTACAGAACCACACAAAATGAGGAAGAACCATAATTATCCACTTTTCAAACCAGGTCTCTTTTTGGACACAGCAAACCTGAATAATAAATGGCCCTCGTTATGCATTAATTTACGAATTCTAACGTTGTCCTGTGTTACACCTCATTTTTGTGCTGCTCAGGCAGGAGAGACATGTTACAGAGGGAGCAGGAATTACCTCTAAAGGTAAGGTTTGGTTGTGTAGAGGTCCTGTTGTCACCCAAAGCCTGGAGCAGGTCCTAGGCCTCCAGGATGAACTGGGATTGACCACAGGAAAGCTGGGGGAGAAACATGATGAAAATATCCTTGCTCTGCAGCTGCTCATATTTACCTGGTCCATAGGGAGAGGAGTTTAAGTTGGGACAAGCTGAGCAGTGGTAAAAAGGATTCATCATCAAAACACACCCTTGTTAGGTGATTCTGCCTCTCAAGCTTTAAACACACCCTACAAGTCCTTTAAATCTCTTTTCTGAAAAGCTGCTAAAAGCAAACATCTGAAGTAAATAACTGCCGGTTTGCCTTTTTTTTTTTTTTTTCATTTGTCTTGTTTGAGTAATTAGCTCATTATATCTGAAAGTGATTGTTTCACTCCGTGCCAAGAGAGAATAATGAAGACCTTTGATGAATCCAGCGAGCAGCATGTAAATGTGGGGAAGGAATGCAGAGGCAAAGGAATGACCTTTCTGCAACAGTTTCTCCCCGCGCCACCGTTTTTATCCTCATTAAAGTCAGCTAATGCGTTTACTTTTTCCTGCTGTGTATATTCCAGTTGATTCTTCAGTGCTTCCCTTTCTTAATAAAATGCACATTGTCCAAAGTGTTTGCAATGTTCTTTAAATAGGCTACTGTGGGCTTGTTTATGAGCCAGCCAGTGGCTGCTCATAGACTGCTAAACATTCCCTCTTCCCATAGTTTTCGTTTTCAAGGAGTGCTTAGAACTTATATATTTTATAAGATTGAATTTATGTAATTTTGATTAAATATGTAATTCTATTATACAATTATATTGTACCACTGAATAACGCTGAGCTATGAATGGCCTGTAGCCACCTCCCCAGCCCCTAAACGTTAAGATAAATGGAGGCAAAAAAGTAAACTACTTCTATTATTCATAGTGGAGTTAATTAAAAAAAAAATACAAGGACTGAATGTGAAAATAAATAACCTTTTTCTTCCCAGGACTGATCCTCACAGGTAAGGGTGGATTGACTCCTTCCACTGAGCTGGTCTGTGGGATGTTCCTCTACAGCTCAGTGACACTAGATGGACTCTGGCACTCACATGGTAAATCAAAAGGAATAAAGCAAAGAAACCAGGAACACCATGAGAAGACTGACAATGATTTTGTTTTTCAGAGCTTTCCTTGGAGCCCAGGTGGGAGGAGAGCTGATGTGCCTGTGAATATCTTCTCCAGAGAGCACGGATGGTGGGAGTGAGGGAGGTGGGTGCCTTGACTCTGGTGGTGTGGGCAGTGATCTTGTAATCCTGTCTTCCATCTACTGGGGCCAGTGGGAAATAAAATTCAGTCCTTAAGCATCGTGGCTGGTTGTGACAGTGAGGATGCCACAGTCTGTTTATGGCAGCATTTGAGTCATAGTAAATGGTTTGAAGGAAAACTGATTTCCCTCCTTGCTGAGCTTCAGTTTGCTTTTAGGAGTAAGTGATATCAGAGCATGTGGACTGAATTTTACTTGGAATAAAGCAGACCTGGATATGTGCTTGGTGGAGTCCCCTGACATGCTGTTAGCTGCTAATGGCCATTAAATCCATGGGATCTGATCAGATCTTACCTGAAGCAACTCTCTTGAACGATGTCCAGTGTGGATGTGAAGTCCTCAGCACCCAGAGACAATTATGGGACAGTGCAGGATATTTACACCATCTTCTGTTTTCTTAAATAAATACTTTTTTTCTGTGCATGATGGGCAGCAGGTCCAGGAGTTCCAGATCTTGACATGGAATCTGACAAACTCTACTATAGATTTGATATGTTTGCTTAGCAGAAAACATGGTGGTGTTTTATTGTGCACTTTAGATGCTTTGATTCTGTCCTTCATATCCCAACTCACTGCCCTGCCAGCCTGGGCTAATGAAGAGTGTGAACCAAACTGTGGTGAATTCTTGCACCAGAGCTTTTATATCAGTCTCCCTGCTCTTGTTATGGGCTGATCTGTGTTTACAAGGCAGTTTCTGAAGTGTAGGTCTAAGGAAATGTGGAGGGGATTATCACTGACTTCTTATTTACTGGTGGTAAAGCTACCAAGGCAGTGATGCAAAGCAGACTGCTAGATTAAAAAAAAAAACCAAAACAAAACAAAACAACGCCAAAATATGGATCAAAAGATATGACATCTGTGGCAAAACCCTTGAATTTGCACTTGGGAAAATTGTAGTTTTCCCAGCCAGAAATTGCAAATTGCACAAAGTTATAATAGGGAAATGAGGCAGGTCACAAATTGCAGAAGTATTGTGGATTATTTCTGGAACTATAGAAGACAGAAACAAAGTTTGAAGAGTGAACCTCTCACCCATAGGATCACATGACAAGAAAATTTCTTAATAGTTCTTAATAGTTTTCTTAAACCTCATGTGGGTTTTGTTAAGGTTTCTGTGGGTATTATATCTCCTGTCTTACAGAAACCCTCTGTCCCTTCTTGATTCTCTGCTACAGTAATGTAAGAAAGCTAAAAAATAAAGTGACATAGAGGCATCTGTTCATAATTTTTAACCACTGGATTATTGACCATTACAAATACAATCAGGAAGTTATTTTCTGTGTACACTATGGAGGAAAAATATTGTTCAGGTGGATGGTTGATCAGGAACACTTTAGAAGCACAACTTTGAGCCATTTTTAAATGCGTAGGTTACCCACCCAAAGCAGAAATGCCAGGGTATGAATTAGGGGTCCCACTCATCCAGAAAGGTAGGAAATACCATGTATGTGAACATCATAAATACAGAAATTTCAATGGTTTTTCTCTTTGAGACAGGTACCAGTCACAATCCTAGATTCATATTGCAAAGCATCCACTGGCTGCTGTTTGAACAAGCAATCACAGGTTAATTAATTAGCTGAAGTAATCAACTCTCTGTGGGCAATTTAAAAAGCCCCATTTGATGCTGTTGTGGCACATTCAACCCCCTTGATTTAGAAGAGGACTTCTTAAGCTCCAGAAAGCAAAGTAACCAAATTACAAAATACAAAATGCAGTTGGTTTATCAAATGCATGATGGTTTATCAGATCATGTCTCCTCTTATTTGGAGATTTCAGCACACATCTTCCAACATTTCCAATTTGCTGCCACAGCTTTGCCCACCATACCCCTCGGTGGCTTTGCTGGCTCTGCCTTTTCCCACTTGCTGGATAATTCTGTTCGATCTCCCATATGAGCAGCAGAGCTGTGAGGAATCCTCGGGACAAGGAATCCTAGCAGGAGAAACTGAAATGCCAGCACTCCCTTTATTTGGCTGACACAGAGATCCTGGACTAGCTGGTTCATTAAAGGGATGTTGCAAGGTAGTGATTACAGGGAAAGTTCAGCTGGTTTCCCTTTGAAATACATAAAGGTGGTGTTCAGGTAATGGTTTTGAAGGTTAATCCTTTTGATGTCTGCAGGCTTTACACTCGCACATCTGGAAGCCTGCACACCTTGCAATAAAGAGACAGCCCACAGCTGGCTTTACAAAGGACCAGCAGGATGCACATCACTTACAAATGCCACTCTTCTCCTTCTGCAGCTTGCTTCAAATTCTGTGTTGTTAACTTGCTTTGCTGATTGTTTAATTCATTTACTCACCTTCAAAGAATAAGCAATTTGGCCCCACAAACATTGCTGTGTTGCCGTAGGAATGGCCAGGGACCAGCATTTGCTCTCAGAAGGGGATTCAAGCCCCACTGGGCAGCATTTAAAAGCTTTGCTATGGTGCCCCAATGAAAGAGCTGAGGATATCCTTGCAAAAAAAGGACAGTTTAGACAGAAGTCTTACTAATTTCAGTCTCTCAAAAGCAATATGTGTGTTCTTACCCACAAATGAGAGTTAACCACCACTGCTTTTTGAAATATTTGGTAAAAACCCACCCCACTGCACTTGAGATGTTTGATTTAGAGGGTTGGCCATGTCTTCCCAGTAAGTGCTGTCTTGGTCACACAACCTGCCTCAAGAAGTCTGTGGCTTTAATATAACAGCTTTTTCCATAGGATATAAGATCAATGATTTTCCAAATTCACCATTTCCCTGCTTTCCCACTGGGTCTTATGTTGAGCCACTTGATTTAGGGATTGCTTAAACTCAGAACCATGGTGTTTAAAATCCTTCGAATATTTCGTTATAACTGGAAGACTCTGTCTGGGGAGATTTGCAAGGGCATAAGTTTGACTGGAATGAGTCAGATTGAAGATGAGTTTAGTCCAGGATTCTGCCAATTTGGTTGTGGTTGGCTATGGATATCTACAGAACAAGATAAAAAGGAAAATACAGAGTAATTCTCCAACCTCTGGCAATATTTGTTAGAAGGACTTTTTGAAACAAAGGTTACAATCATATTTTCCCGTTATGGCTTCAAACAAGGTGCCCAAAGCTGATTATTTACCCATTTCTAGTTTTAATGGCCTTCCCTTGAGCCCTTTTGAAAAGAGGCATCACAGTCGCTCTCTTTCTTTCCCCTGATACTGAGGCTGGTGCAAGTAGGAAGTTATGAGTTCCAGTTATGAGTTCAATAAGTCCATATCTGAGCTCATCTAAACTCTGGTATCCTTTGGTCAATAACACTGTGGTTAATTACCCTGTTGCATTTACCCCAAGACAGAAATAGAAAGAAAATACAATGGATTGACACTTATACAATTCAGCCATTATGTACAGAGAGCTTTTAGATCAAACTAGCAAAATGTGTAGCAGCAATACTACTTTTAATACTTTTCTTTTTACACTGCCCACCTATTGCACATTAAAAAAAAAATGGATAAACAAACAAACGACACATAAATCAAGGAATCTCCAGTTTTATCTTCTAATTTCTGAAACATGAAGAACAAGAAAGTGCTGTATCTTAAGGCAGGTTTTCAAACCGCTGGTTCCCATCTAAGTCCATCGGTCCTCCCTCCCCTTCTCCTCCCCAGGAACACATTCCTGCAAAACATCGGCTGAAGTGGCTTTGTTATTTTCGGCGTGCGCTGCCAGCTCGCAGCCCATGCCATGACACAGCATTCCTCTCGCTTTGTTTGGGCTGCTACCGACTCGGAGCTGACATTTAACAAAACTGCATTAATGCCTCCCCCAGACAAGGCTCCTTGTTGAGCGCAGTTTGCTGAAGCTGCAAGTTTTAGGCACGGACATGAGTGGGGTGTGCAGACATGAATCCCAAAAGGGACTTCCTCCCTTTCCCTGCGGGTTTATGCCGTGGATCTCACCCTGGGAATGGGCTGCACCTCTGAGACAAACCCCATTCCTCGCCGGAGAACAGGGACTGCCGTTCACCTCTGCATTTCAGGGGACTGGCAATGTGGGGAAGAGTTTTCCAAACTACAAACGCTCATCGTGTACCCACGAGAGGCTTGCACGGATTTTTGGGGCTGAAATGGGTCAGTCCAAAATCCAGGACACGAGGGACAGGACACATGCTGGCTGTATTTCCTTACCAACATCTGATTTAGAGCTCGACTTGGCCGAAGTTAACAGAACCTTCCCCACTCACCCCAGTGCACCCAAATCAGGGCTGCAGTGCAAAGTATCCTGCAACTCATGAAGTATAAAACTCCGAGTGGACGTTTGTTACTTAGTCAGAGCTGATACATCTTTAATTAGCAGCAAATGCTTTTTTAAAGCCATCACTGGAAAAAATTTTCACAACAAACCGCCCGCTCTGCCAGAGGAGGCAGCTTTTGCTAATAGAGGCTTATAGGTGTTAACTGGAAAGGAGAATTAAATAGTAAATGTTTGCTTTCTGCTTAGTGAATGTCTGTCAGAGTCCTGCTAAGTAGCCAGAAACAAATTATGTGTGAAACTCAGCATCCCTGTCCTTCTCTCTCTTTTTCTCTCCTGTGATTGATATTTGCTTATGCAGCTCAACTCTTTAATTTAATTAACAGGAATATGCTTATTTTACAAATTATAACCTTGTAATCTCCTTAGCAGGAAAAAAAGGAGCATTTTTACCACAAGTAATTCTTTGTTGCACATCATCTGATTTTACCAACGCTGTTGTGTCCCTCTATTTCTTAAAAATGGTAGTAGACTTTCTGATTATTGCCATTAACTTAGTAGTGGATTTTTTTACATAAAATTTATGGGCAAACCTCAAAAATATCCTAAAGTTGTTTATTATTAAACTGGCTTCTAGAGTAGCTCAAGATTTTAAGTGATAGTGTCAAATAGAAATTAAATTATTATTGACCAGCATAAAGTAATATTTTTTTGGTGCTCACATGTAAAGGGAATTTTGTTAACGCAGCAACCTGTGCAGGTGAGTTCCTGACTGTGTCCCTGGCAAACCTGTAAAGCCAGTGAGATTTTCCACAGAACCAAGGGTCAGTATGTTTGGTATGAATAGAATCAGAACAAGTTGGCAATCAGGTGCATATTTGCTTCCACACTTTTCTTAATTACCTTTCAAAGACTGCAAACAATGAATAAATGCAAATTTATACTGAGTCATCCCCCAAAAATCTAACGGGAAGAAACCTCAGATTTATGTCACCAAGAGAAGGGAATATGATCATTTTCAATCTGAAGCTCTGGTCCCCTCATGGGCACACACAACTTTTTATTAAATGCATATATAGTCCTTGTTTCTGCGTCTGTTCACCCTTCTGTAAGAGCCACAAGGTGATTGCAGCAGAATATTTTCATTGCTATTAATCTCTAATTCGGTGTGGGTCATCAGTGGCCTTATTTATTTTCTGTGATCATTATGCAGAAGAGTATAACTTGCTTAAAAACCGAACTTTAAGGAAATAGCATAGAATATGCTACCAGGCACGTGGATTCCCTCATTCTGTGGCATCACTAATTCACTCTCACCTGACTTGCGAGCACAGAGCATCAGGAGATCCTTTTTCCACCAGTGTAGCCTGAAGAGGGATTTCTTGATTTTTCAGCTTTTATTCATATATTATTTTAACTATTCTTTTTTTCTGCTCTTCATTTTGCTGGTTACCTGTGACTAAGTGGAGGCTTAAGGGGTCCAAATTAAATCCTAATGATTTGTGGTAATTATTCCACTAGGGTGACCCAGGTATGCACAGGAGGATTTTGTTTAGAGATATGGTAATTACAGTCTCGTTTCTAATATGAAAGTTGCCGCTATGGTATTTATTTGATAATAAAAGTGTAAAAGCTCAAAACTGAAATAAAATGTCTGAATTTGTAGCCTCAGGATGTATTTTGATGGACTTTCACCACATTAACTTTCAGCTTGCATTTAATCCGTATTTTGGACTAAGATGTACTCCAAAATTCTAACATTTACTGAATAAGCTCTAGTCTAGTACATCCCAAGGAATTTGAGTTACCTTAATCCATGAAGCCACATTCTTTGCAATTTACTAACCATTTATCCAAAATGTTAACTGCATGAATTATTTGCCAATGGTATTTTTATGGTTACAATACCAATTATAGAATTTAAATTTTGTATATATGTGCATATATATATATATATTTAAATGAAAAAAATAAATAACAGGAATTAATTTAAAACAAGTCACTATCTTGGATGTGACCATTATTACTAGAATAAAGATTTGCAGATGCTAAATTTCTGATCATCAAGGTCAAAGACTTCCAGTTTAGCTTACTATGTAATTTCTTAGGTTTCCATTTATAGATCTGACCTCAGCAGTGTTTCTGCAATTAAATTCTTTAAAATACGATCACTATTTCACACAAAGCCATGTGAGATGACCATGTATATAGATATCTTTCTGAAGGAAAACACACTCTGCTTTGATTATTCTATCAGGGCATACCTTCTTTCTATGGCAAAAGACTATCATAATTATATTTATAACTTACACAGCTCTATAAATACTTAAGTGCTTTTCCTTAACTATCCTGAGCATTCTAAAAAAACCCTGTGCTGAAATTCCCACACTGTGATTGCAAATACAGATAAAACCCAGTGAATCACACTTGATAACATATCAGAGAGCACAAAGGACCTGTTTTTTATGATTTTCTGTCTGATAAACAGACGCTTGATGTTCTAAGTCTCTTTCAATTATGGATTGTGACTGGTACACCTTGCTCTTCAGCTGGATGTGTTGAACTCTCCACCAGCTGAGCTTGGCCATCACTCACTGAAAGCTGGTTTGATCCCTCTGCAACCCTCACGTAAGGGGAGAGAAACTGCAAAGGACTGAGGGAAAGGAGGCACGTGGGTCTAAATAAAATACGGACAAGTGAGAAGTTCTGTGCTAAACCGAAAAGCAGATTGAACTCAATGCAGGTGAAAACTAAGGGCAGATACTGACCAGAGCAGTAAGTTTTAAACTGAAAAAGGGAAGGTTCAGACTAGATATAAGAAAGAATTTTTTTGTGATGATGGTGGTGAAATGCTGGCACACGTTCCCCGGAGAGACTGTAGGTGCCCACCCCCTGGAAACATTCAAGATCAGGTTGGACAGGGCCTTGTCTAGTTGAACCTAGCCTAGTAGGACCTGGTTTATTTGTAGATGCCCCTGCTCATTGCAGGACTAGATGACCCCTAAAGGACCTTCCAACCCAAATCAATCTATGACTCTGTGATTCTAGGAGAATAACCCCCTCCATGACAAGAGCATAGGAGGTAGTCCATGCATATTAACATCTGCAGGAGCAAATTTGAGTCACAGGATTGGATATAGGTGTGAGTGGCTCCCATGTTGGCAGAGTTTGCATCACTGCTCTTGTGACCCACACCAGCAGGTCCAGGCCTTGGATGAAGTTTGAGTGTCTTTGGCCTTAACATGATGCATAAGGTCTCCAGAATAAAATCTAACAAAAGATCCCAAGTGAAAGAGTTGAAAAAATAAGAATGAAAGGGAGGGTGATCAGAGATAGCACAACTAAAAAAGGTGGTAGAAAATTGAAAGCGCAGTATGAAAATGTGTCCCAACAGGGTGGTGTGGAAAAAAGAAAGGGTGCTGGCTTGGATGGGGGATGTTCCTGGGCAGAATGAGCCCACTGCCTGTGAGGAGGGAGCTGAGCACAGGCAGAGGTCGTGGGGAAAGGCAGTGCCAGTCACCCTGCCCTGACAGAGGAAGGTCAAAACCAAGCGAAAAAGTGAGGTAATTTTCCTTGGGAGCTGTGGGAAAGGTGTAACTAATGGCAGCCAGAGTTATGGCTGCTGGCAGGTCATTCCTGCCTATCTGTGCAGGCACGGCCGCTCCTGGGGCAAACACCTCTGGAGACTCGGGGTCATCGCTCGGCAGTAACCTCCTGGATGGAGTGCTCGTGCCCAGGGAAATCTGCCTCCTTATCTCGGACCTCATTGGAGGCAAAGGTGCCAGCAAAAAGGCACTGTGGCTCCGGAGTGAGAGCACACAGGTGAGATAGTGAGCTAACTGCCCGGGTTAATGTGTAACCCCTCATGGACGAGCTCCTGCTCCTCGGAGCACCATCGGGGTTCCTCGGAGAGGGATTCGGGATGGAAGGCGAGCACTGGGGAGCTGTAACATGGTATTTCCCCAGCAGAGAGTAAGGAGTCACTCTGTTGGTTGGAGCAGAGTGGTCTCCCTGCAGGAGGGGTGCCCAGGTCTGGCGGAGCAGTGGTGCTCACCCCAGATGGCTCTCGGTGGAGGAGGAGCTGGGGGGCTGCTTTGCCACAGGGCCAGGAGGGGGCTTGCAGATGAGAAATGGTCAGTGGAGTGCTGAGTTTTAGTGTTGGTGGGGAGGCACTGGGGCAGCCTTGCCTTGGTGATGAAGGAGCCCTCAGAAGGGCATCCATCCCACTGTGCTGCTTCTGGGAGCCAGCCTGGGGCAACCCCCAGCCTGAGCAGGGGTCAGGGTTCCATCCCATCAGGGATCCAGTCCCCGTCTGGCCAAGAGGAAGAGCCTATAAAAGCTTGTCCAACAAAAGCTCCAAAATGTTCCTTGTGGGTGAGCTCTCAAGGTGTACAGCTGGACATTTCTCCTAAACTTCTGTAACACGATCCCCACAAGGCTGAGGTCTGTCCCATCTCTAAAGGATGCTCATCCTGCAGGTGGTACTCCCTTTCTTCTCACAAGCACCCTTCACCTCAGTGACATTAAACAGCTGTATTGGCCCCAGCTAGCATTACAAACACCTTTCTTGAAGGCACTGGAAGCAAACAGATGTAGCTGCAGAGATAATGAAAAAGTATGTAAATAGTAGCTCCCCAGAAACCACCGAGTTTTACCAAGTGGCTTTGACACTTGCCAAATACCTTTAAGCTGATAAAGATCTGATTTGTACTTCAGAGGTAACCTGATTAGCAACCAATTTGAATCTGGAATATGTTAATTGGTACAAACATCACTAAATCACTTTCTTTAACCTATATGAAGTAGTGTGAATGAACGATAGCGAAGGTCAACACAGCCTGGGGAGTGATAGAGAATGAGTACTTCTGTATCTACCCACAATAAAATAGTAAGATGAGTAATAAAATGTAATTGCATGCACAACACTCAGAATGACACTAGAATGTACCCAAGGTCAATGCAGCACACTGAATTTAAGAAAAACTTAATGAAATCTGCCTTTGCAACTAAAATCTGGTCACGCACCACCTTTTTTGTCAAGAGTCCTGCCCCTTTCATGCCCAGTACAGAGGGTGTTGGATAAACAAGCATTTTGTTTTCTTCAACCCCAAGATGTACAGCTGATTGACCCCACACTCTCACAAACCCAGAATCTGTGTGTCTCACAAATTTTGAACGTATTAATGAATATATATTGATTAATGAAAATATATTTATGACAGCTTGGAAATGAGGAGAAAAAAGAACAGAGACATCAGTGTCAAAAAGTGGAATTAATGTGAACTTCCAGGTTCCAACATTCCGGGCATGATATTTCATAGTGCTTGTCATTTATAGCCACCACACAGTTACAACTGATGTAAGTTCAGGGTGCTAACCATTTTCACCGTGCTTCATGGTGTCTTGTTGGGCAGTCAGGGAGGAAGGGCTGGACCTTGGGGTTGTTCACCCTGGAGAAAAGAAGGCTCCAGGGAGACCTTAGAGCCCCTTCCAGTGCCTAAAGCCATTACAGGAGAGAGAGACTTTGGACAAGGGTGCGTAGTGGGACGACAAGGGGGAATGGCTTTAAACTGAAAGAGGACAGGTTTAGATTGGCTTTTAGGAAGAAATTCTTCCCTGTGAGGGTGGTACACTGCACAGGTTGCCCAGTGGCTGCCCCATCCCTGGATGTGTTTAAGGCCACATTGGACGGGGCTTGGAGCAACCTGGGATAGTGGAAGGTGTCCCTGCCCATGGCAGGGGGTGGAACTGGACGGTCTTTAAGGTCCCTTCCAACCCAAACCATTCTGGGATTCTGGGATTCACTGAGCACTTATTGCACCCTGTTGCTGACATCACGGGTTTGCTGTTGGCAGAGATGACATCTGAATCCGCAGCATGGCACTGAACCATTCTCTCCTCAAAAACATTCCATTCACCATCTAATTTCTGCCCCTGCACCAAAGAACATAAAGAACCTCTAATCAACTGCCACCTTCATTTTACTTGCTTACTTCACTCCCAGCACAAGATTATTCAGGTTGCAGGTTCATAAGCACTGTTAGACTTTGTTAAGAAATGGTTCTCAAAATTCAGTTTGTCTTTAGTATGAAGAAGAAATATCTGCTAATATGCTCAAAAGGACATGCACCATTTTTTTTACATGCTTGCAAAAAGTTAAAAACAATCATTCCCGGTTTTCAGAAACATCTGAATTTTCTATGTTTGTAAGTATCTATAAAGAGACTTAGAAATGAAAAAACAATCAATCTGTTCTATAGACAGAATGAACCAGCTTTCTTTTAATACAGAATCATAGAATCAAAGAACAGTTTGGGTTGGAAGGGACATTAAAAACCATCTTATTCCAACCCCACTTCCATGGAGAGGGACACCTTCCACTGGACCGAGTTGTTCCAAGCCTCATCCAATCTGACCTTGAAACTTATGATGCAACTTACTATATAAGAAAATGTCATTGTTTTATATTAAGAAATTGTTTGCCTGCAGTGATTGGCCGTAGACATTTCTTGGATGACATTTTTAAATAACCAATTTTTAAACCAAACAGTTCAGGACAATATTTCTTGTATGAAGTCTGTAAAACATGGTTTGTGTGCAGGAAATTGAAATTGTGCTGTGACCCTCTTTTGCATGTTGTGTTGCTGAAATCAGCTTGGTATTGCAATTTTGCACTATCCCATCCTTTTTTACATTATTTAGTAGAAGGAGAAGTGGTTTTGTTTTGGTGGGGGTTTTGTTGTGGTTGGCATTTTTTTTTAGCTTCAGCCAGTGTTTTCTACATTAAAAATCTCATCTGTGCTTGGCAAGCCACAATACTTCATGTCCTATAAAGGGAGCTACAGTGTTTCAGGGAATCCCTTTCAACTTTCTGGCTGAAGTGCTTGCTGCTCATTATCAAAAGCCTCCTCACCCCTTAACAGACTGTCTTTAATTGGCCACTTGCATGGTCAGTTAACACGCTGCGGTGGAAACCAAGTGGCAAAGTGTGAACAACTGAATCTGGCACCATAAACCCAGTGACTGCCCTGAAACCTGTGCCTATTTATATACAAGGCAGTGTTTTGTCATGCTGATTTTTATGAGCACAGATTAGATACAGGCAACTTGGGAGATGTCACGGATGAGTCAGAAAATGTTAAGCACGGAGCGGTTAAAACATGCGAGTCCACAAACAAGGGATGGGGCTTGGAGCCTCGTCTCTGTCCTTCCCTGGCAAACAAGGGCATGATGCAGGGCCAGGCTGGCACTGCTCCTCTTCTGGTTATCCCACAGGCTGGATCATCACTGGATGGAAGGAAACGTGCCTGGCTTACAGGATCTTTTCATCCTCAGGAGAGGTTTTGGTTGTTCTGTGCAAATCAATGCTTGGTAGATGGTAGGAACACTGACAGTGCTCTCAGTGATCGCAGAAATGTTGAAAGAGGTGACGTATCAGAGCCTTTTTTGGAGGGTTAAAATTAATTTTTGTCTCTTAAAGCTCACCCCTGGAAGTGCTCAAGGCCAGGTTGGATGTGGCTTTGAGCTGCCTGGCCCAGTGGAAGGTGTCCCTGCCCACGGCAGTGGGGATGGAACTAGATGGGCTTTTAGACTCATTCTGATCCAAACTGTTCTATAATTCTATGAGGGCTTAGCAGTGAAGCAAAAAATGGGTGATGCCAGAGGGGGGAAGTTTATCTCAAGTCCTCTGTGACACCTCAAGCTGCTCCATATGTAGTGGCAACAGGCCCTTATACTTTTCTGTGGGTAGGACCACATGTGCAGCACCAGTACTTGTAGGTCCTATGAACTCACAAAGCTACTACTCTGAAATCTCACCTCCCTAAGAGCCAAGCCTTAGGATTTATCTCCAATCTTAACATTATAATTGTAAGTCTTCCCAAGGCTGGAGTAAGTTTTTATCCCTGGCAACAGCTTTTTGTTATAATTTTGGAAGTCCCGGCAGTGATAAATTTACATTTGCTCTTTTTACCACATTGTAAACAAAAAAGTTAATTATGAAAAATTATTATGTCTGCATGCCTATTTATTCTGGCTCTATTCATAGGAGTATTAATTATGCTGCAGCTATACTCATGAGGTTATAAAAACTCCACCTGTGCTACGTATTTATAGAGCCTGTACAACTTTAGAGAGAAATTGTCCTTGTTCAGAGTGAGGGCACTTGGACATTCCCAGCTCATCTATCACCTTCCCCTTTCTAGGAACATTGAAAAGCAGGATTACTCAGTGGAAAATGAAGTGCAGAAGTGTGTATCTTGGGGTCTGGGTTTCTGTTTTGTATGGTCCTTACTGAGCTGGACAAAATCCCTTTGCTGTTGAAGTGTGGAAAATCAAACCTGAACATTGTCATTCCCGTTTTCCACTTTCCTAATTCTAGGAAAGAGATAGAACTGCAAGCACATAAATTGGACTTAGTATGTTGTACTGTGTGTACAAGTGCACACGTAGATTTCTAAATAAAAGTTGTGCCAAGGAATCATAGAATCATTAAGGCTGGAAAAGAACTTCAAGATTATCAAGTCCAACCTTCGACCAGATACCACCTTGTTCACTAAACCATATCACATCTGCTTTCTGAACACTTTCAGGGACAGTGACTGCATCACTTCTCTGGGGAGCCTTAACCACTCTTTCAGTGAAGCAATTTTTCCTAATCTCGCCGTGTTGCTACACAGCACTTTGTATTTCTATACACTTGTATTAATTATAATCACTAGTTGTAAAAAGAGCCTATCTCAAATCAAACATCCCACAGTCTCGCAGCAGTGTAGTCACAAGTCACAGTGAGAGCAAGCAATGCTCTTTAAAGCCAAAAAACAAGGAACCAGGTTTGTTTGTAATGTTAACATCCAGCAACATAAACTCCAAAGCTGATTTGTGTCCCTGATCGTTAATTTTAGATGCTGCATGAGAAGCTGCCATTGTTAATAACCAGGGAAATAATACAAGTAAGAACAGCAGCATGTGGCAGATGCAAGTGTGCATATCTGTTACTGAGCTCGTGGAGCTGGGCTTTCCTGGACAATTTCCAGCTTTGGCAGGGGGAACTTTAGCTGAGTAAGAAATCCAGGCTGTCAGTCGTGAAGTAGCTGGCAAAGGCACAAAGCCTCAGGAAAGTGAAATAGCATTTTTTTCTGTCTCTCATTGCAGGATGCAACCCCTTATAAAGAGCTAAAATCAATACCAGGGTGTCATGAGTTGTAAAGGTTTATCATTTATTATGCATTTAAGTGTGCATAGCACATACACCACAGTCTTGAACAGCACCTGTATAAAACTACAGACAGATTCTGGTAAATGGTGAAAGCTCGTACCATGTAACATCGTTATCAAGGTTTTATCACAATATTTAAAAGTTACAACAACTACCTCTGAACATATCTGTGAGGTCATTGGTTGTGGGTTAAATGAAGTGAAAGGTGACAAAGAAGAACCATTCCCAGAGAGAATCTTTGTGGTCTGATTTTGCTATCTGAAATCTGGAACAAAATCATCAGTTGTCAGAGGTAGTGGTGATAATTACACAATGATTACTCACATATAGAAAACATAGAAAGTACAGAAATCCCCCAATTTACAGAAAAAATTTAAAAATCCTTAGGCATGACATTTCCTCTGCCTTGACTTGGCTTCCCTTTTCTCAATTATTTTTGCTTTGATGGCAGCTGCCTTAAGGTCTGGTCCTGGTCTGCTCTGATCTTACTGAACTTTGGTGAGTAGAGTTTGTCTTCAAGGTCATGTGTAAGTAGAGGATACAGGCACCATCTCTACCATTACAAAGGAACAAAGCTTTTGTGCAGGAATGTAAAGAGGAAAAAAAAAAAAGCTGAACTCAGATTTGTGTGTAGTCAGAAATAATTAGTTTAGATGGGAAGATGATCTGTAAACATCCTCTAAGTCATCAAACATAGTGGTTACTCCTGGTTCCCACTTAACATATTGATGTCCCAAAGATTTTTCTTTTAAAGGAAAAAAAAAAAAAACCATGAAAAAGTACAAATGATTCCTTTTAGTGATTCCCTCATAATCAAACCTGTCTTTTCCTTCATCACGTTAGAGACATGAGTTACACTTGCAAAATATATAAAGAAAAATATAGGGTTACTTGATGACGATATAGTACTGCAGCCTGACAGCTGCCTGCAAATATTTTCACCATGATTATCCTTACTAAAAGTAAACCACTGGGTAAAGATAGCTCAAACGTGACAAGGCTCAAATAGGATGCAACCAACTCTATCCTGAATACTTTTGGCTACATATGGAAAAAAATAGAGATTTGGGATTACGATTGTTCCCCCAGGCCCTCATCCAGAACTAGAAGCTCCAACAAGAAAGTGGGTACCTTCCTTCCATGCAAAACTTGTTAGGAGACTGGCTTTGAGAGTTAGTGAGGTAGAAATTAATCAACTTCATCAGGGAATGAGACAGAAAAAAAAAGCAGCATATTTCTCCTTCCAAATACTGCAGCAAAAATAATAAATAGTACAAACCACCCTCAATTCCTTGTAATCAATCTAAATCCTCTCTGTGGAGCTCGTGTTTGCTACAAACTAAAAAATGCTTTCGCCTTTTAAAAACTTATGAGCATTATGGAGTTCCCCAAACTTTGAAAAATTAATGTAGTCTCCGAATATGAAAGGGAATTCGATTTGAATAAAGTAGAACTGGTTCTCTGTAGCATGTGTGTTGGGGGAGGGACAGACACATTATTTTTTAGCCTTATGCCAAGCAATTGTATCAAATATAACATTGCATTGAAGGGGAAGGAAAGATGCTCCGCTCCCTTTTGTCTAAATAGCAAAACCCAGCCTGGCAGAGGTGTTTCAGCCTCTCCGCTGCCTGGCAGCTCTGAAAAGACAGACTGCAGGGAGGTTCAAAGTTCAGCAGTGGCAGATCTAAAAACAGATTTGTGGGGCAGCTCTCCAGCACCGCGCTCCGTACCGGGGTAAACCGATCCCGCTCCAGCCAAATAGCAACGCGGCACAAAGGAGCTCAGGCTTTGTGTGTGGCTCCACACTGGCATCCCCGCCAGGCACCTCCGCCACCGCTCCTCCTCAGAGGCCAAGAGCTTCTTTGGGAGTCACAAAGGGGGGTTTGGAAAACGCAGAAGGGAACAAAGCCACCATAACAAACAAATAAACGTATCACAACAGACACCACAACCACGCCAACAGTGCAAAACGTTGTAAGAGAGGAATTGAATGTCACCTGGCTTAGGACATGGAGTAGCAGCACACCTGTGATAACTTAATTAAATAAACCACCGAGCAGAAGTTTTCTACTGTTGCACCGTGAAATGAAAAGACCTTGGGTTGGAGGTTTGTTTTGTTGTCAGAAATTTAAAAAAAAAAAAATAATAAATCAGAACTATAAATAAATGTCGTGGCAATATATACAGATTTAAATAATTAACTTAAATATCTTACACCTACTCTTGCATAAAACTCTCCAGTAAAAGTGCACCATGTTTCTTTTCCCCGAGTGTATTCTGCATCTTCCCCTGTGCTGAGGTAGGTCTGAAGGGAGATGTCTCAGATTCTAGGAAGAAAATGTGTCACTGTCATTGTGGGAGATACTTTATTGCCTTTCTTTGTTCTTCCATTTTTGCTCAGGGCTATGTACATCCCGGGATAAATCCTGGATTCGTAAGCATTGTAGTTGTTTGGCAGGAGAATCTCTTTGAATTTGCACTCATCATTGAAATGGGTCTGAAATGAAAAGGGAAGAATGAGAAGGAAGGAATTTTAAACATCAGGTGTGGAAATATTCTTGCTACCAGGTGTAGAGGTGTGCTGTGGGGAAATGTGCAGGTGAGTCCCCCCTCTTAGGCTTTTGAAGTGGTCTCTGAAGCTTCAAAGAGTCAGGGGATCATTAGGGATGCTGTGCCCAGGCCAGGCACATACACCTAAAGGTGGGAAGGAGACCCCTGGCTCTGTCTGCTATGGGAGGGACAGGGGCACATGTTAACAAAGCTGAGGTGGGTAAGGCCAAGCCCAGCTCTGCTGCCCTGCTTGTCTAATTGCTTGACCCACCAGCACTTCAGAAAAGTCTGAATTAAACTAGGACTTTCTCATGTTGCTTGAGGAGAAAAAAGCATTTTAAAGATACTCAGCAAAGATTTTTTGCTTCTTTAGGTTTAAAATTGAAGAAAGAGTTTGGATAACTTATGTTAATGGCTCAGGAGAACAGAGCTGACAGCAGGCACCCTTTCGGTGATGAGGTTTCGTTTGCGAGTACAAAGAGGGACAGGTGTGACAAGTGGGTTATCTGGAGAGGAACAAATGAACTCATCTCTTACTACTGGGAAAAAGCCAAAGGGTTTGCAAGAGAAGTCTCAGCCTGCCAAGCCGAACACTGGACTGGAGATTACTTCACTCAGGACACCAAAGCAGCAGTCTCCCTAAGAAATGATGCACAAAAAGCTCTTGCACTTCAGTGACTGATTCTGCCTGCCTTTTATATAAATCAAAATCCTCTGTAACAGGTCTGATGCCCCAGAAAGTAATTCTGGATGCTTCATGTCTTCAGGGGAAAATGCCCTAGTCACTTCTGACATAGTTTGGCTGTTCCTAAGCCCAAGTTTCTTCAAAGGATACTTCGGAAACATGACATAGAAAATTCATGGGAGGAAACCCAGGAACATGAGTTTGAAATTATGCTGATCACAGTAACTTATACAAAGGTGAACTCAAAAGCGGGGCAGCACAACATGGGTAAAGATTTGCCCTGTTATTGTCCACCTCAAGTATATTTTATAAGAGGTCTCCATCTTTTTCCAAATATTCAATGTAAAAAAAAAGATCTGTGTTGTGTCCTTATAGATCTTCCTTCTTATAAACAGAAGTTCAAACCCCAAGGGTGCTGAACTGTCACAGGAACAGCCTCTCCACTCGAGAGCATTAACAAAGAGTGATCAAGAGGTATGTGACAGCCACTGATTCATCACATAAAGGGTCACTTGTGGGGGCCTGGCTGATCACAAGTTCAAGTGGCCTCTGAGAGATGGAGTGAGCGATTGCCACACCTGCTTAAGGCTCTTTGTACTTAAATATCAGAAATACACGGCCTGAGGCTGGTTTGTGGGCTTGCCACACAAATGACCACTCTGTTGGTCCATGTGGTAGGCCAGATGGGTAGCCATGGTTGGGTGGCTACAGTTTTTATGTGGGAACCAAGGAAGCGTCATGCAAATGAGTGGGTTTCACTTCAGAATCTCAGTAAACTGGGCAGGGCTCCTTCTGTTGGCAAGGCAGCAAGGGCTGCTCTGTGTTGCCTGACCCAGGAGGGGCAAGGATGGGGCTTGGGCAGCTTTTGGCACCATGCAGACATCTCACGCCAGCTGACAACCATCCCCTCCCCAGGCTCGCTCTCGGTGGCTACTTACAGATCCGTAGAGTTTGCCTTTGCTATTCATGGCCACGAAGAGTCCACTTCTAACACCAAATATGCTCACCACTCCTCTTTCCACGGGAGAAATTTCCAGCAGACCTACAGAGGAGACACAGGAATCAGGGGGGAAAAGAGGTGTGCCCTGAAGGAGTGTGTGGTGACAGTGCTGTGCTCACCCACAGGCTCCCATCCCCAGTGTGGTGTAGGTCCCCACACCCCAGCACTGCTGTCGTGGCCACAGAACCCCAGCCTCATGCTCCACGTGCTGCCCTATGCCCCGTGCTGGGACCTCTCTTCTTTTAGCTAAGTATCTATTTTTATTTTGCCCCCAGGCATTCTCTTGTGTAGACAAGTTAAAATAAGCCAGAGTGTGCTTAGGGCAAATGAAACATTTGTCATCATGCAGCTTATATCCCCCCTCGCGGATCTTATTGTTTCAGTTGGATATCAGAGTCATGGGGCCACGGGGTTAAGTCCCCAGCAGATGCTTTTCAAGTTTTGGGGGAGAGCCGGGCACTCCCCAGCCACTGCTTGGAGTGGGCGGCCCACGGGACTGCGGATCCTCCAGATGTTGAGGCAGCCCCGACACCTGATACCTGACGGCGACAAGGGGACAGAGCTGCTCCGACGAGTCCCTCCGGAGCGCCCGATGGGCTCGGCCCGCGCCCCGCTCCCCGCGGACC
>WEIV01012592.1:2077-16721 GCA_013390005.1 Calyptomena viridis
TACTGCAGAGCTTAGCTGCTTAAAATGCTGATGTAGGTGATTGCAAGATAATGTCCCACACTCTCTGCTGCATGACATGAGAAGGCATGAGAAGGCTTGCTCTGTAGATCCACTTGTGCAAGGGAGGTTGAAGGGACAGCAGGGGAGCTGGTAACAACCAGCAGCTGTATCAGACTGAAAAATAAGTATGGACTTAGGCAATACAGCTTTGCGCTTTCATTCAGTTAGTATAAAAATCACTGATGCATGAGACCACTTATACCTGGAGATTTGAGCTTCATCAGTAGTACATAAGCACAGTGCTACCTTACTCTTGCCAAGATTCAAAATGACTCAATTCACTGATTGCCATTTCAGTTTCTCCCAAAGGGGATTCTGGAAAGGCTAAAGCTGTTGGATTACCAGGCTTCTCTTTATGCTGCACTTAACTTGACTGCCACCTGTCAGCAGCTGGCATATGGTTCAGATCCACTGCATGGCTCACACATCTCAAAATTAGAGGGATTACAGTATATCATATCTTTTCTTGCAAGTACCGTCTCACTAGAGTAGTTCAAAAGAGCCTGATCTGTTTGCTGACCTGAGATATCACTAGGCCATGAGAGTATCCACGTACCTTTGAAATGCTGTGCTGTCTCTGAAACCATCTTAATTCAGGTATTTCAGTCTAACATTTCAAGACGTTCCATTTTTGGAATACAGAAGAGAAGTAACTACTGACTGTTCTTTAGTAATACTGAGGGAAAGAAGTGCAGTGCAGCAGAACAGCTGCTCCCACATTACATGGGATAGGACCATCGTTAACCTGTAGGATGCTGTCATCTGGTGAGGGTAAAAATCAACCCTCTGCAGCAATAAATCCATGCAAAGATTGCTTGTTCTGATTTGCAGCACTGTCTTAACAAAAGGTGTTAAGAAAATAATTTGTAGTAACTTCTACTAAAGAAAGACAACAATATGCACACCTGGATAGTTCAAATGCAGAGTCATCAGTTCTGGCAAGCTATTTTATTAAAACTAGTTTTCAGCAAAAAGTACTAAGCTGAAAAACTTAGGGCTTTTCTTTCGAGTTCTGCGTGATAGAACTGAGTACCTTTCATCCTTTCAATTTTGAATTTTGTATTTTAAATTTAAATGTCTCACTCATTTAAAATGAGCTGTCAACAATCAGTGGTAAGCACGACTTAGTAGAATCCCAAAGACCAGACATAAAGAGATGAAGTTAGTGTTTTCAGCACAGTGACTGCAGAAACATGACTGGGCAACCAGCTACTCACTGAATCCAGAAGCATGCAGAAGAGAAGACAGCTATAAACTGAACAAGGAAACGTCTCATGAAACCCGTATTTGTGGAACTGCAGTCCTAACTCTTCACTTGGAAAATTATGCAAATGCGTAGTTCTGTTGGAGAAGCTTGAGTAATATTACTTTAAATTCAAATAATTAATATAGAAATAACTATTAAATACTCCTTATCTTCCTTAAAAAAACAGAACAATTTTAATTGGTTTTGAAAAACAGTATCCAGTGTGATTTAACATTTACATAGGTGCAGAACAGGTCTACATGTGAAGATATTGTGACTTGCTAAAAATAAGCTTAAGTTCATAGCATGAAAATATTTTTTAAAATCTCCACTGCAGTCTGTGTTTATTTTGCTTTACCTATGAGATGCTGCATCTGAAATTGATTCTGGGAGTATCAATAAGTGTCTTAATATTGGCTTATTTTTAATCACAGCTGGAAATGTCTCAGTGGAAAGTTATGAATAAGAGTCAGAGACTATGACTTCTTTCAGCCGTTGGGGAGAAGTAAACATTGCATAGTCTGAATCTAGTGCATCTAATTTGCAACCTACCTGGGACACAGCATGGTGTGAGACCAAAGAATTAGAGATACATTTGTTTTTAAATCCTATTTGTTGTCCTGCAAGTTGTATCATGTGCTGTGGCATTCTTGGAAAACCTGAGTAGGTGGAAGTGCTACATTTCTACTTACACTCCTGTAACATATTCTAAAACCATGCACCAAGGGGTGAGTCCATCTCTTTAGTCCTATGCTTTAATTCAGACTAGGATAGTGGGATTTGGTTTGTGTACTCATCAGATGAGAGGAATATGACAAATGCAGAAAACATGTCCACTAAAATAAATTACTTCAGTCCCTCCACTGTGAGACAATGTTTTTATAATTAAACTACAAATATGCAATCATGAGTCACTCTGATGGTACATTATGTTATTCTGGATTTTAGAGATTACTAAAAAAAAAAGTAAGTTTGGGTGTTAGTATTGTTTACGGGGTTATAACCTACTCAACCTTTATACACTGGATACAACTCTTAAGTGTATGTCCAGAATCAGTTGTGATGAAAATTCTCAATATTTTAGGAATTTTCTCAAACATTCAATCAGATCCCTTATGGTCTATAGCTTTGATTTTTGTCTGGTTTCTTTAATAGTACTATATCATAACCTGCAGTAATTGAGCTGGTTCTGCCTGCCTTTATGTATGGAGATTTGCACTAGAGCTCTTTGATAACCCTGTTTAATTCAGGACGTGTTGCAAGACACCAATAAAGTGGTATTTCATATTGGCCACAAAACTTTCTTTTTGACACTCAGTTGTTTTTCCTGGATTTTCTGTCACAAGGACTGTTGACAAAGTTAGTAATTTACTAATGCTATAAAGATTGATATGCTTAGATTCAGATCAGTATAGTTCTTGAGTTGTCTCAGCAAAGTTGAAGAGGTTTTTGAAATTGACTAGTGCATAATCCAAAGATTAAGTGGGGTTTTCCCTAGGCATGTGTGTTTGCCATGAAAATTATTTAATTCTATTTTGCAGATTTTTAAAATGAACGTATAAACTTTTTTACATATAAAATACATGAATATATATACACACCACCTCTCTGAGGAACCTGTTCCAGACATTTACCACCCCCATCATAAAAAAAAATTTTCCTTAAATCTAGTCTGAATCTACCCTCTTTTGGTTTAAAATCACCTTGTCCTGTCACAACACACCCTGCTAAAAAGTCTATCACCATCTGTCCTATAAAGTCCCATTATATACTGAAAGTCTACAATAAGATCTCCTCAGAGTCTTCTCCAGGGTGAGAAAGCCCCAACTCTCAGCCTTTCCTCATAGGAATGGTGCTCTAGCCCTCTTATCTTTGTGGCCTCCTCTGGACTCACTCCAACAGGTGCATGTGTTTCATGTGCTAGGAACCCCAGAGCTGGATGCAGCACTCCAGGGTCTCACCAGAGCAGAGCAGAGAGGCAGAATCACCTCCATCACCCTGCTGACTGTGCTGCTTTTCGTGCAGCTCAGGACAACACAGTTGGCTTCCTGGGCTGTGGGTGCACATTGCTGGGTCATGTTGAGTTTTCAACCATTGCCCCCAGGTCCTTATTGGCAGGGCTGCTCTCAATCCCTTCATCCCCCAGCTTGGATTTTGGGAGTTGCCCTGATCTATGTACAAGACCATGTACTTGGCTTTGTTGAGCCTCCTGAAGTTCACACAGGCCCACTTCTCAGTCACGTAGTTGTGATGTTTTCAGATTACTGGAAATTTGCTGAAATGAGAAAATACCTAATGGGGGAAAAACTTCTCATCAACAGTAGAAAATCGTTGAATTGAACAAGGCATTTGTTTAGTCTGGTATTCAAAAAATTAAAAAGCATGATCTGAACCAAGTTAATGTGGAGCAGCAGGACATGAAGCATTCCCCTTTTGATCTTCTGTGTACCTACTTGAAGCATTTTCCATGTAAGCTCTTCCCCACTTTTGTAAAACCTTACACCCTGGTGAAAGAGAGTCCAAAGTGACTAATAGGAAAACTTGAGAACACTTCCTGTTCCTGGGAAAAATTTGCCATACATTTTGGAAGATATGTTAAATAGAAAAAGAAAATCGAGTTTAGTATGTGAAATAAAATCCAGTAGAGACAACACTATCTGTATTTAGCTGTATTTTTCAAAACAGGTCTTTGTAAAAGTAGTTACCTTGTAATACTAGGGTCTGTCAAGAAATTGGAAAAAAAAAAAGCAAACAAACCAACCACCAACAAAAGAAATCCAGGTCAGTTCTATTTTGCTGTGCCTAAAATCTTGCCGTGTGTATCACAATTACGAATCCTAGCTTTCCATTCTTTCACTGAGTTTCAGCTGTTTTA
Organism: Calyptomena viridis; assembly: GCA_013390005.1. Classification (NCBI taxonomy): domain Eukaryota; kingdom Metazoa; phylum Chordata; class Aves; order Passeriformes; family Eurylaimidae; genus Calyptomena; species Calyptomena viridis. Next base: position 6,259 of record WEIV01012592.1, read on the forward strand.
TTTTTGTAGGATGTCACATGTACTTCAGTTTGAAGACAGAAGCAGAAAGGTGAAAGATGCAAGCATGCAGGATGAAGACACTTTTGAGATCTATGATCCACGGAATCCTGTAACTAAGAGGAGAAGAGAAGAAAGCAAGAAGATAATGAGAGAAAAAAAGGAAAGGAGATAAAAGGAATGTAAAGCTAGCCAGAGTTGCCTTGGAAAGTGACTGCAATAAAGCACTGGCTCTTTTGTAAGCTGATTCTAAAAATACCACTGGACAAGTGTGAAAAGGAATCTCTCAAGAACCTGTCGTGCAGTTTTGAAGCAGAGCTATCATTTGTTTCTTAAGTTGTGCGGTCAAGTGCTCTCCCTGCATTCATTATCCAGCCTCTCTAAAAGTTTTTTGAATTATGTATTTAATAAAACAACTGACTTGGCTTTTGTCTGTACTTTAATTACAATAGTCACCATTATTGTTTAATCAATCTACAGTAATCAGAAAGTTTTCAACAAAATGAAGGAGAATTTGTCTAAACAAGGCTGAAATTAGAAGATAGAAACCCCTTCTGCAGGCTTTTAAGATTTTCTGAAAGTACAATTGTAATTATTTTTGTTATTTTGCAGCAGTAAGCATTGCCTGAATCATTCTGCCAGAACCACTCTGTCAAGAATTATGATGCACTTTCAGTACTCCTCAGAATGATGGTCCCAGCTTTCTTAAAACAAACTAATTTTAATATGAGATTTTTGTTATTGTCCCCTTCTTTTGAAATACACATTCCAATACAGACTCCAGCTTGGGAAGCTGGGATAATACATTATTTTAGATATGTTGTTTCACTATCCATACCACATGAACAAAAAGAGAATCTGAACAGTGAGCAAGAGTGAGCAAAAGTGAGCAAGGTCATTAGAAAGTGCCACCAGAGTATTGTTTTTGCTGATGTTGTTTTTAGAACAAGTTCAGTAAGGTATGGTGTCCTTATCAAGCTGCCACTGCCAAATTTCTTGATAGGGTCTGAGGTGTGAGATACATAAACCTGCATTGATGGGTTAATATGGCCCAAATGTCAGAGGTTAGATTAATACAGACTATTGCTTTAATGCGCGGTGCAGCCTTTGAGATAAGAAGAAAACTTGGAGGTGTGAAGTGAGACCCTGTATAAAGCTGTCATTATACTCCTCTTAGGCTGAGTGAATTATACTGTGCCATGGTGTAAAGAAGTCAAGAGGGGTTACATTCCTAAACATGGCCATTCACAAACTAGTGAGTCAAAGTTTTTTAATCATTAAGTCATTTTCTTTCTGGCTGCTGTTGGCAACATCAAGAACATCTACTGTCTCATACTGTTGCTTCTATTCATTTCTTTGTTTGTGGAGAAAGTTTTTAAGCAGTCATTACAGGAAGTGGGTATATCAAACCCTCATTCTGATGGGGATGGAAGGAGGGAAGTGAGTGGCTCTGTGTGTCTGTATGTGTAGGAAGAGGAGGTCAGCATGGAGAAAGTAAGGGCTACATCTAAAAAGAACCTTGAGCATCAATTCTAGGACAGTTACTGCCCTGAAGTAGAAGAATATTCCAACTACATATTTTTCCTGTAAGCTAAAGTAGGATGCATGAGTCAGTGAACGGGCAAGTTGAGTAACACCCTTCTTAGCTGAATCTTTTTGCTGACTACCTGCAGCAGCTCTACATGTGCTATATTAGATGATTCCTTGTTTTAAGCTCTAGACAAGCACAGAGATGAAAGCTTAACTTAGGAGTTAGGGCTCTGCTTTATAGGAATAGGTTTGAAAATCTGGACCATGCATACACAGGACTGATAACCTGACAAGAAAAAGAAAGTAACTATGCTGACATTGTCTTGGTAAGTCAGTACTGAAAATCAGATTATCACAACTAACCAACCAAGAGTCACTGTCACCGTTTGAGGGAGACAGTTGAAGCGAATTAAAGTGAATTCAATATCAAATTGTTTGAGACTTTGAGTGTAAGGATAGAAAGGATTTTATTAAAACAAACAAAAAAAATGTATTATGTATTGAAAACAAACACCCTTATCCAAACAATATAAGCAACCAAAATTAAATTGTGTATCCGATGTAAAAAACCACACAAGTAGCCAACACACAATAAAATAGTCCTTCTCAGTGCAATAACACAGGCCTGGCTGGCCTGAAGCAAAATTTCTGCTTGCAAAGCAGATGTATAGAGTGAGGGGGAGGTTTCAAAGCTGATTCCTGGTTGACTAGCAGGGGATTGTTGGAGGCGAGGGGGGGGGTTGCTGAAGACCGGGGCTCCCCCAGGGACTTCCCGGGGCACAGAAAGGGAAAGGAGTGGAGGCAGAGAACGAGAGAGGGCAAAACTGGAATTAATCCCTCCCCCCCTTGGGATTTGGGAACCTGCGGGGGACAGGGCTAGGCTTTGGGGACCCCGAGAAGCCCAGTGGAGGTTGGAAGAGGGTCTCACTCCCACCCCTGGGATTTCTGGGGACTCATGGGGGGGTAGGACTGGGTTTTGGAGCTCCCATGACTCAGATGGGAATGGGAGAGGAGGACCCGAGCTTGTGCAGCGAAGAAGGAAAGAAAGAAGAGAGAGAAGAGGGCAGGGTAAGGTTTTCTAGCCCAAACCAGGAATCTTGCAATGAGAGAAAGGATCCAAGTCGACGCTGGGGCTCTGAAGTGTTAGAGAAGCAGGTCCTGGTCTCGCTAGCACATGCTCAAAGATGGCACTGTCAGAATCCAAAGGGGCAGCAGCTCCGCTCCACACCACCACATGTCCAAGAAGCAGAATGGCATCTGCCTCTCACTGTCCTTTTATCCTTTTTTTCTTGGCCCAGAATTCCTTGTATCTCATGCCCGCATGCCCGCATCTTCCCACACTTCTCCCACCCCTGGGGGGTGTAACCTTGCATCCTGGTTGGTCTATTTTCTCCCCACCTCTTTCCGGTCCTGAGCGCGCGGGAGGTTCCCGTGCACACTTTCCATGTGCCACGGGAATGGCGGCTGCTCCCCCTCCCAGCCCAGGGAAAATGGGACCGCAGGCACAGCACCCCGAGTGCTGAGGCGGGGAGTGGCGAGCAAGCCGTGAGGGACAGTAAACACAGGTGGCACCCGGTGCCGGCCAGCGCCGGTGGCTGCAAAAGGCAGCCGTGCAGGCGGCAGCGCCGCCGGTGCAAGCCGCCAAGCTGCACATCATGGGGCTCCAAGCATCTGCAGGGGCAGAGGTCCAGCACGCCTCTGCCGCACCGCTCCTGGCCCCAGCTCCACAGCTGCCCCACAGAGTGGCCCCGGCAGCCCCCCCTCAGCTCCACAGTGGTGGCTTCCACTGCTCCCGCCAGCACCTCTGGCACCTCCCACTTGCAAACAAAAAGGAAAAAGTTTTCCTTAAAATAGAACCATAACAGTCACTTAGAAATGGACTAAGATTTCTAAATTTTATTCATTTCACTGAAGCAAAAGAGACATCTGAGCAAAGTTAAGAGAAGCTGATATCGGAAGTACCTTCTCAGGTGAAGCCAACACCAAAGGTTAAGAACCTTACACAAAGAAGTTGAAATGATGACACAACAAACAAGTGATTTGCAGTGTCACAGGTAACTCCCATACTGCCAATAACAGTCCTGCCTGTTTCCCATACTGCCAGGCTAGCAGAATCATTTTAACATCATTATTTTAACTATAATCTATTTCATTTATCATCTCATATTGCTATAATTACATGAAATGTTCAGTGCTACTGATGCCTTGGGGTTTTTCATCATATTTCTAGGATTTTAGCCTGCCTGTATGGGGTCACTTAGAGAGGTTTTTGCCAGGCCTTTCCTGGCAATGTTTTCATTCTTTGTGTAGATAACAGGGTAGCAAGACACAACAGAGCTGCTAGAGAGGTTCTGGGAGGGGAACCTGGGGGGACCTGGAGGTGGCATTAAAGAAGAAGATGATTTCTGGTTGGGCATCTTGAAAACTTAAGTTCAAGATGGACTTTGGTTGGGTAGCATGAGGGGGGGAGTCTCCCGAAGGTTATAAATGTAGAGGGGTCAGGTGATCTCTCTCTTGTCTTCGCTCCTGGACCCTGGAAACTCCCATTCAAGTATTGTGTCTTCTTTCATCATTATTAATTTATTTTGCAGTTTTTGTCTCCCCCTCTGATTTCAGGCATCACTACAGGATTGCAGTATTTTTTATAGGCTGTGAAATATATGTGCTCAGAGTTAAACCTTTTATTTATCAATACTGAAAAACAAGTGGGAAATACAATGTGGGCAGGTATCCCCCTCTCTGTGAAACAGTCATCTTGATCTAGGTTAGTGGCTGAAAAGTGAAGGAACAGTTCATTTTGTGGTTGCAGAAAGAAGTTGTCCTGTGGTAGTGAAATTTTTTGACTGATTGTATTTTCATGAATCTTTATTAAGGCAATCTCATGTTCTATCCTTATGGCCAGCACCTCACCTCTCTGTATAAACACAAGCATAATCACTATATACATACATCTAGGAACATTTGTCTATGCACTACTAAGACAAAACCAGTGTTTTAATATTTGCTTGTGAAGTTCTCCTTCCTAAAAAAAATGGTAATTATGTGCACAGATTGCCCAGTTTGAAGGTACACACCACAATGCTGGTATGTAAATAATTTCGGTGACAACTCACAGTTTAAAATTGCTGGGTATGCTCCACTTCCCCACCACCACCAGCTTTTTTGATTACTCATTTCAATAAGCTAAAAATGGTATAAACTCAGACTATGACTGAATTTTGAACTAGAACCAAAGAGATCAGTTCTGCTGATTTTTAGTGACAGCTAAACCGCAATTTCAATACATCAGCTTTGCTGCCAGCACCATGGGCCAGTGTTGACAAGATTCTGTAAAACAGAGTCCTTCCAGTCATTCCTGCCTTCCTTTTAATAGAAGCCTTAATAGAGCCTTTCATTTTGTAAGAGGGAATTCGACTTTCCTAAATGAAAGAAAGGGTGGGGGAAAAGTTTTACATCCCTGAACGTAATATTATGTTGGTTTAATTTCCAGACCTGCTGGATTTCAAGTAGATAAGGTCCTTCTAGGCCACATCTGGTAATAGCAAGATCTTCAAGAACAGCTTAAAGGCTTGCCTCACAAATCCTGTCAGTGATGCCAACAGCTAGTACAATGTGCCCTTTTTGCTTTGGAGTTAAAAAAACTCTGAAGTGCAACAGAGCCTTGTTTATTTCTGTCAAATAGCCACTATGCCTAGGCTGCTAGGGGTGTAGTCTGCAATGCCACATTACATAGCTTTTCCTGAGATGCTGGCTTCCAGCATGGGCAGGTTTGGGAAGAGGTGTTCCCATACTGTCTCCTTTCCCCTTTAATGGTTAAAATAACTACACACCAATGTTGTCTGCTTTCGTCTAGAGGCCATCAAATTTGCAGGAGACACAGATATGTTTTGGCAACATAAAAACTAGCCTCAGACAGAAAGGATAGCTCCAGACTCTGCCTCATTCTGGCAGAGACATGTGCATCTGTCATTACTTAAATTATGACAGACTTGGTCTGTTAGAAGATGAGGAAACTTCTTACCTGTGTATTCTCAATAAAAGATGTAAGTATTTGCTTGCACCTTTCACTGTAACAAAACATGAGCTGATCATACAGTGACTGCCTTTATAAGGCTCATGATGAAGTACATACAGCACAGAGAATGTAAACTGAAAAGTTTTTGAATGTATTCGATCATCCCTTCATAACACACTCCTCCCCTGTCGGTACCAGGAGCTTGCCATTTCCCAGTCTAATGCCATAAAGTGATTTTCCTTGAGTTATCCTGGTCAGACATGCCACATTTCAGCTACGCTGGTCCCAAATTCCTCATCCAAACAGACACCTTGTACCCACAGTGGGGCTCCATAACAGATAAGCTCAGGTCACAAAATGTGCAAGGCAGCCAGGGCAGGTGGCACACAGCCTGTCAGAGGCCTGTGCACCTCAGCTGCTGTCACAACAAGATGCTTTTCTGAATTCATTTGAGTTTTCAAAGTACTTTTTCTTGGCAGGATTTCTCTTCCACTTCAGCATCCATCACAGATGGACTTTTCCATTTGATTTTACAATTCTTTTGTTTTTTAAGAACCCACTCACATAGCACAAGTTTCATTTCTAAGTCACAGATTGGAAGAGTATGTTTAAAAAGCTTCTGCACTGTTGTGCAGATCTTATGCATCTCACACAGGTGTGTAAGAACTGGTTTCTGCCTCCAGAGACTTCATCACCACACTTCCTCATCATCAGGCCTTCCCTGTCAGCCTCTTTTACCAAAGGCCAGAGAAAGGATTTATATTATCCTCCTCCTCAACCTTCTGATAACTTTTACATTTATACCTGAGCTCTGCCTCACTGTCCTCTTGCGCTGTCTGAATGTCTCTCTGTGCCTGGCTTTCCAATGCAGAGAATCTGTACACACTTCAGAAAAGTCACACTTCAGATGAAGCTGCATTTTACTTTATTATGTTCATGTGTAGTTTCTGTACATACTACTGTGACAGGTTGACCCTGACTGGGTGCCAAGTACCCGGACAGTCTCTCGCCCTTTCCCTTTACCAATAAGATGACAGCAACTCGTGGTGTTAAGACAAGGCAGTTTAATACACGCAAAAAAAGATTTACATGAGCAGGAAGCAAAGCAAAGGATAATCTAATCTCTATTTCCCATTCCACGAGGTCAGCTCTCATCCTGAGAAGCAGGGCCCTACACATTGGTTGTCCCTTCAGCAGGCAGCCATTGGAGACAACCCCGTGCCCCCACCCCTGCTGTTCTTTTATATCTGAGCTGACGTCATATGGTCTGGAATATCCCTTTGGTCAGTCTGGGTCACCTGATCTGCTTGTGTCCCCTCTGCCTCTGCCTCACAGCAGTCAAAACAGTGAAGTGTTATCCCCTAGCACTGCTAAGTTCACACTTGATCCTACCTTTAGGTCAGACACAAAAGATGAAGGGAGCTGCTGTTACACTAAATCAACATTACTTGACAAAGTATGAAGTGTCAACTACTCTGAAAAATCTGACCACAGAATGAGGATCTTGTGATTTCAGCCTACAATTGTTGTCTGGTATTACTCCAAAGTGGTAAAAAAGCCTGAAAGATAATTTTTTGGGGGGAAAAACCTGACCTTTCCCTTCTTTTAAAACATAAATTGTCTATGGAAAGAACATTCTACTCCTAAAACTGTTTAAAGAAAGCACAAGGACCCTTCTTTAACAACTCTAAACTTACAAACATGAAAGGAGACTACAAACAACAAACCATCACCTTTTGGAAAAAAAATCTGATCCTAAACCTCAGCTCATCAGAAAAAATTTACATTGTTATGAATAATTCTCCAAATCTAAATGAAAGAATTTCTCATTATAGGAAAGGTAGACTGAAAATCTACTATTCTTGACTTAGAAGATCAACTCCCGATGTGAACAGCTTTTACTATGGTTTCTATTTTTAATTTATGAAATACATTTGCAAGATATGACAGTCGTGTTCTTAAGTCAATGGGAATCATGGACTTGACAGTCCAGTCTGATATTCTTTATGTTAAGCTGTACACTTGCATAGTTACAGAATAGCCCTAGGATAGCCTTTAGTTTTGGCAGCTACATTTGGCATCAATAGAGCATTGAAAGCTGAAGGTTTTATATTGAACACAGTCTGGAAGATCACATTTTTGCAGCAGCTATTGAAAAGTCGGTTCCAAAATCATGTATGCTCTTCTTCAGAAGTAACTGCTGTGTCAAACAGATATTAATACGACATTGCACTCAAAGGATACTTCTTTCACTCACTTGAACTGAGACTCTCTATAGTCTTGGGAAGCAGTGAAAGACACCAATTCAAGACATAACCTTGCATTTTTTTCCATTTCTTCTTTTTTGCAGGTTCACTGTGTGAATGGCGTGTATGATCTGACATGTAGTATCAGGTATTGCATCCTTCCATCTTTAGGGTTATTACAGAAAATAACAGTTATTACATGTTAGTCATTTTATAAAAAATTTCCATTGCAGCTACAGTACGCTCTGCCTTTCATTACAGAGTATACAAACCAAAAATTTACACATGTAAACTCACGAATATTTCAAATGACAGAGCATGACTTGGTCCTAAGTATTCTTACGAACTGGAGTAGACTTGGCAACATGGTATGATAAGCACGAACATTCTGAATAATGATTCAGGGGCATGAGTTGGTAAATGGAATCATTAACTGTAATATCTATCCCCACCCTACAGATTAGGAAGGTAGTTTTTAATATGATTGACCCATGAGGGGAAACAGAAATATGCATCTTGTGCATCTTTGCAAGACATAGTTATCGGGAGCACCCAAACAATCTAGTTATCCCAGAAAGACAACAGAAAAGCATTTAAAAGATTTGTAAATGAGAGAGGAAAAAACCAATTCTGACCCAATTATTCCAGACTTACGTATGCTAATAATGTAGTTAAAAGATTCTCCTTCCAGTGTTTCATACATATTTTATTTATAAAGACAAAAATCATCAGACAGAAAAACCACAGTAAGCAATGTTTGCCTTTGCCAAACAAAGAATTTACATAAAAGTCTGCAAATAAAAAAACCAAACCAAACAACACAAAACAAAAAAATCTAGCTTACTTCAACTTCTAAATCTGATGCACACTACTGTTTTTTGTTTAATTTCAGGTGGTTTCACTGCTACAAGATGAGACCTCATATACCAGAGGGACCAAAATATACTACCTCACTGTGATATAATTTAGGCTCAGTCAATACCTCAGACAATATTTTTACAAGGTCACTTTGCAAAAGTATGTCTAGCCTATCCAAATGACAATATTATTTATGCCAAAAGTTTTGCTTTAAGGATGGAAGTGTTCCAGCCACTGTTTAATAGGCTATATGGAGAAGCTAAGAAAACATCATTTGTTGCACACACAGCTTATGTATACAGTATAGAACTAAAGTGTACAGACTGATCATTGGTAACATGGGCTAAAACTGGCCTCAGTTAAAAAAGCCACAAAAGCAATGAGCTTCTGAGTTTTCCTCTCTGATATTATTTTTGGAATTCCTGAGCTTAACCAGCAATATGAATGCACAAGTGAGAAATAGATCTGAATTCAGTAGCTACCTGAATATTCAAAATGCAAAAGATATTTTTCAAAAAATACTTTGTAACACAGACATAACAAGCAGACAGGATGCCATATTCTCAGCTACTGTCATAGGACAGGGAATGGATAGGAGAGTAATGACAGGAACTTCAATAAAAAGCTTTTAAAAATACTGAGATGGAGACAATACAGTCTCCATAGCCAAAGTAATTAGTACCAGGACCAAGGCAATCAGAAGGTAGAGTAAAACAAGAATGTTTCTTTCTTCTCAAGGTCTGTTCTTAGAAAATGATCTTCATCCATAGACTTTATTCTAGTCAATCTGTACCAGTTTTTCTGGAAAAACTACAATTCTTTAGCAGCTGAACTGACACTGCAAATTCATCGTCATTGTTACTGACTAAAATCATGATGAAAATGCAATATATTTCTATGGTGTGAAATCTTTCTACGTATTAGACTAATTCTTGTAACCTATGCTGCTTAAAACACTAATTGATTCAGAAATTATGGTGTTTTGTTGCAATAACAGGAATTCTCACTGAATACTTATCTATTCGTAAAGCTCAATATTTAAAAACTGGAAAAGGTGTTTGTTCCCATGACTCAATTGTTTTAATGAAGAACACTGACAGTATTGCCAAAATAAAGCCATATGCCTACAGTCAGAATCTTGGGATCCTGATTCTTATGCTGTGACTGAACAAGATTACAAAATCTACACAAGCCAAGCACTGCGATGTACAACAGAATATCATAGCATGTGAAAATCAGCTGCCAGCCAAACAATCCCAGTGCATCAGACTCATCAGGATAGTGTAATGAAGTTTTGGAGGAACAGAAGCACAAGAGGAGACCCCATGGATTGAGGAAGAAGCTGGAAAAACATTGCAACTGTATAAGGATCTTAGCCAGGCAACCATGGTTCATAGGCCTGAGTAAACCCAAGTAGGCATTTTGAGTAGAAGTGAATGGCATAAGAGGCTTCGCAATACATAATATATCCACTACGTAATACTCAATGACAGTTATGCTTTCAACGTGGAAAATTAGTATTTACTTACCCTACGGAACTGTGTAACACTTGCCATTCTTCCTCTGTTACAGTGCCATTTAAGTCCATGCTTTTTGACACCATCAACACATGCAGAATTTTTACCGTATGAGAAAAGCTACAGAAGGGTAGGCAACCTCTTTTTTTTTGTTTTGTTTTATTTTGAGAATACTTCCTTTGAACTGTTGGTCAAAGCAGCTACATTACGGAGACTGGCAGCAGACAGTGGAGTGTTGCTCTCTCACATCTGGCCATTTCAGTTGTCAGACCACAGGTTTAGTTTGGGCTCCAGACAGGA
>WEIV01012594.1:0-19309 GCA_013390005.1 Calyptomena viridis
CCCTTGCAGCCCCGGCTGCCAAAGGAAAAAAAAACGAAACTGCACAGCAGCATAGCAAAATTGACCTTGAAACACTGGAATTGTTTTGAAAAGATTTCTCTAGCTAGTTTTTTCTCTCTGCTCTCAGGGCTCAGTTTTAAAAGCACAAGATTCATTTTTTTTCCCTAGCATAGAGAAGATGAATATGTGATATATCATAAAGTCACCCCAAGACAAGGGCATAACCTGCACTAACAGTATAGCAGGTAGCCTGGAATTTTGTACAAACCTTTTTTCGACTTGGACCACAATAGATGTCCTTACCAAATCTTAAAAAATTTGTAAACTGCATGTGCCATGCCTGTATCCCTAGGAAAAAAAAAAGGCAATGAAAATGAAAAATCAGCCAGAAAATCCGCAGAAAACAATTGTCAAGAGAAATTAAACTGACACACCTAGCACTTTTCTGTGCAAATACCACATCTCCAAGTACCATGGAGTACTAATGGAAAGGACCCAGGACAAATTTTAAGATGGTGCTAAAATAATTAAACCTGTAGGCTATAAGATTTAAGAAGCTATTTCCACAACACTGGTGTATAAAGTAATTAAAGAATCAGAGGATGACTAGATGATGAGCACCAAAACCATTTCATGGTTGTAACAGGCTCAATGAAGTTCACAGAGATGATTCTGTTCTAAGGAGGAGCAGAAGGAAAATTTATGTGATAAAAAGACAAATGTAAGAACATATTTGTAATGGTTTGGAACAAATATATTCAGAGTGATAAATATTCTCTGATAAAAAAGCAGGCTGCAGTCAGCCTCCACCGAGGTTCGGGAAAAAGAAATATTTCCTCAAAGGAAAATGAAGAAAATAGAAAACTGTTTGTTTAACAAACACAGAGGAAAAGAATAATAATAATGCTAAACAATAAAATCTCTCGCTGTGGAGAGATGCCACGGTGCCTCCTTCAGATGGCTGCACTCCGAATTCCGATCCCAGCCCTGGCTAGCTTGCAGCCATGCTGAGGGGCAGCGAGACAGGTGTTCGGGCACCGTGCGGCAAAAAGCCCCTCCACAGGAGAGGACAGGCCACTCAGCAACTCAGGAGAGCCTAGCTAGGTGGTACGCCCTCCCCACACGTCCTGTGCAGGGACCCTGTGTGCAGGCTAGTTCACCTAACCCTAGCTAGGACTCCAGGAGAGGAGGACCTGAAGCTACCGTCGAATGAAGAGGCAGAAGGCAACTCTCAAGGGTTGGGTGAAAAAAAGGAGCAGTTTATTCAGGGGTCAAACCCCCAAGCCGACCAACCCAGGAGAGCCCTGAGCAGCTTTGTGCAGGGGTCTTTATTCAGGGTAGAACTGGGGGGAGGAGAGGGGGAAAGGGCCAATCAGAGAACAGGGAAGGAGGGGACTGGGGTTGATAGACAGGAGCAGAAGCCAGATGTAGAGAATATTTTAGTAGAAACAGGGTATTCAGTGCTCACTGAAGTAAGCATGCACAATCCAGTCTTTCGGTATGATGGCAAGGACATCATAGTGTGTCCTTGAGCCTGAAAACAGAAGGAGTTTGAAGGACATAAACAAGAAGGGAGGATAGAGAACCGGTTGTGCTGACCATGAGATAGGCAGGGAAAGACAGTGGGATTACGTGTGATTGCTGTGAGGTAACGAATAGGTGACAGGGAAAGGGCGCATGAACAGAGGCCACTGACCAGTAGGAAAGCTGTTTTGAGTCACGTGGACACGTCTGATGCTTACAAAAATGCTGAGCTATGTAGCAATAAACAAACATTGACCATACCTCTGTGAGGAGTTTGTCTTTGGTTCGGAAGCNCCAGAAGAGAAAAAAAGAAACCAAAAGTCCAGGAAAAATACAGGAGTTTAACTCTCTGCTCTCCTTCCAAAGAAACAGGGCCGAAATTCTGGCTGGAAAGCTAGAAGAGAGGTGCTTTCTCCCCCTCGCAGGCCAGCCACTGAAGGAAAAACTGAACAGCAGAAGAACAAATTGATCTTGAAGCATAGAATTGTTTTGAAAAGATTTCTCCATCCGGTTATTTTCTTCTCTCCACTCTTGAGGCTCAGTTTAAAGGCACAGAAAAGCAAAAGAATTCATTTTCTGGCACAGGGTGGATGATATGGTATACATTATAAAGTCACCCCAAGATAATATCCCAGTGGAATCACAGTTATCAAAATACATGACTGATAACTGATGACTGATATGTGGCATCACATCTATGAAGAGAAGTATTCATTTATAGAAAGGCAATGAACTACATGTCTTAATTGTATGAACATTCCAGTGAGTACCTGATTGAACTGAGCCATCACTCACCCAAGGCTATATTGGAGACTTCTTTGATGAGCACACTAAAGTATGCTTTTCTACAAGTTTAGGAACTTAACTTCTTACCTAGTTCTCAATTCCCATGAATTACTTCCCCATGTGAACATTTTCACAGCTCAAAATGTGTGCAGTAACTTTCTAGAAAAATGCTACTTGTTTCACGAGGAACATTGTCCTTCAGCAACAGAAGCTATCCCTAAACCTTGTGAAACTTGGAAAAGGCTAAAACAGTAATTATTAAATGAATCCTTAAAAAAACCCTTGTTTTCACTGGGCAAGATACAACTGATTAGAGGGTCTACAGGCAAATCTAAGAACAGAGTGGGTATAGCAGACAATGTTTCTGTGGGGCTCAGGGTATGCCAAGAAAGATTCTTGATACCTGGTGAGCAGTCTTGTTTTACTTTTGGACAAACTGTTTTGCTAGTATTGTATTTTCCTAAGAGCAGCTGCTCATCTCCAGCAAGGAACAGGGTACTGCACATCAACTGACAGACACTTCAGGTCAAATGGTCACTATATCTTTTCCTCTAGGTCCTCATATGACACTTCTGTGAAGCCCAACTGTGGCTGAAAAACACTTGTTATTGTATCACAGCTGTCTGTTTTCACATGTGGGACTGTGGTGCTGAAAAAAATCTCAAAGATTGTTTTTAGCATTTAGGCCAGAGTCCTCATTAGCATCAGAGACGTGAAAATCATTACTACTGAGTACACAAACACTTTGACTAAGCTTTCATCCAACAATAACAGCAGAGTGTAGTTTAAATCCAGGAGGGAGAGGGAGTTTTTGTGTGGGCAGATACTGACAGGACAAAGGTGCAATGGTTGTAAATTGAAAAAGGACAGGTTTAGATTGGACATTAGAAAGAAACTCTTTACTGTGAAGGTGGTGAGGCCCTGGAACAGGTGGCCCAGAGAAGCTGTGGATGCCCCATACCTGGAAGTGTTCAAGGCCGGGTTGGAGAGGGCTCTCGGCATCCTGGTCCAGTGACAGGTGTCCTTGCCTGAGCAGGAGTGGTTGGAACTAGGTGGTCTTTAAGGACCACTCCAAACCATCCTATGATTCTGGAAAAAAACCCACTGCTGCTACAATAAAATTGTGGTTGATAAGCTAAATCAGATAGGAGAAGAAGATTACTTTTAGCAAACCTAGAAAAAGGAGACTTTGTTGATTTTGGTTGGGTTTTGTTGTGGTTTTGGTTTTTTTTTTCAATCCTGAATAGAACTAAAGAAGGTGAGAAGACAGGAATTAAAGATTTCAGAACTAGAAAATGATCTGAAACAATTAGTTTCTTAGCCAGGTCTTCCCTTGATTGCAAGGAGTTAGTTAGGTTTGCTTCAGTTGAACTATGCTTTTTTAAACACTCTGTACAGTAACTTCTTCCACCTAAGGAATAATGTTTGAAAGACCCATCATGGTAGGAAATAGCCAGCTCCTCTGAGTTTCCTTTATCTGCATTTGACATCCTTTCAGGTACCAAAAAAACATGCATGAGACCTGAATCTCCAGCAGGATGTAGGCAGACAGAGCAATGGGTAAACCTTGTTTTATTCAGCTAATTTGTACCTGTGGGGGAAGTAAATAGCTTTTGGTGTGCACTCTGATGTCTCTGGTTTCATTCCATGGTGTAGCATGCTTATGGGACATCTCTGAAGGTTGATTTCATCATGAAAATCCAGTTTGTTGTGCCAGTACAATTTTTACAAATTTAGAGCTGGTTTTTATGCCAACAGTTTTATCTATTAAGGAGTGAGCAGAGTCACAGTGAGCATCTGAGACTGATGACCCCCCTCTCACAGCAAAAGATGAACTTCTTTATTTACCTCCAGTGTGGCAAGACAGATGAGACTTAAATTGTGAGTTGCAAATAGTAATTTCATTATAATTGTGATATTACGAAGTATAAGGCGTACACCTGTGTGCACAACTGATAAGCTTCTGACATTAGTTCTTTGAATGGTCCAGAAACTTAATTGCTAGTTATTTTTACAGATCAGATAATGAATTGGATTAATGAACCAGATTATAAATGGACCAGTTCATAATTAGGTGGCCAAGTGACTTGTGTCCGCTTTCACAACTCAGAGATGTAGGAGCTCTGTGGGTAGGAATTCTTCCAGGCAGCTCCTGCTGGGTCAAGAAGAACTTTAAATGTATCATTTGGCATTGTAGGTGGATAATCTGGCCTTTTAAGTGATGATTCTTGCTGCAGCATTGATCTGCTTTTACACAGAAGAGATAATTGTAAACAGCTGGTACTTCAGAGGGAGAAATAGGTACCTCAGATGATCACCTGGATGTGGAAAAGCTAGCAACGTGCTTTGAAGATACTTTCAGACAGTTGTGTGCTGGAGTGGTCATTCAGGGCCATCGTGCAGTCCATGGGTCACCTGGACTATTAAGGATCAGCAGCTCAGGGAGACTCATGAGCCAGAGCTGCAGACATCATTGCTGGGACATCAGGAACAGAGACTCATTTCACTACCTAGAAATGATCAATCCCTGCACGAGACAATTGCTTTCCCACATATGCAATACCTTATTTCAAGTCCCAAGTAAATTAACTTTGGGTTTTATTTCTTCTAAACAAACAGTCTCCACAAGCATCTGTGCAGTAGTGGTCTGCCTGTGCAGCCTGACAGCTACTTGGATATCAGTCCGACATGACCCCTGAAAGCCTTCCACAAGGTAAGGGAAAAGAAAAAAAAATTAATTTTCATCCCTTTTATGGATATGGGCTTGAAAGCTTGTCAGGAGAGCAGCATTTTTGTATCAACAGATTAGTCACCACATAAATAAAAGCAAAGACAATTAGCATCAATTACATTTTCATTGCCTCAGAACTGCTGCTCCCCACATTGGGGCACTTCCAAACTAATAAATTGCAGCAGCAGGGCTCACAAGAGTATGTTATGCAGCCAATTTTTGACACAAATCTAGAAAGAGTGTGAAGATGAATAAATACCCCCAAAATACAGTAAACACTCTGTCATAGTTTGGTCAAATGTTCTAAAAACTTTTATTTTTATCTGAGAAATGGAGTGACCTCACTGCAGAGTGCAGCACTGCTCCATGCCATGCTGGCATTTGCCCAGTTGGGCAGGGCCGGAGCTGGCAGGAGCCACCCTCCCCCTGCCTGTGTGTGTTTGGAGAGGCAGGGACGTGTCCCATTCACTGGCTGCTGCACCGCGGCCCTGCTACTCTGATTGCTGGCATGGTGGACTGCTGCTGCCACCAGCCCCTGCGCCAGTGCCACAGTCCCCCTGCCCCCGCAGGCTGCCTCCACCACAGAGCAGGCGGGCTGCTGCCTGCCGCCACCGCTGTGGCCCCTGCGCCACAAGCGGGGACTGCCCAGTCTCTCCCTTGGCTTCCTACCATGGCGCGGGGCGTCCAGCTTGGTTCGGATGGGGCTTCCCTGGGCTCCTGCTGCCCGCAGAAGCCACCAGGGCGCCGGCCCTGCTCCCCCCGCTGACTACGATGGGGCTGCTGTGGTGCCCAAGACCATGATTCCCGATGCCGCCCGGCATGTCACGGGCACTGCCCACCTGAGCCCTGGCTTTCCCTGTGATGGTGCAGGCAGCAGGGCAGTGCTGTGGGCCTGCACTGCCATTTTGAGATCATGCAGCCGATGAAACAAAGAACTTTTCCCGCCAGCAGGAACGGGAGGAGGCGGAGCTGTCAGATGTACCAATGGAAATGCAGACCACGCCTTCCAGGGCAGGAAATGAGGGGGAGGTGGTCAATTTCACATGCACAGGAGTGAAGGAAGGTGGATTGGAATGAAAACAGTATAAAAGCTCCCTGCCAGCCTTCCTCATGGCTCTCTGGGGACCGCGTGGAGCTGAAAAGAGGACCTGTGACGCCCTGCTTACCACTGCTATCTCGCTGCGACCTTCAAGCAGTCTCTGCCAGCCCACAACCCCCAGGACACCCTCTGCATCTGCCTGAACCATCTCAGCAGTAGGCAACGCCTCTACAGCAGTGATTCAACCACTCCTCCTCAGCTCTCTGGGTTTGACAGTAACAACCTTAACCCCTTCTATCCCCTCCATTCCATTCCCCAGAGCTCCACTCCACCTGGGATCTCCAAGTCTTCCTGGGATTTCCGTGGTAACTCTTCTGTCTCACCCCTCAAAACCTTGACCCAGATAGATATCTAGATATATAGATATACACATATTTGTATTTTTCAAAATAAAAGCTTTTTTTTTTTTATTCAATTCTTGTGGTCTCATAAGCCTCATATTAAAATCATATCCTATTGTTAAACCATGACACACTCAGTTTGTGATGATTCACTGCTTAAATTCTCTCCTTATATTGCCCATCCCTGTTCAAAAGGGAGGTGCCTTCAAAGTGTGTTTTCCTTGTGGAAGTTTTTCTATGGTTGTAGTTCTCAGGTTATACTTTTTCCCTTTTATTGCTAATAGCTATAAGATCATGCCTGGGACTTTTTTATTTGTCTGATTCAGGGGGAAAAAAAAAGAATAAACAGGAAAAGATACTGAACAAAGTAAGTTTTCTGACCTTGCTACAAGTGTTCAGGTATTCAGGCAGTGGTTTTAAACTGGAGCTTACAATAAAATACTGCAAGGGAAAAGCAAAAGATGATCACAATGAGTCAGAGAACATACTCCTCCATCCATAAGACTACACATACCTTGAAGATTAAAACGAGACATTCATCTTTAAACTGGTGCAAAAATCAGAGCATCCCATTCCAGTTGTACTTTGGAACTCCGGATTTTTTTCTATTTCAAGTTTCTGCTTATCATTTAAAGAGTTCTGGAAGCTCTCTCAGGAATTCCCAGGAAAGGATACTGGGCAAAAAACTACATATCCACAGGCTCCACCAAGCTGAAGGTCAGCCTTCTTTCAAGGTGAAAGCTGTCAAACACCACAAATTTCTAACCAGCTGAAAGGAAAACCCAGTGTTCTTCACCCTGCCAATATCATGTTTTCTTGGATTATAATCTTTTCAGCAGCAGTACTCAGGAAATTATGGGTATATTTGATATGCTGCTTAATCTCTTACCATGTTTCTACAGGTGCTTGATTGGATTTACCTAAAACTTCCAATGCATAATTGTGACAATTATATGGAACAAGTACATTGGAAGAGCCAGCAATAAACAGGATCCTGTCACTTAAAAATAAAAGAAGGTTAAGGGTTTGGAATGAGGCCAATAGACTTGATTTTTAGGGCAAACATATGAGTAAGTTTTCAGGTTCTCTGCATTATGATACACAGTACAAGTACAACAGACAGTATACTGAAATCCAGATAAGGGTAGCTGGCTATAAGGAATTCATAATACTTCTCCCCACTTTAGCTGACTACTCACAGACAGCTTTGTTAAAAGCATCCGCTTGCTACAATACACAACAGAATTCAAACTTTAAAAGAAAAACACACAAGTGCTATTAAATCTCTTGGAAAAAATCTGTGAGGAAGCATAATTTCTCCCCTCACCAAAAATAAGCAATCCTCAGTGAAAAGAGGAAACAGACCAATTTTCACATGCTGCTGAAACAACGTTCTGCCAATATAAACGATTGACTACAAACTGAACAGTAAAAAGTGTGAATGAGACCAAACCTACAATTATCATTAATTTCCATACATTCCTCAAAGCAAAGCACAACCCTTTGTAAAATGACTACTTCAGGAATAACTTCTCAGATTTTTGAGGTATAACAGATGCATGGTTCTGTGGTGGCACCTACCCCGGGACTAACCATCAAATTGTGATGCAATGCCTGGGTTGGTTCTTGGTCTTGCTAGCTCAGTTAGTCCAGGAAAGCATCATCGAAGGGCAAGAAGGTTGCATGGAGACCTTCATGGTGGACATACATGGTTTATTGATCCTCTGTTGCCATGAGGCTCCAGAGGAGGTCAGACCCATGGGGGTCCAGAACAGGATCTGACCCCAACTTCCTGTCTGCATGGGTTTATATAGGGGTCCATATTCTGGGAGGAGATTAGGGAATGGCCAATGGGAAGGGGACGTGGGAGTGGTTTGGGTTCATATGTGGGGAGAATGGGAGGAATGAGGGTAGAATTAAACTGGGGAGGGGATACAAAACTACATATTAAAACGTATAAACATAGAAACAGATAAATAAAACACTAAAACAAAATTGCATTTCCCATTGATGAAATTACAACTTTTTCCCTTTCCAAAAATACCTCCTCATCATCATGGCTAAGCTTCGCAAATAAAGAGATGGGAAGGGCTCTACCCACACTTGCTACAAGTGTGCTGGTGACTAAAAAGGCCAAGGCGGGATAGATCTCGATGAAGATAATGGTATTTACATCCAATATCATACTGGTGGTAACTTATTTAACTTACGATGACTGAAGGCCCACTCTAAGACTCTGAATTACCTTGTTCGCAAGCTCCTTTTTGCTGATAATGCTGCCCTCATTGCTCACACAGAAGCAGCTCTGCAGAGCTTAACATCTTGTTTTGCAGAGGCTGCTGAGCTTTTTGGGCTGGAAGTCAGCTTAAGGAAGACAGAAGTTCTTTACCAACCTGCACCTCAAGAACCTTACCATCATCCTCATATCACTATAGGTAAATCAGAGCTTAGATCAGTCCAGCAGTTCAACTATCTAGGAAGTATTATCTCCTTGGATGGTAGGATTGATAAAGAGATAAATAACAGGTTAGCAAAGGCATACAGGGCATTCAGGAAGCTTTATAAAAGAGTCTGGTGCAATAAACACCTAATGAAAAGCACAAAGATTAGTGTTTATAAAGCCATTGTACTGTCTACTCCAAAATACCTAATTGACTAGTTTTACTGTTATGAGAACAACTTCTGGAATGTCAAGCCTGAAGCAAAGGTTGCAGAAAATGAATTCTGCATTCCCAGCATATACTTCTGTAGAAAACAGATGACGCTACACTCATTCAGTCAGTAGAACCCGGCATGACACCTGTTTGGTGAAAAGACAGCCTTCTTTCTCCAATCTTAAACATTCTATCTTTTACAATGTTTTTCTAGTTATTTTCTTTTACTGATTACTTTCCTTGCAGTTTCACAACCTTAGTGATATGGATGTGGCAGGTCAAACCAAGCTGATTACATGCATCACTGTAAACCACATTTGTGACATAGTCTAGCTTTAAAATAATAATTTTTGCAGTGCCAGATTTTTAATGCTAAATGATAATTGAAGAGCAGGGATCAATGTTAGTTCTCTTTGGCAGTGGAAACATGTGAAAACATTTCTTCCAACATGGAACCAACATGGGATCTATAGACCGGTGATATTCTCTGTTCTCTCTCTCTCTTCTCAGCCTTTATTTCTTACCTTCTTTGCTTTGCCTGGGCAAAGCATGGCCATCATATTCTACCCCATACTCCATACTGAAGTCTGTTGCGGGCATTAGGAGCTTGTAGAACTGTGTTGTGGCTCATCATGCAGAACTTCTGAGAAGTCTGTTGTGGGAGCTGAAAGCTTATTAAAGTGCACTGTAGAAATTAAGACCATGCTAGTCACTACTTTTGAGAAGTGTATTGTAAGACTTAAGAGCTTGTTACACAAAACCTTTTGAGTCTAAAGGGTGGGCTGGCTGATGGAGCTAAGGTGACTATGCAATAAAAGCACAAGAGTTCCCTGACACATGACTGGGGTCTTTGTTTAGCCTGATGAGAATTTTTAGAAATACATTGTGCTCCATACCAATGGGTTGCAACAATCATCTCAACACAAAACTCCACAGCCCACCTTAGACAGGGATATTCCAAACCATGACCCACTTCGGACAGTGCTGAAAGCTCTCTTTCTACTTTCCTCCTACCTTTTCCCTCTGCAATTCTGACCATCATTTAGAAATGTAGAATGGAGTCACATAAGCCAAAAGTTGTTAAAGTCTTACACAAAAGGCAAAAGAGTAATACATATAATCCATGGCCTTACGTCTCCACTGTTGCTGTCCTTTGTCAGCAACAAATGAGAATCAGCCCATGGTCAAATGCTTCCACCTGCACATGGCTTATAGTCACGTGCTTCCTGGGAGACACATGATGGCTGCAAGCAAAAGTAATGAGGGTAGCACCACCACCAACTGGACTAGAACTGCCACTGATTTCTCCTTGCTCATTTGATCTGACTTCACAATTAGAGGACAAGAAGCTCTAAATATTGTCTAAGTTTCCTTGCCTGTGTCCCCCATACTTCAGTGATGTTAAACCTTCCCCTCATGGCACAGCTATCCTGAATTCTCACACATGAGAATTTCTCCCCATGTTATTCCTGAAGTCCTTCTTATTCTGTACCCAGAATACGATGCACACACTTTCAGCACAAGCATTAGATTTTCATTCTAAAAAGACTGAACCCAATGGCTTCTTTCTGGAGATGTGCTAAGTTTGTCTTTGAAATGGCTCTGCTTTCAAATTGGCAAGAGCAAATTAAAAGGTTGATATTGAAAATAAAGGAAATAAAAAAGCTGATAGGCTTGCTTAGACTCTTTTTTAAAGAACAGTGGAATTGCTTCAGATGAAATGCCAGTCTTTTATACCTCAAATGCAGAGAATACACACTTCTAGTCCTTTGAGAAATACAGCAGAGTTGATTATGAAAAGTAAACAGTCACTGAGAAATAACCCTGTTTATGTTTTGGGGGGTTTTTTGTAAATTTGCAATATTTGACAGTGACATTGTCCCTTACCCATCCTACTGGATTTTTTTTTACTGAATTAAAATAGGTGCTTCTCTTTGCCTTTTATTTTAGAATAGTTTTCTTTAAAAATTAAAATAGTTAGTCTTCTTTGCCTTTTATATTAAAATATTTTAGAATAATAATATTTTTAAAATACATTTTTTCTCCTTCCTGAAAAGGTGATTTTCTTGTCTCCTATTGCACAGCAATGTGGCTTATAAAATTTGCTTACTTACAAACTGAAAAACAAAACAGATCCCTCTGCTCTTAAACTCCTGGGTCCTCATCTCAGTTATGTATGTCCCTGCCAGATATATGATTTTCATTCATCACTATTGTATTAATTTCTTTATGCAACAAGTCATTTTTATTCTACTCTCCTGGGATAGTGTATCTACTTGATGTATAATTTCAGTAAATTCCCTCAAAGTGGGCAACTCCAGCCTTTATATTAATAGGAAATGAAGAGTATTAGCCTGCCAGAACATTTACTCTCTGCAGGTCACCTTGGTTGACATCAGACAGCAGAGAGAATCCAGAGCAGAATATGGGTGGCTGGGCAGAGAGAGGCACAGGAGTTAGACTGAGGGCATCATTCCACAACGAGACCAGCTGCCCCTGCTGCCTCTCTGCCTTTGGCATCTGCTGCACTGCAGGTGTGCAGCTGCAGCAGGAATTCCTGCGGGAAGAGGCACCGCAGACAGGGTCTTGGGGCTCCAGGGGCCATGGCTGTGTCCTTGCATGTGGGTGTCCCCCACGGTGGGGCATAAGGAGAAGGGAAAGGCACCAGAAGGGGTGACAAAGGAGCACCTGAGACTGCATGAGGGAAATAACAATTTATTTCTTTTTCATTGAACAAAGGGTTGCAAGAGCCCTGCTAGTGTTGCAGGCAGGGTGGCCTCTTGCTGGGCTGGAGAGAGTCCTGGGGGCCAGGGGCCCTCTTCTTTCGGGGGCTCCGGGGTTCCCTGGGCATTTGGTCCCTGCCCAGGACAAGAGTGGAGGGGCTGTGGCTTCTGCCCTGGACAGAGGGACCTGCCACTGCCACAGCCTTCCCTGGCTCCTCCTGGGGCTGCTCCTGTTCTGTGGGGACAGGCACAGGTGGGGGCTGGCTGGGACCCCCATGGGTAGAAAACTTCAATGTGCCAGTTTCCTCCTCCATGTCATACCCTTTGGGGCCATTGGCAGGAGTCCCCTCCCAGGAGCTGGTCCTGGAGCTGTGGTAGATAGAGCTAGAGTTACTGGAGCTGGACTTTCTGGAATTGCTGGAGGTGGCTCTGGCCACAAGGCCATTGTTCTCACCCCCGAGTGCACCAGAGCGCAACAGTCTCTGGGCCTCCTCGCTGCAGTGGCCAACAATGATACTGATGACACCGTGGACCAGTGGTGCTGTGTGTTGCTCCAGGAGAGGCTGCAGCCTCTCAATCAAGACCTCTGCATTCGGCCCATTGACACAGAGTTCATGCAGGATGGTGCTCTCTGCAGCCTCAACCAGCCACCACCAGCTCTGGTATATTCCTTCCAGCCTCTGGCGCAGCCAGGGCCGCACAGGGTCCAGGAGTTGTTGTCGTCCACGGAAAAGATCTGCCCAGAACTCAGGCAAGACACCGCCCACAAACTCCAGCCCTGAGGCCCCCTGCTCAGGTGTGGACAGTGTGCCCTGTGGAGAAGATAGATGGGATACCACAGGGCGATTGGGGCTGTTCTCATCCAGGCCGTCAGGAGCTGTCCCTTCCTGGCTGATGGCATCTGGCAGCTCCTTGCGGGCTGTGGTGGTTGTCTCCAGATAGTTGTCTGCATGATCAGAAAACCTGACAGTCTCTATGGTTCTTCTGCAGAGTGGACACGATGGATTTCTGTGAACCCACCGCAGGATGCAGCCCAGGCAGAACCGATGTTGACAGGGCAGAGCAGAAGCCACATCCTTCCGAGTGTCCTGGCAGATGGGGCAGCTCCACTCTGTAGCCATTTTTGTGCTCTGCAACATGTTGGGGAGAACTGAGGACCACAAGCTGCTCTCCCTCACTGGTGTCACATGCTGCAGGAGGAAGAGGACATGGTCACTGGCTGTCCCAGAGAGTGGGATAAGAAATGCCCAGGCCCTTTAATAACAACACCCTCCCAGCTCCCTGAGCCCCTTTGCCCACCACACAGCCATTCTGGGGGATGTTGTCCCACACAGCCAACCTTAACTATTACAAGTATCCACAGCGCCTGGTTGCCTGAACCAGCCAGGGCCAGGGAAACAGGAAGAATTGCTCCAGGTCTGGCACCAAGATTTGCCAATGACAGGTACCAGCCAGCACCAGAGAAACCTGGCTTGATTCTACAGACTTCACAGTCTTGCTCAGATGGAGTTCAGGCTGGAGCCAGACAGACCCAGGCTTTGCCAACATCCGAATATAAGCAGTGAGGGACAAGATGTCACAATATATCTCTCTGTGATGTCACAATCCCCTGCACGGTTGATGTAATTCCAGTTTTGGTTCTCGGTCCAATTCCACTCTGGCTAGCTTACTCAGTCCAGGAATATATCAACGAAGAGTAAAAAGGTACAAGGAAACTCTTGCCTTGGATATAATTGGATTTATTGACCCTCTGCTGCCAAGAAGGCTTCAGAGGAGATCAGTCCTCAAGGGATCCAATAGCAGAGTCCAGCTCACTTCCTGTTTCTTGGGTTTATAAAGGGGTTCAGATTTCTGGGAGGGGACTAGGGAATGGCCAATGGGGAAGGGGAGGTGGAAGTGGTTTAGGGAGGGGTAGAAGTGGTTTGGGGCGGGGTCCTGCTCTTAGGTCTGAGCAGGGAAGGGTTTGGGTCCATATTTGGGGAGAGTGGGAGGGGTTGGGGT
The DNA here is from genome assembly GCA_013390005.1 of Calyptomena viridis. Classification (NCBI taxonomy): domain Eukaryota; kingdom Metazoa; phylum Chordata; class Aves; order Passeriformes; family Eurylaimidae; genus Calyptomena; species Calyptomena viridis. Next base: position 13,860 of record WEIV01012594.1, read on the forward strand.
AGAGTTACACTGGGGAGGGCATACAGCTTTGGAACAGTCCAGGCTGGGTGTAGAACATTCTAACACAGAGTTTACAGAACCATATATTAAAACACATAAACATAGAAATAGATACACAGAATACACTACTACACACAGTGACATCCCACTCCACCCTCCAGTGACAGGCATTCTGCCTCCCAGGCACCCCAATATAAGCAGCGAAGGACTCAAGATCACTTTTGATTACTTGGTGATGTCACAGTCTGCAGCTCCATGACATCAGCCTCCACCTCCTGGTGTTGTCACAGCTGACCTTCTGCCCCTGCAGGCACATGGCTTCAGCTAAAAATTGCCAGGTCAGCCTGGAGACCAGGGTTCCCTTCCTCCGTGAGGATAGCCTGGCAGGGGGCAAGTTTCCCAGTGAGGTTTTTTCCATCTCTGTGCTTGGTGGTTTCAAGCCCCACCTGGACAAAGTCCCCAGCATCTGGTCTAACCCCAGTATTGACCCTGCTTTGGGCAAAAGGCTGGACCAGAGACCTCCCAAGGTCCTTACACCCACACCGGTCTGTAATTTTTCCCTAATTCTGTGAGAAGAATAGAGTTGAAGATAGCCATCAGCAGTGTCTGTATCTGCAACTTTAGCAGGAAGGGAGAAAATACTGGCATTTGGGTTCATGTTCTATATCTTTGCAGTATTAGTCAGTTTAGCATCTGCTTAATTTGTGTTAAGTTCTCTCTTCACACAGCCTCGTTCTGCACTATGGTGCCCCACTCCTAGCAGCGCAGCAGAACTGATGAACTAAAACTCAGATTGCCATAAATGTTTCCCTGTGGATCAAAGGATAAATTACCATCATGAGGGATGTTTGTAGTAAACTAATCTTCTAGATCCAGGGCTTTCTAATAATCTGGGCAGTGAGTTCCGCCCATGTAACTGTGCTAGTGAGAGCAGTTCAAACAGTCTTTGTATTTTTATAGACAAATTCTTGGTTGTATTTGTGATCCACTAAGTAGTGTAGAGAGAATGTTGTTTGGAAAAAGTTTTTGCGAAGTATTTCCTTAGTAATTTACTTACCGAAATAAATCAAGTTCTCCTTGGGCAGCAAGGACTGGACTCTCAGGAATGTTTCTGCCTGACACCGAAGAACTGTGGGTGTGTGGCTGCAGCAGGATTTGCTGTGAAACAAGGAACCACCAACACAGCCCTGTGACTTCAGGGCCCAGGGCTGTGCCCACCAGCGTGCGGGTGGCACTCATGGTGGGGAACAAAGGGAAGGAGAAAGGCATCACAAAGGTAGACAAAGCAACATCTAGAAACTGCATGAGGGAAATAACAATTTATTTCTTTTTCTTGAAGGAAGAGGTATAAGAGTCCTACTAGTGCTGCTGACAGTGTGGTCTCTGGCTGGGCTGGGGAGAGTCCTGGGGGCTGAGGGCCCTCCTATCTGGGAGGAGCTGGGGGCCTCCAGTTGAGTGGTCCCTGCCCCAGATGGGAGTGGAGGGGCTGCAGCTGCTGCCCTGGGCAGAGGAATCTGCCACTGCCTGCCACCACCATCTGTCCTGGCTCCTCCTGGGGTTGATCCTGTTCTGTGGGAACAGGTACAAGGCACTGGGGACTGTGATGCCTACTGAGTGTGGCCTCCGCTGTGCTGGCTTCCTCCTCCTCCACAGAGACTGCAGGGCTGCTGGTGGGGGTCCCCTCTCGCGAGCTGGAGTAGCTGGAGGTGGTGCTGGCTGCTGGGCTGTCGTCCTCATCCCCTGCAGCATGGGAGTACAGCAGCCTCTGGGCCTCCTCACTGCAGTGGCTCACAATGATGTTGATGGTGCCCTGGACCAGCGGCACTGTGTGTTCCTCCAGGATGTTCAGCAGCCTCTGGACCATGATTTCCACATCTGGGCCAAAGACACAGAGGGCATGCAGGATGCTGCTCTGTGCATTCCTTGCCAGCCACCACTGGTCCCCATAGATGGTCTCCAGCCTCTGGCACAGCCAGGGCAACACAGGGTCCAGGAGCTGTCGTTGTCGGCGGAAAAGTTCTGCCCACAGCTCAGGCAGGACACCACCAACAGCTTGGGATGGTGTCTCCTGTGGAGAAGATGGATGGGATGCCACATGGGAATTGGGACTGGTGCCTTCGTGGCCATCAGGAGCTCTCCCTGCCTGATTGATGGCATTTGGCAGTTCATCAGGGTCTGTGATGACAATCTCCATATAGCTGTCAGGAAACTGGACAGTCTCTATCCTTCTTCTGCAGAGTGGGCACAATGGATTTATCTGCATCCATTGCAGGATGCAACCTTGGCAAAAACGGTGTTGACAGGGCAGTGCAGAAACCACGTCCTTCCAAGTGTCCTGGCAGATTGGGCAGTTGCCATCTGTCTCCATGGCGATTTTTGTACTCTGGAATGCCTTGGGAAGACTTGAGGACCACAAGCTGCTCGCCTTCACTGGTGTCACATGCTGCAGGAGAGGCAGGCCACGGTCACTTGCTGTTCTGTGAAGGGGAGGAAAAAAATGCCCAGGCCCTTCAAGAATGATACCCTCCAAGCTCCCTGAGCCCCATCTCCTGCCTCATGGCCATCCCAGGAGCACGTTGTCCCACACAGTCAACCTCCACTGCTTCAAGTACCCACAGTGTCAGGGAAAGAGGAGTGATGGCCCTGGGACTGACACCAAATATCTGTAGATGATAGGCATCAGCCAGCACCAGAGAAACCTAGCTTGATTGTACAAACCTCGTAGTCTTGCTCTTGCTCAGATGGAGTTCAGGCTGGAGCCAAACAGACCAAGGCTCTGCCAACATCCAAATATAAGCAGTGAAGGACAAGATGTCACAGTATATCTCCCTAATGTCACAATCCTGTGCACAGTGACATCAGCCTCTGCCCCCTGGTGAGAGCACTAAAGGCGTTCTGCCTCCCAGACACCCCAAGACAAGCAGTGAGGGACACGAGGTCACAATCCATTGCTTGGAGATGTCACCCTGTGACAGACTTCTCCATCTTGTGATGGCACAGTGGGTCTTCCATCCCTGAATGGCACATGGTGTCAGGAGAAAAAAGGAAATACTGTTTCTTGTTTTCAACTTCTACATTTCCATGTTGCTCTCCCTAGGCCATTTGCATCATGCATCCATGGCCCTGTTTCTTGTCTCCACTCCTGCCACCTTGTCAAGGTTTTCTGTGAGGGGCAGAGTGGGACGAATCATCACAGACTGTCTGCAGCTGCATAAAGCCTTCTATCTCCACTGCTTTTCCCTGGGCATTGTCAGGATTTGGAGGACTTGAGTGGTCAGTGGCCAGCCCTGGGTGTGAGTCTCCCACCCCCATGGATCAATCACCTGCTGGCAGAGAGAAGCAGAAAGGGGCATTTTGCTCCAGCCCCATCCACTCCCACTGGCACTTATCCACAGTGCCAGGTCTCTCTTCCGCTTGCCAAGTCTCAGTGATTCTGGAAGCCTGTGCATTGGTGCTTCTCAAAAGCACCAGGATGGAGCCTGGCCCCACACCTGCAGGAAGGATCTGGAGTTGCTGTCACTCCAGAATAGGATAGAAAGGCTCCAGGTGCCTCGTTCATGACTCCAGAGAGCCCAGGATCCATCACAGTGTGGGCTGTGCTGTCCCATTATCCCTTCCTGCCTCTGGCTACTGTCATCATTGAGTATTTCTTTTTCTACTTGGAAGAGCATTCTGTCCCAATGTTAGTTTGAGGGCTGGCTGATGTGAGCTGAGGGTTCTGTGTGCAGTGGTCACATGGCCCTGCCCATTAAAGTCTCACCAGGTGACGGTTCATGATCCCTATTCACAGGGCTTTTCTTCTGCCTTGCTGGGAGAGGCCATCACATCCAGGCATTTCAGGACAGTCCCTGTACAAGTTTTGTCCCACTTGGTTTTAAAGTCAGAGTTTGTCGTCTCTGCAGTCCTGCTGGATTGAGCATGATGGGCACAAGAACATTTGGCACCTGTATTTAGGGCCGTGCAACTGTTCTGCCTTGCTAGCCCAGTAACACTGGTCGCTTTGGTGCTATCTAGCAGGGGAAGGAGTTCTCTCTGCCATTCGTTTTGGCAGCAGTTTTTTCACTGGCACTGTTACAAGGATGGGCCTCCATCCTGGGAGCATTCCTGAAACTACAAGGACACTCTTCCATATGACAGCATCTGGGCCCCTGAACAAAGAGAATCTGCAAATACACAAATGGTCCCCATGGCCCTGAGTGTGCAGCTCTACTTGTCTTCTCCTCCTGCTTCACATCACTTTGGTAAGTTGTCCTCACCACCTGAAGCCTGAAGAATCTGAAGGGCATTGTGTCTGCAGTCTGCAGCCTGACACCTTCATTGCTGACCAAATGAAAGCCCCTTCCTGACCAAGCTACACAACTGTGGGAATAAATAAAAGTGTTTGAGTCACCGCAGCCAGGCTTCCAGAATGGTCTTGTCTGCCTCCCTGGGTTGTTGTAGGACAGCTCATGGAAGTTGACCAAGTGGGCGATAGCTGGAAGCCTGGCTGTGGGACAAGGTCGTTTTTTTTTAAAGATCAAGATGCCAGAATTGAATGCCCTGTTCCAAGGCTACTGATCATCCCAAACTGGGAGGTGCTGTTGACTCTCTTGAGGGAAAAGAGGCCATGAAGAGATCAATCATCAATGGCATGTGGATTGATGGGTGCAGAGGAGGTGGTGACAGGGCAGAAAGGCCTGTCCTCGGAGGAGCAGCTGAACACTCTGGGTTTGGTTTGGGGAAAAGGTGACAGAAGGGTCATTGCTCTCTTCAGCTTCCTAAGAAGGGGACGTGGAGAGGGAGGTGCTGATCTCTTCTTATAAAATCCTAAAATAATCTGGGTTGGAAGGGACCTTTAAAGGTCTGTGAGGCATCCAGTGACAGGACATGAGTGATTCAAAGCTGCACTATGAGAGGTTGAGACTTAACAGGAGGAAACATTTCCTCGAGTGGTGGTGGATGCCCCAAGCCTTAGAGTATTCCAGAGCCATTTGGACAATATCCTTAATTGATGCAATGCCTGGGTTAGTTCTTGGTCTTGCTAGCTCAGTTAGTCCAGGAAAGCATCATCGAAGGGCAAGAAGGTNTGTTGTATCCTTTTGTACACTATGGTACTCAATCCATCCAGTCACTATGGTACCTTCTCACAGAGCTACTGGTGACAGAATTCACCCTGGAAGATGATTTCCCTATCAAAGCTTTCCTGCTACTGGAACAACTGTGAGGCTTCAGAAGAACATGAAGAACAGAAGAATAGGCTATGGGTAAAGAGGAGAAACTGGAGCACAGGCCTCTTGTCCCCATTTGCATCTTCCCAACTTCAATCTCCTTGTCTCTTCTCCCCTGCTACATGTATTCTTTCTCTTCTCCCACACCATTACTCTTTGTCAATCTCTGACAGCCTTCCACATAGTGAGGCTGCTCTGTTCAGACTCTGGTCAGTCTTTCAGCAGAGAGAATCCAGAGCAGAG
>WEIV01012595.1:2042-22410 GCA_013390005.1 Calyptomena viridis
GGGATGAGGAAACAGTACTCTAGCAGCATATCTTCTAAGGACAAATAAATGAGGTGCAATGCAGCAAGCTCACAGGACAGCTGTGAACTCAGCTGTGAGGTTGAGGGTTGTGTGGAGCCTGATGACAATTAAGAGAAAATAGACCTAATGCAACCTGCAGCTATTAACAACAAAAACTTCTGATGTTCACAATACAAACATATGTATGTGGACTCAAACAAAAGGTAATAACCATGGACAATATTCTAACATTTTTTTGTTCTTCTTGCCAGCAGGGATAGTCAGCCTTTTTTTACCTTTTTCTGTAGTTCATATATGGATGAACTCTTTTAAAATAATTTTGTCAATATGAGCCAGGATTGAACAGTTTGCTGAAAAGTGTAAACTTATCGGCTGGTAGCTGATGAGACACTCAAGGTACCATGTCGTTCTATTTAATATTTCTCCATTTGGCCTTTCTGTCTTTCATGAGATATTTACTCTTTATATCCAAACTGCAGAACAAAATGATTCTGTCTAAATACAATACAAATATGCAAGCAAGCCATTACTACCAACAGGAACTTGGCTGCTGCAGTTTTGGACAATGTCCTGGAGCACCCATTCATTTCTTTTCCACGACTCATAGAAGTATATGCAGTAAGAAACAAATGTGTGTGATCTACATCCACTCTGAGGTGGTTAGCTGACAGTGCTCCTATAAACCACTAGATCCTAATTATAGACACTTCTGAAAGTGTTGCACACCTTTTGTGATATTTTTGGGCAGACTGGCAAGAATATGCTGACAGAGAAATCTCTAATAATGTCAAAAGTGGAGCCAGAAGGTCAGAAAAAAAATGGCCTTCCAAGAATGCAAAAAGTGTAGTTTTGGTTTGATTGACTTTTTCCTTTCGTTAGTTGCTGTTGGTTTTTACTTAAAGTTTCAATACCAGACTACATACCTGTGCTAACAAACATCTATGAAGATCATTATCAGTCTTGCCAAATGAAGAAAAACGCTGCCACATGCAAGCATGAACACTGTAATGTTGGCTTTAAAACATGAGTGGATTGAGAATGGACAGTTATTTTGAAGTAAAACTGGGAGGCTGTTTCTTGTTGACAGTTTGTGAGGCTGTGAAGGAAGAAGTGAAGGGCAAAGACTGAGAGGAATGGAGTCAGGTCATTCTAATCTTTTCTATGTTTTTTCACTCTTCTTTTCCACTGAAAAGCAAACTCGAAATACAAGATCTTAGTGTCACAAGCTAATAATGGTGTTGATACACTTCTAAGTCTCTGCTGAAGTATAAATCTTCCATAACTGCTAAAGCCAACTTAATTTTCAAGCAATGCCAGAAGAGTAGGCTGCAATCCCAACTTACAAGCATGCATTCCCTCAAGTACACACAAGAGATATGGGACACAGAACTGTAGAAGCAGCAATCTTCAGACTACATCTGCAATGTCGTACTTGTTAAATAATTAATATACTTAAAATTACTCTTAAGGGATAACATGTGCTTTAAGATATCTACAAAATCATTCATATACTACCCTGAACTATTATTTTTGTACTACAATAATGCCTAGAGGCTTCAGACTGAGGAGCCCATTTTCAATAGGCTCTGAGTAGTCAGAATAGTTACTATAAGCCCTCCAGGGAAATCTGAAACAACAAAACAAGAAATAAAACATTACTTTCAGGAGTCAAACCAAAAATACAAGGAACTTTCCCTTTTTTCCCCTCAAAAATTCAGTGCCCTCAGGTTGTGGCATAATCTCCTGTAAAGGAGGCAACAGGCCAAACAGAGGTATTTCTGCAGAAATAGTTTGTGATTTCCTTTCATCAGTCTTTAGACCATGTCATATTTACAGGCTTTATCCTCCCTTTCCATTCTATCACGGACTATAACTGACGTTCACACTAAACAAGAACTGCTGGATATATAAGTTTTGCACCACCGCAGTTTTTCTCTAGGTGATGGGTGTGCCAGACCAAGCTTTGAATTGGCATTAATCTAGTTCTCTTTTTTCCATAAGCTAACTCACAGTAATGAAACAAATACAAGCCAGAGGGCAAGAGTACATTGTAGTTGGCATCTGATGTAATTAAAAAGCTAGTTTAAAGGAAAACCACAATGGTTTCTCTGTCATTCCTCCAAGAAATAGCTCTTCAGAACCTTTCCCAATGAAAAAAATATTTCTTATAAGAAAGCTACTAAAAAAGTAGGAATAAGATGAAGGAATCTCCATTCCAATGTGTTTTCTCAAATTAAAATAGCCTGACTTCTTTCAAAGTGTATCATCCCCTCATATCTGGTAGATCTGAAGTACAAAAGATGCATCATGCATTTATTCCAGTTGAATATCCTTATGTGTTATTTATGTTGCTACACAATGGTGTAAGGATAACCTCATAGCAAACAAACAAAATCTATTTTTTTCTTCTTCCCTGTCCTGTTACTACACCAAGAGATCCAGCACGTCACCTTTCCCTTGGTCAGAGGCATAAAAGACTACTGTCCTTCCAAAGGCCTTTGCTAAAGAAAAAAGTGATTTTTGCCTAGCACATACCGAGAAGTGCACATGGAGAAATGGTGCCAGTAAGGAGTCTCTGTTATAAGGAGACTAGCTAGATAAGAATAACTGTGTGGCATTTCATGAGTCAAGTCCCAAGGCTGAAGAAAGGCTCAACAGTCATACGTAGCTTCTAGTCAAATAATGGAGTGTATGTAGAGAAAGGTAGAAAACCACTCACTTAATAAAGGTTTTATTTATTTTGTACCTTAAGTCAGCTGTTCTGTTGAATGGCAGGCTTGTCTCAGGCTGAAGCAAGCCTGTGTAATGCTGAACCTCTCAGTCAGCAAAAAAAAGCTACTTCAAACAAGAGATTTAATTACTACCATGTATGCATGTAAAAAATGCTAGATGAAAGTACATGGAGTAGGTTGCTGAAATACACGCTTCTCCATATTTTCAAATATGCACCTGACAATACACAAATGCATTCAGAAAAGTACCCATTTCAACTTCGTTGAAATTTTTACAATTTAGCAAGCAAGCAGAGGTCATGAAGACCATCACAGTTTGTTCCAAAGCTTTGTATTAGGTAATTCATATAGTGTTTCATATTCAATATGCCAGTTTTCTTTCAAATCTCTAAGATTAAAAGGATGAAACAAAACTAAAAAACTCCTTCTCTAATTTTATTAGACAAAATTGAGAAACTATTGAAAAATTTGCATTTTACTAACATCAAAAAAACTGCTGTAAATCTTGAGATACATTAAATTACTGGATTTACTGCATTATTAGCAAGAAATTACCCTGTGACAGTCGGTGAAGAAAGAAACCCTGGGGAATCAGCTGTCTGGGTGCCTAGTTCCTGTGTTGCAGTAGAATTGTAAAAAGGATATGGATCAAAAAATCCCAAGCAATAACGGACTAATTTATCTTGATGGATGAAGTAGTCAACCTTTTGGGCTAAAATCATTCACACACAGATGATAGAAGAGTGACGTTGTCCCACCAAAATATCTTTTCTTATGATGAATTCCCAGCAGCACTGTTAAAAACTGCGCATTTTTTTTTAGCATGAAAGATAAAAATAGGAAAATATTAAATATGCTTCACCCTAACAGCAGTTCACTCTTGTCATCCCACATTTATTGACTTCCAAGAAATGAGATATGATTTTTGACAATGAATTTTTTTAGTTGCTCTGAGCAGAGGTCTCTGACAGTGAAGGCAGAGGATCCTTTTTCTCTCCATAGGAGTTTTCAGAGGAAATCTTATACAACAGAATTACATCTGTTAGCCCTTTTGCTAACCAAATATGACACAACATCTAAGAATTAGTAGAAACTGCTGATTTAATGAAACATGAAGGAGGGGACAGGAAACACGTCTTCTCCAAGAAGCCCAAAGCTACAGAGTAAGCTTAGCAGGCAGCAAGAATTACCTCTCCTTCCATGTTCAGTTATTGAAAAATAAGATGTGTCACAACATGGAACATGCACTGGAAATTCTACAGACATAAAATTGGATAAGGCTTCAAAGCAAGTGTAACTGCAGACTGAAAAAGCATCTGACTTAGAGCATCAATTTGTCTTTGCCTGCACCATGAGTTTTGCATCCTTTGCACTTCTTGACTAAAGAGTCTGGCCTAGGAGGAGGTAGGTAGCTTGAAAACAAAGAGGACAACTTTGCATATCAGCAAAAATGTATTTAATCCCCAAAGAATTTATGGTATCTGCCTCATGGTATAAAAAACAACCAAAGTTAATAACCTGTAAAGAATGAGGAAGATAAATTTAAAGAAAATAGCTTAAAGTATGGTTTACATCCTAGAAGCTTGTAAAAGCAATTAAAATATAATTCTTTAATGGAAAAGAGTCATCAGTTTGGAAGCATTTCCATGTTCTGCAGTATATAGCAAGAGCATAAAATGTGGACTGGGTATTAGTCACACTGTCCTTTTTTTTGCCTAAAGCCACCACCAAGGGACTGACTGGACTGCCATTACATATGCCTTTCTAGAAGTATTTCAATCATTTCAGTAAAGACTGAGCAACCAGCAGGGCCACATGAAGGCTCTTGCCATGGAACAGCTGGAGAAGATCTGCAAGAAAGAATGATTAATGTGCTGTGAGTGATACAGAAGCAACAAACCCCTTTTCTTGTCTCTTTTTTTTATACAGACCACTCTCCTCATGTTTTTTGAGCACCTCTGTAACTCTAATACCCTGTCCTACATCATTCTGAGGAAGTAAGCCTTCCAAAACTGCAGTTTGTTGGCCTCAGGTAGCACAGTGATAAAAATACAAAAGTATTGTTACACTGTTTAGAATTATACAATCACAAGCTCCAGGGGATTTTGGTTTAGAAGTTTCCTTTTGGCAGTAAATCTCAAAATGCTATAATAACAGTGCTGTGCTGACACAGGAATTGAAACAATTTGGGGATGCTTCTCTAAGATCTCTGACTTACTGACAAATACAAACCTGTAAGGCAACATTCTAGTTTTCTGGATCATCAAACCAGTCAAAAAATTTCCAATTAATTTGCTGACCTAGCACTTGCAGATAGGTTTGAATTGCTGGTCAGATAAAGGCTTCATCTGGAATAGCAAAGACTTATCTTGTGGAACCACATGTAAGTGTTAGTGCTAACACTGCATTCATTCCACATACAAATAAATCAAAGTTCTGGGCAGCAATGTGAGTTAAGAAGGCCTGTTATCTAATTATTGAATCTTAAACATCCTAGATAATTTTTGAGATACTGCCACAGGGCAAGATTATTTCATGCCAACAGTTGTGGAGTAAGTAATTGTAGAATATTCTATCCTAAAGATTTAGCCAGCAGCAAAAAGAATTGACACTATACTGACAGCCTAGCAATTGTTTGCTCAACAGGTATAAAATCTTCCTCCTCTCCTGACTCACCTGTAGCCCATTTTTTGATAATTTGATAGATGTTCCCAGGTGATGCATAGAATCATAGAATCATAGAATTATCAAAGTTGAAAAAGACCTTTGAGATCATCTAGTCCAACCTATAACCCAACACCAACCCTTCATCTAAACCATGGCACTAAGTGACTCATCAAGTTTTCTCTTAAATACCTCCAGGGATGGTTACTCCACCACTCCCTGAGCAGCCCATTCCAATAGTCAATCACCCTTTCAGTGAAGAATTTTTTCCTAACATCAAGCCTAAACCTCCCCGATGGAGCTTGAGACTGTGTCCTCTTGTTCTGTCACTGGTCACCTGAGAGAAGAGATCAACTCCTGCCAGACTACAACAACCCCTGCCAGCATACAACCCCCTTTCAGGTAGTTGTAGAGAGCAATAAGGTCTCCCCTGAGCCTCCTCTTCTAAACAACCCCAGCTCCCTCAGCCTCTCCCCATAAGGCTTATGCTCCAGCTCCTTTACCATCCTTGTCGCTCTTCTCTGGACATGTTCAAGTATCTCGACATCTTTCTTAAACTGAGGGACCTAGGACTGGACACAGCATTTGAGGTGCAGCCTCACCAGTGCTGAGTACAGGGGAAGAATGACTTCCCTAGTCCTGCTGGCCACACTATTCCTGTTGCAGGCCAGGATGCCATTGGCCTTTTTGGCTACCTGGGCACACTGCTGGCTCATATTAAGTTTCCCATCTACCAATACTTCCAAGTCCCTTTTTGCCTGACCACTCTCCAGTCACTTTGTCCCCAACTTATAGGTCTGTATGGGATTATTGTGACCAAAATGTAGAACCCGGCACTTGGACTTATTAAATTTCAGCCCATTGGAATCAGCCCATCTCTCCAGTCTGTCAAGGTCCCTCTGTAGGACCCTCCTATCGTCTAACAGATCGACACTTGCTCCCAGCTTGGTGTTAACTGCAAACTTGCTAATGGTGGACTCAGTTCCCTCATCCAGATCATCAATAAAGATATTAAACAGGACTGGGCCCAACACTGACCCCTGGGGGATACCACTAGTGACTAGCTGCCAACTGGATGTGACACCATTCACCACCACTCTCCGGGCTCAACCATCCAACCAGTTCCTAACCCAGCACAGGGTGTTCATGTCCAAGCCACAGGCTGCCATCTTCTCCAGGAGTTTACAGTATCGAAGGCTTTACTGAAGTCTAGGTATACTACATCTACAGCCTTTCTCACATCTATGAGGCAAGTCACTTGGTCTGCAGAAACAGGATGTTTTCTCATGACTGTTTGCATAGGACTTGGCATCTTCATCACCTATACATTGTGAAAGCAGGAATTAAAAAGGGCAATAATTCTATTTGACATATATGCAAAGTCAGAGGTTGTTTGTGTTTATCCTCAATTATATATAAGCAAAACGTAGTATTCCCTGCCATGCAAGCCAAAAACAAGTCCCAGAAAAAGGGCACCTCTGTGTAAGAGCACCTCAGCTTTGACATGATAGACAAACTTCCCAGATACAGATGTTATAGAAATCTGGGTTGGTAGAGTACTCTGTAACAAAGTTTTGCTGTATTGACCAGGACTCAAGGTCTCAGGAGTAAAGTCAACTTGCTTAAGAAGATTAAAATTCATCCCAGCACTACAGAGCAGAACTTCAGATACTTTTAAAAATCTCGTTGCTTTTTTTTTTTTTATATTAAGCATACGACAATGTGATTTTTTCAATGGGTTTTTTAAACTAAATTTTTAGGTCACTGCAGATTTATGTACTGATGATGCAGAATTTAACATAGAAATTGTAAAGATGGTGCTCAAAACCATACGGCTTCTGAGTTCAATATAAATGGAAGCAGCCTAACAGCTATGAAGGCACTTGTGAACAGGGTGCGGAAGATTACCAAGGTATTCCGCAAAACAGCTGACTAGAGACACAGATTGCTATGGACTGCTGGATTAGTCTATCCTTGAGACAAATAATGGAGTTCACATGCTGTCTAGACAGACATTATTTAATTGAACTTGCAGTAGGCTCAGCTGCAGGCACAGAAGCACCTCCTGTCCCTCACAACCAACACTGCCCCCTGTCCTGCTGCTGGCTATGGTGATAGAGACATTTCCTGGCAAAAATTATGGCAGTGGTTCCTGCTTCCCTGTCCTCTAACCTTTTCCCCTACTATGTTCTCTCCCAGTTTTGGTAGCTGTTAAGTTTGTGAGACTGCTTCTAAATCCACAATTAACAAAACCAAGGAATTGACTAAGGTTAAAAATAACTCCTAAATAAGCAAGTAAAAAACAATAGCTTTGGTCTGGGGTCAGATGTCTGTGGACTCACCACTTCTAAAGTGAGGATGATATGTTCTTTACAGTCCTACTGTTGCAGCCCCTCGGTTGATGCAATCCCCGTTTTAGTCCCAGCTAGCCCAAACAGCAGCAGCCAAAGGGCACTCCGGCAGAGAGTGGGGCGACAACCCAGCGAAAGCTCCTCTATTTCAAGGAGTCTAGCCAGGTGGCACCTCAGGGCAGGCAAGGCTGAGTCAGACTTGCCTAACCCAGCAAGGGCATGCAGCAACGGCAAGCAAAGAGGTGCAGGCAACCCTTTATGGTTGAAGCAATCTGGGTTTACTGGCACTCTGTAGCCAGCATGACTATAGGGTCCTCTAGGCACAAAAGGGAGCAACCAGAAAGGGCCAAGAAACTTCCTGTGCATTAGCTTATAAAGGGGGGTTGAAATCATAGGAGGTGTAAGGGAATAACCAATGGGAGAGAGGGGTAGGAGTGATTAGGGAAGGGATTACATCATTGGAAACCAAGGGCCTACTAGGCAAGCCAATGGGCTACCGAGTAACAGGGAATGTTCCAGGAGGTAGGAATTGGGTTACATATATGGGGTAAGGTAGGAGGAGTAGGGACAAAGGATACCTTTGAAGGGGGGATACAAACTTCAGAACAAACCAACTGTGTAGGGAGCAGGGGGTAACAGAACTGTCCAATATGAGGGTAACAGAACCATACATTATAGAAATGAACTCAAAACATGTACCGCAACATCCTACCACTGATTCCAGCCTGACATGTATAAACCAGTGATGACCTTAGTTTATATCATGAACTAAGAAGAATAGGGAGCAGATATTTGGTTGCATTGCCTGCTCCTGAAGTGCTGGGGACAATAGCCTTTGGGAAAGGCTTGAGGGAGGAAGAAAAATCAACTGCTTCCTTGTGATAATGAGTAAGCACTCTTGGGCTTCAAGTAGCAGTATGCATCTGTTTCAATTTCTTGAGTATGTATTTTTCCTTTTCATAAATAGTAGTATTAAAATGAAATTTTAGATTGTAGAATGCAGTTCCATGTAAGGGCTTATGGGGAAAGCCAAGGAGACTTGCTCAGTAAATTAATTAGGAGTCTGTGGTTGGTTGTTTCTGCAAATGTTTTTTTCCTATAACTTCAGAATAATTCCAGCTTGATGCTGGGTAGCTTTTGCCAGACTTTTTCATCACTTTAGAGCATGAGATCAAATTTACCCTAAGCCACTCAGTTGTGGTGATTTCTGTTCCAGTTTCTATAGATTCAATATTAATCAAGTAATTATTCTTCCTGAATCTCATGACTAATCAGGAATCTCTGTTTTTCTCATGATTAGTTTTACATTACAGACTTGAGTCACTTACACATTTCTCAGGCTTCTGAAGTTCCTGTTACTGGTCACCAGAATCCCTGTGTGGAAGGTACCATTAAGTTGGTATCTTGTTCCTTCAGGAGATGAGCACTGGAGACAAACAAGCAAGCACAAAAACAAACTCCTTTTTCCCCCCACTTCTTGCTGTAAAAGACAGAATTTTCCATTAAGCACCAGAAGAGTTTTCATTAAGTAGCATATGTCCCTTTCTGTAAAAGCTGATGCTTCACACATCAATTTAATGTCAATATTAAAGCATATTTCTTTATTTTTTTGGTGAAGATCTGCTAACTACTTTTGACACACATAAGATATTTAAAGAAGGAAAAAAATCCCAAATAATATATCTTGCTTCTATCCAGAACTTAGAAGTTCAAATAACTTACAAAAATTGATTTAATTTTTATAGAAAACCAACTGACATCTCTAATGTGTTTAAGGCTCCAGATCCTACTCTTGGGAGTGCAGCTTAAAAAACCCTATCTCCTAATGCATACTAAGCTATAACATTAACCAGTTAATCATTTTCGTCAGTCATAAAATTAAAAAGAAAGGCCTTCACTAGCTAATTCTGGTATATTTATGACATCAAGCTGTTTTTTCTTCTGTAAAACTCAATCTGCTTTGACAATGTCTCCAGATTTCCCTCTGCTGGGATCATGTCAACATTGTTCACCAGAAAGAAAACACCGCCATTTGTTTGTGATTGTTTTGTAGAGAACACTCTTTTAAAAGTTTATAGATGTAGGAAAACAGTACAGCTTTCCTTATGCATGTTCAGAGAGCTGCAAATAGTCAGACTGGTCAGGCAGTACAGTCTTGTCTCTGATAACATCTTAGTCACTCTGGTGACACCACTTTAGTCTTCTATGATGTACCTGGCTATTAAGGATGTGAGAACAGAGGTAGCAGATGAGATGCTGAGAGATACATCTCAATGCTGCTACTTCTTTGGAAATTTAGCTTTATAATTTCATGCAGGTGTAGCATTGGCTGCTGCCCAGTAAAATATTAAACCCTTGCTGTCATGACAATAGCAGCCAGTCTTCCCTGTTTCCTGACCTCCAATAAGTAAACACTTGCTCTGAAGGCCCCTTATTCATTCACAATCATGCTAGCAGAACTGGCATCAGCAGCTCTCGCTTTCATTTCCATTAAATTAATTCATTACTGGTGAAAGAAGGCAACATTATGCATAAAAGACTGATTGATCTGAAAAAAACAAATTAACAGGCTGGGTCCTGTTCTGCTCCCTGGAGATGAAGAGAGCAGGGCGAAGAGACATAGTGTTCATCGTTTCACTATGCATTTGCTTGCTGTGTTGGAGAACAGCATAGTTAGTGAACTCAGACGAGTGAGTTTTCCAAACTTTTTTGGCTCAGCACGATTGTAGAGGGTCTCATGTTCAAGGATACAACTGTGCGGGGGAAGGAGCATCTAATAGAGTCTATTAAGGCTAATTTGACAGCTATAAGTGAGAAAACCTGCAAAGATTCTTTATGCTGTCATGAGACATCAAAATACCTATGCCCTGGAAAAGTTGGGAAGCTTCTATGTTACATATTATTTTAAGACCTCTACATGTTTTTCAGTTTATACAGTATTTCAC
Source organism: Calyptomena viridis (assembly GCA_013390005.1). Lineage (NCBI taxonomy): Eukaryota > Metazoa > Chordata > Aves > Passeriformes > Eurylaimidae > Calyptomena > Calyptomena viridis. The sequence continues at coordinate 12,756 of WEIV01012595.1, forward strand.
TGCCCTTTCATTCTCAGTCTGGTTTAGGTACAATTTTTTTCCTCCCTACTCGTGCATTTTCTACAATGAGAACATGCAGATCACTGACGTTACTCTTATTCCAAAGAGGTCAACATTTTCAGCTTGACCTTGTACACACACCAGCTGGAAGGTTTCTCTACAGCTCTAGATCCCAGTGCACACTATGATCCTACTCTGCATCTAGGAAAAAGGCATTTCTTACCTCCTAGTTTCACTATTTTGTTATTCGTTTCAGGTTTTAGTTACTCTATTCAGAGGCTTTGTGTCAAGTAAAGGAAAGGTGAAGGAGATAAATAAAGGACTCACTAAAAATATATAGAATCACAGAGTTGAAAGGCTTATGGCCCTGCATAGGACAACACCAAGAGTCACATCATGTGCCAGAGAGCATTGTCCAAATTCTTCTTTAACTCTGTCAGGCTTGGTACTGTGACCACTTCCTGGGGAACCTGTTCCAGCACCCAACCACCCTCTGGGTGAAGAACCTTTTTCTAATATCCAACCTAAGCCTACCCTGACACAACTTCAGGCCATTCCCTTGGGTCCTGTCACTGGTCACCAGAAAGGTCATCAGTGCCTGCCCCTCCTTTTCCCCTACAAGGAAGATGTAACTGCAAAAAGGTCTCACCTCAGTCTCTTTTTCTCCAGGCTGAACGGACCAAGTGACCTCAGCTGCTCCTCATACAGCTTCCCCTCACAGCCCTTCATCACGTCCATTGCCCTCCTTTGGACACTCTCTAACACCTTAATGACTTTCTTATATTGTGGCACCCAAAACTGTAGACAATATTCAAGGTGAGGCTGCGCCAGAGCAGAGCAGGACAATCCCCTTCCTTGACCAGCTGGCGATGTCCCCCAGGACATGGTTGGCCCTCCTGGCTGCCAGGGCACTGCTGACTCATATTCAACTTGCCATTGACCAGGACCTCCAGGTCCCTTTCTCTTGTGCAGCTTTCCTGTTCCACAATCTGTACGAACATCCAGGGTTGCCCTACCCCAGGCGCAAGATCCAGCACCTGACCTGGTTAAATTTCATAGGGCTGATGAGTGCCAAGTCACCTAATTTGTTGAGGTCTCTCTGCATGGCCTCCCTGCCTTCCATCTTCAAATTCAACTAGAATCCCCTCAAGTCCTGCAGGTATTATATGTATAGCTTTTATTAGGAAGTACCTTAAGAAGATAAGATATGCACAATTGTCATCCAACAGGTGCTATTCTCTTAGTCTTCATTGAGAAAGAACACTTGCAGATTTTAACAGACACCCATTCCTCTATGTGACTAGTAGGGAGAAACACTGCGTGCTATGAAAAAGGAAGAAGGACATGAATGCAGCAATTAAAACTGCACTTTTAAACATTCTGATTTGCAGAGCTAGAGAGGACAGTAGCAATTGCTGTGATTTATTCATGGGAAGCCAGAAGACACTTGTAAAATAGTGGAGCAAAAAGAAGCTCTAATTAAATCTCAATAAAATCAAACCACTTAAACCTACTGCAAAATAGTGAAGACTGAAGTTCTGAGGGGACAGCTTACAGGACTCCCAAGTTTATGTGTTGCCAAGAACCCTTTGGGGGGAACAGATAGGGAGTGTCTTGATGCACCAAGCACAACAAACTTAGTGTAAAATGCTGCTTCAAGATGTACATAAAAACTAAGTACTGAAGTTGAGCACCTGCAGGTTCTTATACCATATTCCAGCAATAGCTTAATTTCCATGCAGGTTAAGTTAATGGACCTGGACAAGAAACATTGGCAGAATTTATGCAACTAACAGGCTACCAGATTAGTATATTTAGTGAGAAGTTCTCCATTGCCCTTAAACAGAGAATTAGCTAACTTTGTAATGATGACTGATTCAGAAAAGATCTCTGCAGATATGTAATCTGACAGCCTGCATAAACACAAGTCATACAACATTCATGCATTAAGTTCTGCATTGAATTTACTAGATAGTGTAATACACTCTTTTTTAAAGACAAGACACACAATTTTGTTAACATTGCTAAAACTTCTTGAGACACTGTCTTTGTTCAGGCCAGGACAGAGTTAATTTTTTGAAGTAGCTGGGAGGAAGAGTGGTTAGGATCCACAGGTTATTCTATACCACCTCAAGTCATTGCCAGCACATGGGGGACTCTCTTCCAGGGAGAAGGTGTTCTGTTCTGGTCTGGTCGAGAAATGTCGCAGAGGCAGCCATCCAGTCTATTACTGGGGCCTTTTTCAATGTGAATCATTTCTTTTCTTGCACCATCTGTCACTAGTATTGTTCCTGTTACATTATTCTTAGGGTTTTTTATCTCATCGTTGTTTCCAGTAATTTGTTCTTATCTCAACCCATGATCTCTGCCTTTTGTTCCCCCAGTACTTCTCTCAATCTTGCAGCAGCAAGGAGGAGAGGGAAAAGCAGGGGAGAGAGAGAGAGAGTGAGAGAGAGAGAGTGTGGTTTTGGAGAGTCTTGGTAGGGACACTGAGTTGGGGAGTACCATTCCTAAATCCCAAACCATGACAGACAGACAGATGCCAATAAAGTCTGTGTGAACATGTGTGTGTTGAGATCTTTTTCAAAGAGAAAGGAAGCAATACATAAATTTAGGGATCAGTCATTTTCATCTGACCCAAAACATTCTTAAGTAAAATCTTTTTTTAGAAGAAAGTAATTAATATATTCTATGATGAATTCTGTTGTTGCCCTGCATCAGTCACCATCATTGCTGTTACGAAAAATGTGTCCTGCTGCTTACCTTCTTTTATTTGTACTACACAACTAAGGGAATCATTCTCCTTGGACAAGAATTGTCTCATTTTTCTCTTTACTCTTTCCAGGAATTCTACAGAATTGGTAAGCAGGCCAGATTCCAATTTGTTCAAACATGGTTTGTCTTTCTGGGTTTGCAGGCTTGTCACCAAGATCAGCAGGTGACTGTTGGAATAGAGTTTTTGGGAAGATGAAGCCTGAACTCACTGGAGTCAGGTTTGAACACTGTCAACTAAAGTACCTAGTGTTTTGCTGAACAGAAATTTCTTGGAAGACTGTGACGGTGCTTTTATGGGTTTATACATTTATAAGGGTTTGATATATAGTTTTGTTAACTTTCATATATACACTCTGTAAATAGACTGTTCTAGTCTCCCCCCCCCCTTTCCCATTTGGTTACTCCTGACAATGTTATCCCTGCCCTCAGTTGTATCCCCTCCTTGGACCCCTCCTCCCTTATTCCATATTTGTATCCCAGCTCCCCCCTTCTTCTAGTTCTTTCCCTATCAATCTAAAGTTACTCGGTCCTGGATAGGGTTGAGTAGAAGGCCTCTGGCTTCTGCCCCTGTCTGTTACCTCCAGATCCCACCTTCCTTTGTCCCTAGTTGGTGTTTTACTTTCCCCTCCCATCAATTACACCCCCTAGAAAAGGTTGAGCCCGAGGGTCCTGGGTGCTCTCTGCAGTAGGCTCCCATTGGGACCAAATCCCCAATAAACTGAACTCTGTTCTACCTACTCAGAGAGATATTTTCTGCTTCCTTTAGCAAGCAGTGGCTACAGGTCCTTCATCCTGGAGTGCTGTTTAGGTAAAGGGCGAGCTGACCACACTCAAGCAGCCTCTTGCGAGGTGTGTGGCAGGGCGTACCACCTAACTAGTGGCTCCAGAGTCGCTGGAGTGCCCGAGCTCTAAAGAGGAGAGCCGCTTGGTGCTCTGGTGCCCAGACATCTGCCCCGTGGCCCTCAAAGGTGGCTGTGAGCTAGCCTGGGCTAAAGCAGGGTCTGAGGAGAAGCCACCAGAGAAGGCACCGTAGCAGAAGACTACCACAAACAACCAAAAAAAAACCACCCTGGGAGACATCTGGGAAAGATAAATAATTGAATCAATATTTTTTCCTTCTGCATCTGTGTAATTTTTGGGCAATTTATGTTATTTTCTATAGCTAAGTTACAATTTAGGAATTACTTCACCATTAAAATGCTGAGTCATCTTTGCTGACACAGGGCTATTACATAATAATGACACAATTTAGGAATAACTTGATGCAGCATTTTAACCCAGCCTTTCATGTGATTTGGCTAGAAGAAATATGGAAGAGAGGCACCCTTGTTCCTTTGCAGTATCTTATGCTGTGGATTGTGCACTAAACAGTACTTACAATACTGTGTATTGCCTGGTGGGAAAGGACAGGTGTGGTTTAGCTAATAATCTTCACTTCATTCTGTGTAGGAAAAGAGCTTGACTCATCAGTGCAAGCTGCACACAGAACGTAGGATGGTTATGTTTGTTTTACCAGTTACTGCCACAACAGACTTACTAGTAATGAACAGTTTCTCATAGATTTCTACTAAAATTGATGGCATTCTGATGGAGTATTTTGTCAGCTCCATGTAGCAATTGCTCGTGAAAGCTGAGATAGATAACAGACTTACTGACAGTTTTAAATCTTAGTCACAGAGGAATAAAGGTTAATTAAATGCTGCTGCAAGATAAAATTCAATTTCAGCTAAGTATCCTTTAAAAAGCAGCATAGGAGGGAACGCTGCCAAAAAAATCCACATGTATTTGGAACTCAAGCAAGAAGGGCCTCCAGGTTATCATGCAGCAAAATCAAACTTTCAATAGTTTCTCAAAGGAAGGGTGCAAGGATGATTGTATTGTTTTTTCTGTAATAGGTGACAAACTACTAAAAAGTAGTATAACTACTACTCAATTATTGCTTTCTCTAGAACACATCGAGACTCTAGCATGTCTTCAAGCTTAATCCATCCTTCATAGCCCAATCTAACACTAAAACCTGATTCTGGACAAAACATTTAACCAAAAGAAAATAACAAACAAATAAAACAAAAATGACAATAAAAAACCCTACACACCACTCTCACCAAAAAAAGCCCCCAAAGTTCCCAACCAAACCAACCAAAAAAACCCCTAGAGCCTGGAAACAGAAACCATAATCCAGGGCTTTTTACAGTCAGGATTAGACAACAGTCACAATCCTTCTTGTGCTTTTCTTTTGGCAATAGAACAATTTTCCCTGTTGCTTAGTGGCAGCATCACACAAGACAGAAGAAGGATGCTCTGAATTTAATTTGTCCTATTTATTTTGATCTTCCAGTATCTATAGAAATGGACTTGGTCCTGAATCTCTTACTTCTTGATTACAGCTTTCACCAACATCACATATCAGTAAGAACAAGCAGCAACAGCAACCCATAGCAGATTCACTACTTTTTCGTATTGGCAGAATGCTCTTCCCTTCTGATAGTTACAATGTACATCATGGTTTGCTGTGTGTTTCCGGGCGTGTTGCTGTGCTGCTTTTCATGAATTTGCTGTCTGTGCTTATCAGAGGAAGTAAATAAGATTAGGAAGACTTTTTTTGACAATTTTAAAGTTCAGGGCAGGGGTGAGGGGCAGTGAGGGGATGTGAGGGTGGATTTCACTATGAGCAAGGCAGAAGCCACCCTTGCTTTCAGGCGGCCTGACCCTGCGGTTTGCCATAAACCCCCAATGCTATACCTTCAAAAACCTTGGAGCAGGTGTACCGCTCCAGGCTTCCCAGTTCATTTCAACACACCACATGAATCATTGGGACTGGTGTGTTTCTTGAATGCATGTTTCAGTTTTAAAGTGCTTAATTGTGAAAGCATCCAAGTGAGGTCACATTTTCATCTACACAGCATTCAGATGAAGATGGCTCTGGATTTTAGTGCTAACTATATACTTCTTATTTTAAATGCAATAAAGGGCTAAAGCATACAGCCACAGATTCTCAAAAAAACTAAAACTTTTCAGATTTCTAGTTCAAGTGAACTCAATAGTAAGAGAATAAGGATTTCTCTTCTTCTTCCTCAGGTTTTTGTAAATGAATCATGATCATGAATCACTCTTCCTGCATAAGTGCAAAACCATTTAATTAGTAAAGGATATTAATACCCACAAGAGCCACTTTTTTTCTTTCTTTACTTTTTTTTAACCTTTATTTAGGGGCTTAAGCAGAAGCTTATAGAGACTTTTCCAAAACTGCATGTGTAGGGACCTGCCCTTCCTCCAAGATCTCTTCTGGAAGAAGTGACCTAGGCAAGACAAAGACGAATTGGCTCTGTGACATGTGAACATGTCTAGAAGAAGAAGAGAAAAATTCTTTCAATTTATGTTCAAGCTGTTCTGCCTGCTTTCAACAGGCAGAAAGTTTTTATTTTGCATAATTGGTTGTTTACCACACTTTCAAAAGCACCATTGCACAATACTAAATATTGTAAATCATGTGTCTTTAACAAGTAATTAAAAGAACAAAGAAGCTACATGGTTATATAAATTAAATTGGAATTGTTTGAAAGGAAGTGCACAGTGCTTTTTAAGTATCTTATTGTCTAAAAAAATAACTCTTGCATTATCTTCAAAGGAGAAAGACCATGACATCTGAGAATTTCATCAGCTCTACATAAAGTACCATATAACTTCAATACTATACAATTGTTTAAGTATAAGGTACATATCTAAGCAATGGCCAAGATTTTATTTTCAGAAAAAAATCTACATAATTTTAAGATCACATTAATAAGTAGACAGTGAGGTGAATAAAAGTGTGCTACCAATAGGGCTGCAGGCAAGGGCAAATAACAATACTTATTTATTTGAAATTGTTCTGGGATAGAAATATTTTAGGAATATTGCCTAGAAAACCTGCAGTTAAAATATGAAAAACACTCTAAAAATATACTAGTATGTCAGATGAAACTACAATTTTCTTTTTGTATTCAATACTTATTAAGAAAATGTGTAGGAAATATATAATCTATTTTTCTTCTCACACTTAATATAGGAGGCTTATTTCAATGTCCTTGAATATCTACAAGGTAAAGAGAGAATAATGATCTTTCCTTGACTAGCTCTTCTGTGCAAATATTAAAATTGTGTAGTCAGTGTAAAATATCTTTGCTGCTTCTTTTGTGTGTGAGCATCTCAAAACTGTATGATGCATCTCCTCAGAGAAATAAAATTGTCTGCACTTCTCTGAGAGAGAAATGAGTTTGAGACACTTAGAAATATGCATCTGTGCTGAGAATCAAACCTCATTATCCTGAGTTCTAGGCTAATGTGTTAATTGCTGCACAGCAATTAAAAGTAGTAGCACATACATGACAAAAATTTTTTTACCTAACATCAACATAAGGTCAAAAAAAAAGTCGCCAGTACTGCAAGAATGTATTACACTAAATATACATATTTACTATGCTTGAGGTTTGAAGTCCTTCAGAGGAGAAATAGAAAAAATGGTCAGGATCTTTACTTAAGTTTGTACTGGAGTCCTCCCTGGTTTAAGAAATAAGCACATGTAACAACCATCAACCAACCTAAAGAATCTGCCTAAATCGTATCAACAGAAATTTATGTATTCTGATTTAATTTCAACATCTACAAGTTTTTCCTAGTTAATGAATTCCAGTAGATTATACATTAATACATTGATTTGTCACTNNNNTCACTGTATCTTGGCAGCTTGACACTTGAACAATAGAAACACCTTAAGATGTCTTGGTTTGATTATTTAATATTAGCTACTGTTTGAAGATAATCTGAAAGAGCACTACTATATGAAGAAAAACAAGGTTATAATTTTTAAGTGCTGTTATTAGGAAGTTCATAATATAATATNACAGAAGAACAAAGTCAATGGAACAATGCATTCCTAGAAGTTTCTGGCACATAGCAATAGCAGGGATGTTAGAAAGAATCAGAAATCCTTTGAAACTGTTCTCAATCGGAAGTAGGTCATTGGACGATATCTCATGATTTACATTAGAAAGTTTAAAATAGCCCCTAGTATTTTTAGCCTGAATCTCAAAGACCCCTCTGGATTAGCAAAAGTTGACACTGGTGTTGAGCTTGGCATTTCAATGTTAAGCTCATTGCAGGATGAAAACTGCACTGAAGAGGACAGACAGAAGTTGCAAATGCACTAGAAGGAAGAACAGCAAGAACTACAGCTTGCATCAAGACCCACTACACATGCTATTTTACTTTACATGATCTGCTATGTATCAGTGCTTAGCCCCAGTCTGTGTAACAACCTATCTGCGTCAAAGCTGTAAATGTGAATATCTAAACGGTCAGTTAATCTAGGTGGAATTTGCTCTATCAAATGGTAGAAGATATATTCTGACTTCTAGCAGCCTTAAAAAAATTGCTGTAAATCATAAGTAGATCATAAGTCTTCTTAGCATATCACCTTCTACAAACCAGCAAACATTGGAAAATTCATCTGGATAGTCCAAGACTGGATGATGTTGTGTTTTATATCCTTTTCTTCTGATATAATATTAGAGATCAGAATTTCCCTCTGTTTTGATGGCAATAAGTAGAATTACAATTGTAAAGTGTCTGATTGGAGAACAATGTTCTTCTTGGAGCCACTTTCTTGTCATTAATGATAAAGTGGGGCAGAAATGGTAGTTGCACATACTATTGTTATAACTGAGCTCAGTAATATACACTGCCTCATATACTCAGCATCACAGATCTGCTTTTATTAGTGCCCAAACAAACATTAATTTGACTTACACCTAACACACTTTCATACTGTGAGAAGTATTTCAGTGCAACAGTTGGTTTCTGATGAGTTTTCTATGCTTAGGACCAGGCTGATCAGCGTTGGCACAAGACTAATGCAAACAGTCCCTTCTGCCTTCCTTGTAGTATGGCTATATGCATGGCAATTAATCAAAGTGATAATATTTAAACCATACCCATCTCTACATCCAGTCAAGAGTCCTAACATAACTTAGACACAGTAGGCATAAATACTGCTTAACAAGCTTGCCTCCTTACTTAATGCTTATAACAATACAGCTGCCTTAAAGGAATAGAATCAAAGAATCAGAGAATATGCTGAGTTGGAAGAGACCCACAAGGATCACCAAGTTCAACTCTTAGTCCTGCACAGCAGGTTTCCCCACAAGTCACACCATTCACCCTACAGTATTGTTTCAAACACTTTTTGAACTCTGTCAGGCTTGGTGCTGTGACCAGTTCACTGGAGAGCCTGTTCCAGTGCCCAACCACCCTCTGGGTCAAGAACCTTTTTCTAATATTCAACATAAACCTCCACTGACATAGAAGCAGCTATGACCTGAGCTGCTCCATGGATTCTGCCAGCAGGAGTTGAGAAGTCTCACTGAACCCAGTTCACTGACATCAACAAGATGACATCAGCAAGCGTTATGGTTGTAAGAGGCCAGTGCTGGTTGCAGAATAATCAGATCCCAGTCCCAGATGGAGAAATTTCTGCTACTATATTTAACCTCTAAGGTCTTTTACAAAGGAGAGATAGGGAAACAAATCACATGGAATAACAAAGTGAACATATTGTTTAATTGTTTAGGAAGAAAGTAAATGAGACATCATCTCATTGCATCTCATATGACAAGACTGAGCCATATCAGATGATTCTCTCTTGCCTCCTTTCTGAAACACTAAAGAAAGCTGGATCTCACCATTCTGTTTTGTTACTCATGGGAACCTTCAACCCTGCTTAAAGTTATACTAGGATATCAATACACCATAATATTTAAAAGGCAATTATGTACGTGTTATTTATTGTACAGCAGACAACAAGCTGTATTTTCTTGGTCAGTACAAAAATTTGTCTTCTGTT
>WEIV01012596.1:5035-28026 GCA_013390005.1 Calyptomena viridis
TGGAGACACATGGATTTGATAGATGGGCCACTCAGTGGATGAGGAATTGGCTGGATGTTTTCACTCAAGAGTTGTGGTGAGTGGTGTGATGTCCTAATGGAGAGCAGCGATGAGTGCTGTTATTCAGGGGTCAGTGTTGGGACTGTCACTGTTTAACATCTTTGTCAGTGACCTGGTGTTATGACCCTCCCTAACAGGCAGGAGCAACTTTTGTTTTATTAATAAATACCTTGGCATGAATTAAATCAATACTAGATGATCAGTGTTTACAGATATCTAACTAATCTATCTATCTATCTATTGATAGAGATGTGGTTTATTTTAGAACAAGCTGGTTGCAAAGGAAAACAGGTATNCTGGTGTTATGACCCTCCCTAACAGGCAGGAGCAACTTTTGTTTTATTAATAAATACCTTGGCATGAATTAAATCAATACTAGATGATCAGTGTTTACAGATATCTAACTAATCTATCTATCTATCTATTGATAGAGATGTGGTTTATTTTAGAACAAGCTGGTTGCAAAGGAAAACAGGTATGTAGCCATTTTGGTTGTTATTATCTACAGTAACGTGGCAATATAAAGCATAAAGGTATTGCAAAGGAAAACAGGTGGTTATAATATTGCAATGTATATCACCCAACAAAATGTGTAAGGGAAAAGAGAAAGAAACAGAAGGAGCCACAAGGAAATCTATACGAGAAAAGAGAGAAAAAGCACCCAAGAAAATAGAAAGAGAGAAAAGAATAAAAGTTTTATTCTCAAGACTCAAAGGCCTCTGTTGAACTTGGTGGTTGTTATCATTGGTGTCTTGGTCTGTCAAGGAGTGGTGGGGGAGAGAAGCCTGTGAAACATAAAGTTCAATGGGTTTATGTAACTTCAGAAACCCTCCTGGTGCCTCCTCCATGTGTATGTGTGTGTGGGGAGGCTGTTTTGCACTGTTATGCTGGTTTTGCAAAGAGCTCTAGCTGCTGGTTTTTGTGAAGTCATTTTTGGCTTGGGGTTGGGGAGGTGTGCTTCAAATGCATCCCTGCTGTGAACTGAAGTCTTCTCCAGAGTAGTTATGGGTGTGTGCACACACATAAAATGGGTGTTTATGGCCCTTAGGACATAAACATCACACACCCAGAGAGTGCCACTGGTCTCCTTTAGATAGGCATCACACACCCAAAGAAGCATCATACACCCCTAGGGCCTCCACAAATCTAACAGTTTGTGGGCTATGGCCTTCTCTCTTCAGCCTTATCTTCAATCCCCTGGCAGGAGGCTTGCACAGCTAGCTCCAGCAGCAATGTTTTAAGGCAATTAAAAAAGTCCGGTTCCTCACTCATGGACAGTGGGATTGAGCACACCCTCAGCAAGTTTGATGGTGACACCAAGCTGTATCAACAGTATTATTTCATGTTTCCACAACTTCTTGTATTCCCAAAGTGGGAAAAATAAAGCAGAGGCTGAACAGTGCTTGCACAGTTTTCATGTTTTCTTTCCTCCCCACTCTGACTCCCACAGTGAGCAGGCTGAGGGTTTACAAGAAGCTGGGAGGGGACAGCTGACTGATACTGGTCAAAGGGATATTCCCTACCATATGACATCACGATCAGAAATAAAAACTCAGGGAAAGAAGGAAGAAATGAGGACATTCATGTTTGCGGCATGTGTCTTCCAGAGTAGCTGTTATGCTTGCTCAAGCCCTACTTTACAGGAAGTGGCTAAACATCTGCCTACTGATGAGAAGTAATGAATAAATTCCTTATTTTTCTGTAGTGTGGTGTCCTGGGAGACTGCCCGTTGCTATTCTAAACAAGGAGAACTCACAGTATCCATGTTTTGGAGTTTTAATGTCTTGTTTTTGCCTCAGTTAAAAGTAGCCCAGGTTACTAAAACTGGATTGAGCACTGAGGAGTAATGTGATGGCACTACTATCTTAAAATTAAGTCACGTATCTACTGCCTCACGTGATGTCTGTACTACGTTTTGACATTTTGCCATCAGATTGAGTATCGCTCAGTGTATGAAGGGACAGGTGCTTCTGAACTACTTGGGAAGATTTCATGTTGCTCTACAATTCTAAGGTGAGTGAACATTTTCTTATCTTGACTTTTTGCTGCTGGTCACCTCAGCAACGTGGCGCAGCAACTTTATACCCATTTGTTTGTCTCACAGGCTCAGAAGGACTCTAAAGCATTAAAGAAAAGTTCTCCCAAAACATGTGGTCTATATTCTCAGTGTCTCAGATTAACTGCCCATAATACTGACAAAACTGATGTGAAATTCCCTAGCAGGGCTTTAGCTTACAGAGCTGATGCCAGAGAGTAGTAAGTTGTCAAATACTTCTCAAGCAGTGTATTTACAGTCACCAAATTCAAATTATTTCTTTATTCCACTAAAAATGGTGTGAGGGCTTTCACAGAGGAGATGACTAATGAGACGGTGAGAGAGGCACCATGGAAGTTTCAGAGTGACTACAGAGGCTATAGGCTTCAGTCAGGCCTGATAACCTTTTATTATGTATCCCAAAGTGCAGCAATACCATAGCCCTAGTTCTGAAATAAGACAAAGGACTACCAGATTGCTCAAAAGATACTGAACATTTAATATGGAGGATGTGTCATGAGGACACAAATGTAAATACATAGTGAAAAGACATAACTGTGTAGACAATGTCTAATGAACAGCCTTTAGCTCATTGCCAATTAGATCAACCTTCACTGTCCAGTCCTGCTCCACTGGATAGCTTTTAGCCCTGCACAGGTAGATAGTAGGAATAGAAATCACCAAAACTGAGGTCAGGGAGAAGTAGGCCCTCAACCAGTAGTTTTTTTAGCCTTTAGAAATAAATTTAAAGTAATTCTGGTATAATTTGTTCTACGCTGTTTAGGGGAACTTAGAAGGACAAAAATTAAAAATAGAAGAGGCAAAATATCTTTAAAAAATATTTCCTTGGATTTTCAAGTTGCCCTCTAAGTTTCATTCGAATACAAAAGCACTAATATGGTAAGAAATACAATCATCATGTCAGTATATAACATGTGCTAATGCTTAAGTGTCTCAGTTCAGCCACAGCTGCTCTCCCAGGACAGGTACAGGTACATTGAGTACTGCAGCATGCCAGATTTTCCACAGAATAATGTAGCCCATGCATAAAAAGCACAGCAAAATTATGCACAGAGCATTGTTTAAAATGCTCTGCTGTCTCCTGCATTATTTCCTCAATCTTATTATACCAGTCGCTTGGAGCATAAATCTGTCTTCAGCATCTCTTCTTAACTACTGCTTTTATATACAATTCTTTGTCAAACCTAATTGGAAACCAACACTTACCATCTCCCTATGCTGCTTAACCCTTTTGCATCCAGAACAGCATTGAGCCTTGAACATGAGGATGTAATCCTCTGAAAAGCAAAGGATTCTCTCCAGTCCTGAACCAGACAAGCCCTACCCATCATTGGGGCTGCAGAGTTATCTAGATATCCCATGAAGAAAGCAAGCTTAGAATTTCAGAATTTCAAGGCTGTCAGTTATGGACAGAGACAGAAACATCCTGCTGTATGAGCCTTATGGAGCTGACAAGAAAAAAGCAGAATTTGGTCCCTTATACTGCCATATGTATTACACTCATCTACTGGGATAGGTTTGGGGGTTATGGAAAGAATTATAGATATACCTCAAAAGTAAAATAGATTCAGTCCAGGCACAGAGACCTTCCACCTGTTTTAGTTCTAGTATTAGCATCAGTTATGGCAGTGTTACAGAGAAAGCAAAGTGTGTTTTTGCTGGTTTTGTTTAAAACAAATAAAAACAAAGTAAGAAGATATATTTTTTATTAAAAAAATAATCTTAGGTTAATGCTTGGAAAATGAATGATTCACAGGCTGCACTGCAGGTCACAGGTGAAGCATAAAGCCTTTCATGTCCAGGAGTCACTGGTTTGCCTTCATTTGTGCTCCATGATTATATAGCTAAATCTTTAAAAGCTTTGGGTTTTGATCATCTGATGCATAAACATGCCTTTAAAGCGGATGTTTCATAGTAGGAATAGAATAAAGGATGTTTCTGCACAAAACATACTTGCATCTTCATAAATGAAATAACACAAACCTTTTAATTCCTTAACTGGTATAATGGTGTGACTGTATATCAGTATTGCTTCATTTGGGGAGTATTTGATTACCGAATACAAAGAAATTCAACCTTTCTAATTTTATAATTTCAAACTGAGGTTTTGGAGCTACATATTATATCATCTGTAATAAATAACTCATTTGCTAAAGAAAAGAGAGAAATCAATAAAAATCAAATTCACTGTCATATGAAGTGCCTTAAAAGTGACTCATAGAAACCGACTGGCTTTACAAAGTCAACATTAGATGTATTCCTAAACCACAAGTGTGGATAAGTCTATGACAATATCTTCCAGCAATTTATAATTTCCCTCAACTCATGCATTACATCAGCTCCAAGATATTCCTCTATGCATTTAAATTTTAACTAATGACCAGAAAACTCTATTTACTTTCTCCAAACTGCACGGTTTTCCTCAAATCCCAAATGTCAGATATTTTAAATTACATTTTTTTCCAGTCAAGGCAAATATATTAAAAGGAGAGCTCCTCTGAGTCCATCTTCCCACAGTACCTTCAGCTCAGACCCCTTTCTTTGTGATGGAAATTTGACATTTTAGGTTGAGGTTAAACCTTCAGTAGTGTCCCTGATCAATAGAATGACCAGCCATGCAACTTATGAAAAAAATGTAAATACTGAGGGGTATCAGGAGCTATAACTGTTGTAAATATTTAATACTTTTCTGCCTGAAATGATACAAAGGATGGAACATAACACAAATGTCCCATTCCTTACTTTACTTCTCTAATCATTTGACTGTTTAAGAAACATAACAATACAATCACCAGATGTACCTTAAACACATCTTTGGTAGCTCTTTCTGAATGAATTCCTTTCTCAAACATTTAAATATCCCTTTCTCTAGATAATTAATACCTGCAGGTTACACATTTTTGTGTCTCTACTTATATATATATATATATATATGTTTATNACACAATTGCTGCCTTACCAGTGCTGAGAACAGGGAAACAATCACTGCCCTGATCCTGTTGGCCACATTATTTCTGACACAAGCCAGGATGCCATTGGCCTTCTTGGTCACCTGGGCACACTGCTGGCTCATGTTCAGCCAGCTGTCGACCAACATCCCTAGGTCCCTTTCCACTGGGCAGCTTTCCAGTCACTCTTCCTACAGCTTGTAGGGCAGCAGGGGGTTTTTGTGACCCAAGTTCAGGACCTGGAACTTGGCCTTGATGAACCTCATACCATTGGCCTTGGCCCATTGATGGAGTCTGTCCAGATCTCTCTGATGAGCCTTCCTGCCCTCCAGCAGATTGACACCCCCACCCAACTTGATGTTATCTGCAAAATGACCAAGAGTGTACTCGATCCCTTTGTCCAGACTGTTGAAAAAAGATATTAAACAAGATTGGCATCAACAGTGAGCCCAGGGGAACAATGCTAGTGACTGGCTGCCAGCTGGATGTAACTCCATTCACCATCAGTCTCTGGGTCTGTCCATGTATCCAGTTTTCTATCCAGCGAACAGTATTCCTTGTGGAAGCATCTATAAAAGCCCATTCTGCCCAAGAGACTATAGAAGTATCCATAAGGCCCCCTTTCACAGTTTGTAGCTTGAGATCTCTTTTGGTAGGAAAAATTCTCTTTTGTATATTTAGAGGGTTTTATTCCAACTTTCCAAGTCAAGAGTCTATAAATTTAGTTTCATTCTTAACATGAAAAGAAACAGTTGACTATACAGACAGGAAAAAAAGTAAAGGAGCAGCATGTCCTTAGTATCTATAAAATTGCCTCATTTAAAATAACATTTTTCACATTTTTTCATGAGTGTGTGAACTATTAAGGTTAAAAACACTTTTTGGACAACAGCTTTTGCCTGTTACCTAGTTAAAACTTGCTATAACACTTTTAATACTTGTTAAATAATGCATAGCAAAGCAACCCTATGGCAAGTGAATATTAATGGCAGGAATTAGAGCACAGAAACTAATGTATAGTCAGACAACACTAAAGCATAGAGTACTAAGTGACATAAGTAGGGTAATTGGATGCTTCTTACAGGAACTTCTTTTCTGCAAACATTAGATTCATCTGACAGATTTACTTGATTACTCTTGTGATAAGGGAAAAAGAAAATGCTTCTCTTTTGTGTCAGAGTAATGGAACTGTGTCTTGACATTAAGGAAAAAACCAAAGAAATAAAAAGACCACCACCAACAAAAAAACCCAAGCCCAAAACAAAAAGAGATGCACCTAGTATCTTAATGGTTTGTTATCTTTCTTTGTAATTTTTTTCAAGAATCAAAATATTTTTTCTCACTCTTCTCACAGTCCTTCTCCCATTCTTGACAAAGACCACTCAGATTGTTAGAATATGAGAGCATATAAGAAAATAACTATAGAAGTTCTGCCCAACTATTTTGCCAACTATATCTTGATCAATGTCTCCACATGCCTAGTGATGACCTAGTTTAAGAATAATATAGCTGTTCTCCTACTCATGAAGCGTGATATCAGCTTATGATGTGGATTTTTTATTAATTTATTTTTTTAAAAAGTTGATAGCCATATGCCTTCCTCAGCCCAGTGAACTACTGAAGTGTAGATCAGTACTAGTCAGTAGCCTAATTTACAAATACTTGTCACAGTTTGTGTGTTTCTCTGGCCTGTGAGTGGTAATCTGGGTAGAGCAGTCAAATCCCACACAAGAAGTGAGAGAGAAGGGGAAAATAGGAGCAGCAAGAACTGACAGTCTATCCAGAGCATTTCCTAATTAAAGGTCGGAAATACTTTCTTGACTTTTGACAGCAACCTGTCCAAAGACTCACCTGCTCAGCCTGCTCAAGGTCCAGAACCAAGGTGATCCAAGGTGAGTTTCAAGGGAAAACTTCAGTAACGACATGTCAACATAAAGAACTGTCAGGAGTAAGCCCGTACTGTGCTATAGCTCTATTAAACTTAGAATCCATTAATTGTGTTTGATAGAACTAAAATAACATGACTTGCAACTGCATGAAATCCAATATGAAATGCAGAAAATTTTAGCATCATATTTAATATCTTCAAACCACCAACTAATAATCTTATAGCTATATTCTCTATAACATTCAAGGCTGTTCTGTTGTCAACAGCTATTATAGAGGAAGTGGAAAGTGTGTATGCCATGTTTGCATTATTGGTATTTGTGGAGGATTCCCTTTTAAAAGCTCAAATTAAAATAGGAAAGCAAGGTTGAGGCACAGAGCCACTTTAGACTAAATTTATGAATAAAGCAGCTGTGCTGGCAAGTGAGTATATTTATGGAAAATCCCTGGATGAAGGAGTTCTAGATACAATTACCTACACCTAGGCTTCTACTATTCACTTAGATGCCAAAAGGTTTCTGAAACTCTCCAGAAAATTATTTTTGTCCCTTCTAGTCAGGCAAGATACCCTTGATACTTTACTGGTATAAAGTCAAGGCACAAACTCAGAGTATCAGAGGGCTGAAAAAATATTACGCTACCGTATACCAATTTCTAGGAAGATTCTGACATACACCTGTGTGACTTTTGCTGATTCAATAGAGCTCTCAATTAAGTGAATATAAGGTCAAATAAAGCTGGAGAAATTTCAGTAGCATTAGTGGACTCTAAGTAGAATTAACACCATAGACAAATTATCGAGACCACTTCTGTGAAACTGGTTGCTAAAACTGTTAGAAGTCTTTTGAAAAGACTTTACTACAGAGAAGTTGTAAGTCGAGTAAATAGAACCAGGGTAAAACTACAAGTACATTAAATGAATTATTACATAGCTAATTAATAGCTACATCATTGCTCCTTATGCATCAATACAGATTGTGATACATTGTCTGTCATTTTTTCAAAAGCACATCTTACTTAAGTGGTACATGAACAATATTGTATTTCAAAGATATCTTTGCATTTCAAAAGACTCAAGAATGAGTCTCACTTTGAATAAATACACATCAGAATTGTCTTATATATAACAGAAGTTAATTCCAGAATTTTCTGTGGAAATATATGTATCCATATCTGAATTTATAGCTTCATACTTTGCTATGCTCCTGTTTACATTGTGAAAACAAACTAGATATCTAAATATGTTCGTGTCTTTATATGTTCTTTAAATAGCACACCGTTTATTCTACATCTGACACACTGATTTATTGATCTATATAATACACAACCATATGTAAGATTTGAGATGAAAGTATCCCATTAGCTTACAGATTATTATTAAAAAAACAAGACTGAAATCTTGTAAGCTTGGCCATTCATTTGATTTTTGGTTATATACGTCCATACATAATAGAAAACCAAGAACAAGTTTTCTTTGGTTGTAATTATTAGACTTCAAGTAGCACATATAGACTCTTGATATATATGTGTGTATTTGTACTATATCAATGGTTTTATCACACAAGAAGTTTAATTAAAAGATAAATACATCATTATCGTGACTTCAAACCAATAATTATGAAGTTAGCTTGTGCCAGAACAAAGATAGTAGAGTGAAGGGAGGTGCCTGCTGTATAGACAGTAGTTACTGAAGGTGTAAATTTGGTCCATTTGTTGTCAAAATGACAAAAAACATTGGTTTTCCTCCTGCAGCTGCCTCCTTCCGTGTTATAGTTCTATGTGCAGTATTCAACCACAGGAACATCTCACTTCTATTCTATTGCAAATTTCTGCTTCAAAAGAGGATTCCCCAAAATATTCTTTAGCTATTTGCTGTAATACTATTGCATGCTCTTCTATGTAGCTACTAGTCTTTTGGGATTATGGATTGGTTTCCATGTGAGAACAGCTATTGCCTTTCAAAGGTTGCCTCTTTCAAATGCTTAGGAAACAACTAGGCATGGGAAAAAGTACTGCAGAATAAGACAAGTAACAGTGGATGTAGCTTGTGCACATCTACTTGACATAAGCTACTGAATGGCTGGAGAATTCCACACCAATCACTGCATTAACAAGTAATTTTCTCTCTACCATTTGCAATTGCATTATTTTCTCCCTAAAGATAAATCAAGTGCAGGACAGAAATAAGATGGGAAAAAACAAGGTGGAGCAAAAAGGTGCTCCAAAAAGGTCTCTTTGTACTATGCATCTTAATCTCAGTGCCATTCACTCCTGTGAAAGGATCATATAGTAATTTTGTAAATTTATACTGAATATTCAGCATAACAAAGGGATTTTTTTATCTGGTAGTCTTCGATATGAATTTATAAGGCCAAGTATCAGCATAAGAAGTCCCCCTGTCATTCAGAGGCTCACGTATCAGACTCAGTAAGTTAACAGCCTTAGCTATCAGCTACTAGCCAGTTTGGTATGAGCAGATACAGGTGAACTATTAAGGAGACACTGTCAGTATACTCTATGATGGCTGCTTGTCTTCAAGGCTCTGCACAAGATTATCAATAAAATCTCTGTTCTTGTAAATATTTTTCCAAATTTTCACCTCAGTAGAGACAGAGTGGAGGAAAAAAATATCACTCCATCATACTCCAATTTGGGGCAATTTTACCACAATCAGCATGGACTTATTTGAGAAATCCAGCAAGAAGTAATTTTAAGAGCTCAAAGCTGCTTCTCTGATGAAAAAGTGGTTGAGGTGGTTAGGAAGATAATATTGTCAACAGTGTGTCAACATTTCTGCTATTAATTCTCCTCTTACCTTCTGACAACATGGCTGAAGCAGTTTTTTTCAGGACTATGAATTTAAAGACAAAAAGAAAAACACACATTAAAAAACCAAAACCAAAACCAAACAAAATCCCCAAACAAACAAATACACACACACACACAAGTCCCCCTCTTGCTTCTCCCCTCCAAACTGCAGTCTATAGTGCTCTCTGTTTTTTCATTATTAGCATTTAGTGTTAAAAATGCAATAGAATGGATTGCAGAAGGGAATTTCATAATGAAGTCACTTTTGACAAAGTTATTCTAATCCTGCTGTAAAACCTGTGTAGTAGGGGCAGGATAACAGTTCACTCTGGAGTAAACAGAAGTAGTAACACAGGTTCTTTCCTTGCCAGGCACAGAAGGGTGAAATGGTTTCTTCTTCCCTCTCTCCCTACACAATATGTTTCCATTTTGCATACCTAAGTTTCCAAGGTATGGAACCTAGCTTCTCAATATACAGAGAGATTGCACTTTGGTCAGACTGAGGGTTACAGAATAAGGTAGGAGTTCTTTTTCTTTGTACTTTACTAACTACAAGACCATGAATTATAAGTATGGGGGATAACTATTTGTAGATACAAGTTTTAGACACTTTCTTCCCACCAACTCTTTTCTTACTCTTCTTGTTTCTTACTCTGAAAACCCACCTCTAGTCCAAAGCATGCAAGACTGCTGTTTGTTTCAGAGGGGGAGTGGAAAAAAAAAAAAGCAAGTGGTGTAGAAAATTTTCACATATTAGATATGGATATTATTCAAGTGTGAAAAGCAAAGGACAGATTATTGTTCATTGTCAAGTTTGCAAGGAAGCAGACTTTATTTCACTGCAGTTCTGAGATACCACTCTGAAAGATTTTTGCTTGCTTGTTTGTTTTTTTCCCCCAAGATACAGGAATGGAGGGAACCTTCTTGATTCATATATGTTAAGCACTGGAGAAAAGTGAAACAAGCTAAGGGATCTGTGAGGGAAACCGGAGGTCCAAAAGCAATAAGAAAAATAAAATTATTTCAGGAATAGAGAAAGCATGAATATAGAATAAAGCCTGCTAAAGCTAGCAGGCAGACTTATTAGTCTTGAATATGTCCAAATTCTATATAAAACAAGAAACAAAAGAACTACTTGCTCTGGACAGCTCTGTTAGTATCAGGTACCAGTGGAGAACACTGTCCATATTGCTGTATTGCACAGTGCCTCCTTGAAACCAAGTAGTTTAAATTTAAATAAGTCCCTTCTCAGGAGCACAGGAGATAAGAGATGGACTCTGCAATAGTAGAATCAAGTTATTAGTCTAAAATTCGTACACCCCCAAAACTTACTAAAAATTCATGTGCCACTGGTGATGTTCTCAAATCAACTTAGTTGTTGAGAAACAGTTTCTAGTTCCTTATCAACACTATTTCCTGTTTAAAGTTTCAACTGATGAAGAAAATTGTTTATCACATTTCTACAGTATAACAAACTTTCAATACATGCAGTGGTATGGATTAACTATTGTTTCCTAGATTTAGCATAACTGACCCTCCAAAACTGCAGGCAGCAAAACCAACCTGCCCCTCAGGCTATTTGACATACGTCCATATGCCAGTGCACACACTGAGCCCCAAGGTGTTTAGGTCAATCCAGAAGAAGTCCTAGGTCTGAAGGGTGAAACTAGGGCTGCCAAGCTGTTTTGTGGCTGTAATTCTTGTGGTACATGGTTGTCACTGAGACAACCCCTTCCTTTCCAACTTTGAAGAGTCATTCCTGTATCTCCACATTAAAATTGTATCCCAGGGTCCAGGCACACCTTCATACCTGTCATGACATCATCTACATCTTCAGTTCATCAACCACTCCTGAGGTAAAAGATAAGGTAATGCTGTTACCCCATGCCAAACTCCTATCCAGCTTGTCATAACATAGACAGGTAGACAAACTCTTGTCAGCAGGCAGCTTCTTGTTTTCTCTCACTGTTTTAATTTTATATTTCACTGTGTCTTGATTTAAACATGAGTTAATGACTCCGTTTATGCTTCTACAGTGAACTGCACTTCTTCTGAGTATTTGTTTACCTTTTTTCACAACATTAGGTGGCCTTAAAATTGAGACATTCAGGATGGCTGCTGTTGGATGAGCAGTGAGAAGACCATAGAATCATAGAATAGTCTGAGTTGGAAAAGACATCAAAAAATCACGTAGTCCAACCTCCCTGCAGTGAGCATGGACATCTTCAACTAGATCAGGTTGCTCAGAGCTGGAACCAACTGACAGATATGAGCTTTCACTGAGTACAAGTGGGTGTGCAGACTTAGTAGTCAGAAACAAAATTAATTCCAAAGGTGGAACAGTTGTAGGAAGAGCAGGTAAAGCAGCTGGCTTCCCTGTTTTTTTGAGACCTGGATGATAACTTAAACATTAGTATTTATTACATTTGTGATGTCTGAGTTTTACTAGGACTCTAGTAAGACTTAGTAGTCTTGATCTAGCTGTCAGTGAAGTAATTTATACTATATGTAACTGGCTGTGAAAACAAATAAAAATCTACTTCAATAAAATTAAAATATGTTATATTTCCTCATACAGTAATGTAGAGAGCAAATAGTGTCTAAAACATGGAATATATTTAATAAGTTGAGGTATTTCCCAGAACCCACATAAGGTTTTAGAATCTGAGAGTATAGGAAAATTTTCAGTGCAGGTTAAAATGATTTTTAGTTACTTACAGTTACAAGAAGATGCTCTATATATCACATAGACAACTTAAATCTCCAAAGTATAAAAGTCAAAGACCTTTGCCCTGCCTAAAAGCACCTTGCTGGATAAAACCAGGGAATTTCAATTAAGGATGAATGTGCATTCACTTTAAGGAAGAATAAAACTAAGCTTTCCATTAGGAATATATGAGCAGCTGTTAAATAAAAAATAAAAACCAATGTCAATACTGTCTCTTCATTCGATTAACTCCTAACCTTGAAGGCCACAGATCATTTAATTTGTCACCAAATTGATTAGTCAGCTCTACATTTTGAGAGCACTTCTATGCCATTAGGTTATTGAATTACATGAATACATTTGACACATTCATTAGCTAATGAAGTTAGATATAAAATCTTTTCTGTAACTATTGAGAACTACAATTATCAAAACACTGATTCACAAACAAAGAAGATACTTGAGATATATTTCAAGATATAACATGCAAGACCTAATATTTTGAAACTAAAATTGTCATTTCCTTGCTGTTATGAAGCTACAAGAAACAAGAAAATTATATTAAACAACAAAAAAATCCTAAATATTATTTCTCAAAATAATTAGTAATTTAATCTGTTAGGTACAAAAGCTCTCCCTAGTTATTTTAAAATATATTTGAACTATATTTATTCTCCAAACAGTAAAGCAATCTTCATATCTACTGCTTGGCTGAATGCAAATGCACTAACCCTAAAAAGGTATTTTTATAGAGCCAGATTCAGAGGACTTAAAAAAAAAATCGCTTTTTCTTCATATAAATTGATCTAATAATGTAATATCTAAAGGAATTTAATTTACTGAAAACAAGTAGAAATACTTCCTTTTTTTTCATGAGTGTATACAAGAAAGCATTCTCCTACCTTAGTAAAAGATGCTTGCTGCTGACTGATTGGAACAATTTTACTTGCATCCTGGTAAACTCCTGAGCAGTAATCCTATTATGTGTCTGCAGCAGTTCATGGGGGTGGGACTTCTGTGTAATAATGAATTCACCAGGGAATCTTCCCTGTTAAAGAATGCTGCTGCAGACAAGGAAGTCAATCTATACTTACTGGCACAAGCTCTTGGATGATTAGGTTAAGACAGAGGGAGTAAGTACATGTATATACATACAGTGATGAAGACTCAAATATTTCCTATATGCTAAAGCTTTGATAGGCTGAAAACTGCAGTATGCTTTGCAGGGAAAGTGTACATATACTTGTGTATCTATATACATTTTATGTAAGTCAAAAAGGAGAATCACAAAAGGTAAGTATGAAGACATTACCTATTTAGTCTATAGGGGAGTGGCAAAATAACATCTGGATCTAGCGGCAGTTCTAACCACTTAATCTGAGAAGCAGAAACTCCAAGTCAATCATGACAACCCCTCCCCAAAAAATTTTTTAAGAGTATTGTAATCCTAAACGATAATCTGCATAAAAAGCAGATACACATGCACTCCTTGGCTATCTCTTACTTTCCCTGTAGAATGGCAGCACAGATCACAGAATCATAGAATCACAGAATTAACAAGGTTGGAAAAGACCTCTGAGAACATCGAGTCCAACCTATTACCCAACACCATCCCATTATCTAAACCACGGTGCTAAGTGCCTCATCTAGTCTCTTTTTAAACACTTCCAGGGAAGGTGACTCTACCACCTCTCTGGGCAGCCCCTTCCAATGGCGAATCACTCTTTCAGTGAAAAATTTTTTCCGAAGATCAAACCTAAACTTCCCCTGGCACAGCTTGAGACTGTGTCCTCTTGTTCTGTCACTGGTAACCTGAGAGAAGAGACCAACCCCCACCTGGCTACAACCTCCTTTCAAATTGTTGTAGAGTGTGATAAGGTCTCCCCTGAGCCTCCTCTTCTCCAGGCGAAACAACCCAGGCTCCCTTAGCTGCTCTTCATAGGGCTTGTACTCCAGTCCCTTTACCATCCTTGTTGCCCTTCTCTGGACACGTTCAAGCATCTCAACATCTTTCTTAAACTGAGGGACCCAGAACCGAACACAGTATACTCAAGGTGAGGCTTAACCAGTGCTGAGTACAGGGGAAGAATCACTTCCCAAGTCCTGCTGGCCACTCTGTTCCTGATACAGGCCAGGATGCCATTGGCCTTCTTGGCCACCTGGGCATACTGCTGGCTCATCTTAAGTTTCCCATCAACCAGTACCTCCAGGTCCCTTTCTGCTTGGTGGCTCTCCAGCCACTCTGTCCCCAGTCTATAGTTCTGCATGAGGTTGTTGTGGCCAAAGTGAAGAACCCAGCATTTAGACTTATTAAATTTCATCCTATTGGAACCTGCCCATCTATCCAGCCTATCAAGGTCTCTCTGCAGGGCCCTCCTACCCTCTAACAAATTGACACTTGCTTCCAGCTTGGTGTCATCTGCAAACTTACTGATGGTGGACTCAATCCCCTCACCCAGGTCATCAATAAAGATATTAAACAAGACTGGGCCCAACACTTATCCCTGGGGGACACTGCTAGTGGTATGCCACCAACTGGATGTGACACCATTCACCACCACTCTCTGGGCTCAGTCATCCAGCCAGTTCCTAACCCAGCAAAGAGTGCACTTGTCCAAGCCATAGGCTACCAGTTTTTCCAGGAGTTTATTACGGGAGATGGTGTCAAAGGCTTTGCTGAAGTCCAGGTAGACTACATCCACAGCCTTCCCCTCATCCACCAGGTGAGTTACTTCGTCATAGAAGGAGATTAGGTTGGTCAGGCAGGACATGCCCTTCCTAAATCCATGCTGACTGGGTCTGATTTCCTGATCGTTCTGTGGGTGCAGTGTGATTGCACCCAAGATTATCTATTCCATAATTTTGCATGGAAACAAGGTCAGGCTGACAGGCCTGTAATTTCCTGGATCCTCCTTCCGGCCCTTCTTGTAGATGGGCGTCATGAGAGAATTCTATTCCCCCATGAGAAAAAAACCACTTCCATTCCCCCCCATCAACTAGGTCTCTTTCTTCTTTCTGATGGTAAGAAACATGGGGCTCCTCTGTCCCCTGATGAGTGTCTCTTAGAGATGGAAGGGTGTGACTCCACCAATCTATTTCCCTTTCACTCTTGTGAATGCTCCTTAGCCTTTCAACCTGTTCCTTAAGCTCTGCAACCATACAGAGCAGATAACTCACCTTCTCACACCTTATAAAGGTGGGTTTTATACTGTCCTCTGGTAAAACCAGGCGTTTCAGGCATTCCCAACAGTCAGGAGTCTGGACAGCTCCATCCTTCAGCAGAGGTACCTTTTGAGTAAGTACACTTTTGTTATGAATGGTTTTTGATCGTTTGAAAACTATCATACAGGGGGGTGGGGAAGGAAGAGGGAAAAAACCCCACCCCAAAAAATCAACTAAAAAACAAATAAAAACCTAGCAGGAGGGCACCTGCAACTCTAGCTGCTTGCTGTGCCTGCACAAACTGCCTTGCAAACTGCTGTTCCATGCCCCTGTTTGCCTACTCTAGGTCACTGTGCTCCATAAAGCCTTTTGCCTTAAATCCCAAGAACTGGGAAGTGGTAGGGGTAGGGAGAAACCTGCCCTGCCCACTCATCTGCGTCAGCTCCCAGCGAATTGCAGGAGGCATGGAAACCACTCTGCCGAGAACCAAGAAGATCTAATGAAGAAAATCTGTGATATGTTAACCCAATAACATAAAAATTGCTTCCTCTGAGTTCTGCAACAAAAAGCAGTGATGTTTATAGTGATTATTATTAGGATGTATGAGCAAAAAAGCCTTGGAGAGTATGTGTGATCACTTGAAATAGTAGACAACAAATGTGAGAGCAAATTGATACTCTGGATGAAAGAAACATATATCTGGCAAGTTTATGGCAGTAAATATGACAAAGGGTGAAGCAGTATCCTAGTATTCAACCAGCCACATCAGTGGAGTTGTAAGAAGAATGGTCATACAACCCCATTACAGGACTGAGTGAACATATCAGCCTTTATTAAATCATTCCACACTTCTTTTATCTCATTTACAGATAAAAAGCAAAACAAAGTGAAATTTATGACCAAAACCCAAAGCTAGGAAGTTAAAAATCAAGCTCAAATTAAAAGCACCTCTCTCAAGCCTTAGGTAATATCTAAATTTGAAAAACCTCTAATAAAAATAAAATTCTCTACATACCTCTAGATTCACTTCTGTACATATTCAAGGGTGTTCAGTTGATGGCAAGGTTGAGAATTTTGATGCCTAATATTTTCAAAATGAGAAAGTGGGCCAAAAATAGGTGTTCCTTTTCTCAAATCACAGAATGGGTAAGATTGGAAGGGACCTCAATCATTTAGTCCAACCTCGTTGCTCAAGCAGGTCCATCCTAGAGCACATTGCAAAGGATTGTCACTGATAATGACTCTCTGGAATCTGCCGTTCAGTCAGTTCTCAATCTACCTCATGGTCCACTCACCCAGTCCATACTCCCTCAGTTTGTTAATGAGGATATCGTTCCATTGTAGAAGGCAATCAGGTTGGTCAAGTAGGATTTACCTTTAGTAAATCATGCTTTAGAAATCCTTCCAGTGACTCCACTTGTCTATCACATTTATAGATTTCTTGTTAGCTGACGGGTACAAACAATCATACCTTTCTTCTGTATAAATTCCAGCATTCACTCAGGGTGTGAAAGACAAATTCTGTGGTAATGTGTAATTAGCATGTATTTCTCACTGTATATCATTGTTCTGTTACTTGGTATGTTCTGTTATACCCGCACATCTCACCCCAGATAGTTTGTCCCCTCCCTTGTCCTCTCTTCCCATTGGCTGGAACCCTCTATAAGAATTGTAGGCTGGAAATGGGAAGGGCTCTTTCCCTGGTTATCCCTGATAAGCTTGGACCCTCCAGGAGGCCCGTTGCCTCTGGAGTGAATAAACTTATATTATATGTAACCATGGAGAGCCGCCAGCACCTTCTTTGTCCTCCGTTTCCCTCAGCCATCCCCCAGGGAGTGCAGGGGCACACTCACCCCTCGGCAAGCTCTGAAGAAGCCTTCTCCTACTGGTGCCCGAGGCTGAAGTAATGCCTGGGCTGAAGAAGGAGCGAGGCTGGACAGGGGGAAGGCTACAAAATTCCACTCCCTTCCCTTCAAATGCAACCTGCATTTCACAACTCCATGCAAGTGCCCTAACCAGCAAGTGAGAATGATAAACTATGTCAAAAATAGGAGCAGAGATGTTTCCCATCTTCATAGCAGATAGCTTAACAAGCAGCAAGTCTTAGGTTGCAGGAAAAAAGGTTTTCCAACACCTAACATGGATCTACCAATAAAGAGGGAGACTCAATTTTAAATATAATCTTGATTTATTAATTGAAAAGCTTTTACCTTCACTTTAGAAAAACTAAGAGAATACAGGCTATTTATTTAAAATAAGCTTGTTCTTTTCTCCATTTGATAGAAAAATTAGCCGCATTTAAGACTGCTTTTCATAGCTGAAAGAACAAAACTTATGTGTCACGTGTACTATACCTCCCCAAGTACTATAATTCTGCTCTTTGTATAAAGTAATTGCACCCTGGTAGATCTTAGAACTTAATTATTCTGACCTAACAGACTGATTTTACCTAAGACCTTCTTTTATTGATCTTATGTACAGTTGAAAGGCTGTTTCACTTTCTGGTTTGTGCATTGCCTGTATTAAATTACTTCTTAACTCATTTTCATGTACTTTAAAGATTAATTCTTGGAAAAGTGATGCCAGACAGCAAAGGTATTGTCTTTTGAGAAAAAAAATTGCAAGCAGCCCCTTTTGCAACTGTTAGATTCCCAGACTTGCAGTTACATTTCTTCTATTTGATAGCTATTACTAGTCAGTAATGGATAAAATTCCTCTACATGGGTGTTCTTTAATCACTTAAATTGCGATGTTTGTAAGTAGAAATTGCCCTTTGATAAAGGAATTTAAATTCCATAAAATGTCATCTTTCTGCAAACAGCGATTTTATTTACTGGTATTGTGTTGGAGAATTGTGACCAATGTTTAGCAATACCTGCACAACATTAAATTGATTAATGTTTCAGGGAAAAACACAAAGCACTTTAGATATTGGAAAGTGCATTTCATCTGAAAGATGAAGACTCCGGGAGTCTCCAACTGTCAGAAACAAATCTGAGCACAATCATGGCTCAATGGCATTTAACATAAATAAGACATAAATCTTCTTACATAATTGTTTTATATTCTATTCCCCCTCCAGAAACTTAGGGTTTCATTGAAGTGAACAATTTTCCCCCACAGGTTACTAATGTAACTGTAGAAGATCGACCAAAAAAAGAAAAAAACCCATCAGATAGTCAGTTCTACCACTTGATTTACTAGCAAACATTACCTGTTTGTTAGCAACTAAGTGCAACCTAAATAATTACTGTGGCTGTACTTATGAACACTGCTTCTAGGTACATAGCCTACATGGAGGAGACCTGTCTCCATAATTTCCATTTTCAAAAGCTGCCTTAGTGTTTTTGCAAAATTGGTTTTCACCAAACTATCTGTTTTGATAGATCTGGAAGAGAAACCAAGAGAAAAAAACTAAAAGAAAATTTTTATTGCTTTCATATGCTAAGAAACCAGTCTAGGGGCTAGAAATAGCAGGTCTGGCATTTTATCCCTCTCCCGTTCCCCTCTCTCTTCCTTCTCCCTAATTTTTTATTGACCTCAGAGTTCAGTGATTTCACAACAGTGCACAGCAGAATTATTATCTATTTATTTTTTAAAAGGTACAACTTCAGGTGCTCTGTATTGAACTCCATGATAATATGACATCTTATAACTTCAGGGCTTGCAAGACCAAGAAATAGATGAAGCAAGTAAGATAAAGAATATAAATGGATGCATAGAAAGGAAATATTTTTTATTTAGTGATTAGGACTAGAATAAGTTTTATTCCTCATGTATTTGGCCTGCATATTCTAATTATAATTTACTCAGAGATTTGTGTTGCAAATGAACATCTGGACTTTGTCTATTCAGCTGTATTTTTACTTGCTCTGCTTTTTAATTCAAATTTATTTTCACATAACTCTGTAGAGTGCTTCCTGTTCCCAAGAGAGTTGTTCCTATCAGATAGCATTTACATGTCTACCTCATGCCTAGATTTTCAGTAGTTTTTCCACAACTATTTTCAAGTGTCAGAAACAAAGTGGAAACATATCACCACACACTGTTATGTACACGTGACAGGATTCTGAAGTAGAAGGGGAAATATGAAGCTACTACACAGTTTTCAAAAAAGAAAAACACACTATGATTACATGCTGGAGTGTAGATAATTTTCTAATGTTTTATCCCAGGACAATGTACTCTATCTGTACTTGCTAGAAAAGATCTTGCAGATCTAATCAGGATATACCCTCTGCGATCTCAAGACTAAGGAGATCACCAAACATATGATGTTTCTTTTGAGACTGAACACCTTGCCACATAGCATGAAAGAGTCTATATTTTCGAAAGCTTTAAAAAAGTCAACACAGATTAGAAGAATGCTAATAAATGCTTTTAACACTCTTAGACTTCAAATTCCTTGCCAGCTAGATTTAAGGCAAATAGTTTTTAAAATAGCTATTCTGAGTTCTTACAGCTACAGCAAAGATGTAACCCTGAAGTAGGAAAGGAGCTTCTTCAAAAGAGAAATGCAAAATGTCTGTTCAGCAATAATTTTTGAGAAGATTCAGCTGTTGGTATTTGTTTGCTTTTTCTTAGTCTTAAACCTTATTATACACATCCTGCCAAATATCTATCTTACATCACTTTCATGTAGCAATTCAAGGATAAATTTATAGTTATATTGCATATGAAAACTTGTATATTGGAGTACAATTTATTAGGGCCCAATCTTCAGGTCTCAATAAAACAGAATATTCCAGCATAAAATGTTTTTATAGTTCATCCTTATGTTAACACTTCTTTCATTCAACCAGCTTCCTTCTCAAATGTCAGCCATGCAGGATACAAGAACTAGCTTGATGATTTGCTCATATCTGTTAAATTCCAGTTGGATAGACTATTTTCCAGCAGAACTTTAAATACATATCTACCAGTAAGTTATGAGAAGGCAGTAAAAACTTTAACCACTTTAACATAAAGTTATTAAACACCTAGGAAATCCACACAAGAAAACTGGATAAAAAAAAAAGTCATTCATACAAGCAATAACAAAAAGCATCAAACCTACTAGGACATCATGAAATAAAAACCTGAAAAATATGCTGAGATATTAAAATGCCTTCTTAGAATGTTAAGACAAAGTTTAAGAGCAAACCAAGATGACTTTAGCCTTATGCCCACCCCTACTGTGGCTCCTTATCTGCATTTCCATAGAACAGCTTCAATCCTCCAGTTGTGTGTGTAATGGAAAGTAAAAATGACAACCAGTGCTTAGCCAGCACTCTGCAATCACTGTTTGTTATGTCAGAACAGACAGCATTTCCAAGACACCTACTGACACCTGACAGATAACAATAACTGGAGTAAATATTAGACAGTACCTGAAACTCCAGCTCCCAGAAATAGATCCCAACTGCTGTAAATCTTGTATGAGTGGTGTCACTTTTAATCTCTCAGTTGTGTCACTTTTAATCTCTCATTTTTACAACTTCCCTTTTGAAAGCATTTGTCTACAGGTATTGCAAAACACCACCACTGCAAAATCTATGGCAGCTTAGCATCTCGTATACATTAACAATGCACAGCTTGTTCTGATACTGTTAATTTGATATTGATTAGGCAGATTTGTTATTTGAACACCAACCTAGCCATCGTTTCTCAGTCTACCACAGTTTACATTTAACCAAAATCAGCGGTTCTACAAGTGATAAATAATAGGTTAGCAAGCCATTGCTACTGTTTTGGCAAACTGTTCAGAAAAATAAATCTTTTAAAAATGCTGAAGGAATTCCTAAACCAAATTCTTCTCAGCTTCTGCCTCACCTTTTCATGCTTTTTGTTTCTGGTCAACACTGTAGAGCACATAGTAGGTATCAAAGCAAAAATGTGATTCTTCCTTTTCAGTACCACAACGGCTAGGGAACAAACTCTTTCATATTGTCACTTGATTATTGCGTTAGTAGTGCTTTCACAGGAAAGCAGAAGCTGCTAGTCTTACAGATGTAATCATGGTCCACAGTTGCCTGCAGTTGCCACTAACTGAAGAACAACTTAAAATGAAAATAGTCATAATTAAAGTCAAAACTTTATATTTTTAGTTTCCATCTTCACCACAAACAAGAGAAGTAAATCTTACCAAGAACAGTTTCATAGTCTTTAGAGAGATCATAAAAGACAAAGGCATGAATTACTTATAAATTGATTTTTTCCATCTAACAATGCAATATTTGTTTCTTGCCTTTTAGTTGACATCCTTTCATACTGTTGTGCTCTGCAGAACAATAGAGGCAGTTGTAGAAATGAAATGAGTCACAAACAACACGTGACTTGAGGCATGCAAGGCAGAACTGACTATATCATTTTGTCTCAGCTGCCAAAGGGTGTAACAAAATCATGTTTGTTTACTACTTGAAGCCATAATTTTTCTGTTGATCTGAACACATTTTTTCTTTTTAAAGTAAGACATCATGTAACATGCAAAGTTGCTCATAACTTATCAGTACTAACTTAGCTTGGTTAGCCCTAATATTTTCATGATAAAAGGCACTATTCATGTATTGATGAATCATCTCATAATACAGAGGTGACAAATCTCCCTGCTAGATCAGCAGGTAAAGATTAGTTCCTCCATGCAAAAGCAAGTTGGCTGTTATGGCAACACAGCTTCATAATTCAAGATATATTAATCTTAAATAGAAACCTCTCCTAGATTTCTCCTCTTCTACAGCTCTAATCATTATGTACCTATTTAGGTGGGCAAATAGATGGAAACTCAGTTTTTATTGCATTTTCTTCCTACTTTTTCAGTAGGTCATGCTGGAAATAAAAGTTATAACAGAACTGTAGTATTTTTTCTCATCTGTTGTGGTTAAAAGGCTAATTATCATCTTCCAAAATCTTTCCAGGCTCACTCCCTTTAAGTGTCAGAGCACATGCCTATTATACACTGCCCATTACACAGTGGCAGCCTTAGACATTCCCCACTCAACAAATCAACAACAACAAAACCCACCTAAACAGAAAACCACTCCACCCAAAAAAACCCCAAAACTAAAAAACAAACATGAGAAATATTTTTGTTTAACCACTAAATTGTAAACCAGGTGCTCTAGATCAAGAAAAAGAAAGGAAGAAAGCGGTTTGAGCAGAAATTAAATATCCAAAGGGAAATTAGTGCTTGCATGCCTATATGAAACTTTCATTACACTGAGAGTCAGGATTTCTATCCTGAGCTCAATAATCTGCTAGCAACAATGCTCGTGGATGTTTATCCCAGTACTATTAAAATCTTAAATTCTTAAAATCCTTCTGAGATTGACTCTAAAAAGTTGAGGATGAGTGCTATTAAATGATCTACCAAATGCAGGCATCCTTT
>WEIV01012600.1:6111-22150 GCA_013390005.1 Calyptomena viridis
GAGAGAGGCTGTGATCCTGTGGGACATTTGCTGGAGCAGAGTCCTGATAGAGTCCTGTGGGCCGTGGGAAGAAGAGACCCACGCTGAGTAGCAGAGCAGCATTTCTTGGGAGGACTGGTGGCCTGCACTGAAGCAGCCAAGCAGCTGGCACGTGAATGACTGAACCTATGGTAAAGTGACTTACATGACAACAATACCTGAAAAAAGCTGTTAGTAACAAATCTGCTAAGAAGCAGTTTGCAAAAAACTGTTTTCCATGAGGAAAACTGTGGTGTGACACACTCTCCTGAACAGCAGCAAAGAAAACCTCTGACTGTAACCCCCCCCCTCACACACACCCCTGCCTTCCCGAGCTGTTGGGGAAGGTGAAGGATCTTAAAAGGGAGGGGTGGGGGGAGAAAGGTGTCTGTAACATCTATCAAACTTCCTACCCTTAAACTCTTAAGCTCTGATTTTAGGAGTAGTAGTAGTAAATACTTAACATTCTAAGTTAGAGCCTGTTTTGCTTGTGTGAAGTAGTTAATAAACAGTTGCTTGTAATCCTTATCACAAAAGTCAGTTTTCTTTTTTCCTTCTCTGAGAAATTTTAGATCTATGCGTGGGCTCTCAGCTTTTAGCCAGAGTCAAATCATGACAGTTACTAAAGAGCTGCAGACCTTATAGCCTCTACTTCTATTAATACCTCGTCCAGTATATCTGACAGTCCATCCATCTATTTCCAATATTATTGTATTGCAAATACATATATTTTTAATTTTACTAGGTGAATCAAGTGATGTTCAAAATAGATATGCACACTGCTTGTATATTTTTTTAAAATTGTCACAGTAAGTTGCGTAAAACTATATTTGTAAGTGGATAAAGTACTTATTTTCAACAAATTTGAATATATATAAATACAAATATTTCATTTCAGATTGTGAACATTTTTATTCAGACTGAATGGAAATATTTTTTGTGTTTGAATTGTTTAAGAGATAAAGAAATTTAGTTAATCAAATTTATTCTCCAAATAAGTACTTTGAATGTAGAGAAAAAACTATTTCATTATTCAGATATTTGAATTAATGTTTTGATTTCCCATTTGATTTCCATTTAGTTGCTAAAATATCACTACAAAAATAGCTGACCTCTGATTAATTTTTGGGAGGATAGTATTTGTCAAAATAATAATATCAAGTTCATTTAGCATCACTTGTCTTCTGCATTTCATAATTCCACTGATCATTTGTAAATTTTCAGTGTCTATTTTTTATATTAGTCACAATATTTTTATTATAAAAACCTCTTTGGTCTGCAAAATTTAGCTGGCATTGTGTTCTATGTCTTTTTGATTTATTCTGGTAAATGAGTGATTATCGGGCAAAATAAAAGGTTATCTGCAGGGTTTTTTAAACCTCAGAGATATGCTGGGAAGAGACGGACTTCAGTAATATTTTCTTCAGATTTCTTCATTATTTTAGATAGGAATCTGTGGACTGGCCAGAAGCATTTCAGAATTGACAGAAGCCATATTTTAAAGTGACAAGTCTAATTTGTAAACAAACTCTTAGGGTTTCTCCTTCACACACTGTCCTGGTTTCATCTGTGATATAATTAATTTTCTTCATAGTAGCTGGTACAGTGCCGTGTTTTGGATTTAGTATGAGAATACTGTTGATAATACACTGATGTTTTAGTTGCTGCCAAGCAGGACTTACTTTAAGTCCTTACTTTCCAGTTTCCCCCACTCTGCCAGTGAGGAGCATCACAAGAAGTCAGGAGGCTCACCTGAACTGGCCAAAATGATGTTCCATACCACAGGATGTCATGCCCAGTATATAAACTGGGGAAGTTGACTGGGAGGGGTTTATTGCAGCTGACTGACAGGATGGGCATCAGTCAGTGGGTGGTGAGAAATTGTATTCTGCACCAATTGTCTTTTCTGTGTTTTAGTCGTCTCTCTCTTTATGTGATTTCTCTTAAAAGTACAATTATTATTACTATATTATCACAATTATATTTTGTTTTATCTCAGTTATTAAGCTGTTTTTATCTCAATCCATGGGTATCACTATTTTTTTTAATTCTCCTACCTGTCCCTTTGCTGGTTGGGTAGTTTGAGTATTTGTATGGCACTCAGTTGCCAGCTGGGGTTAAATCATGAGACATTCTTATATTTTGAGGACTCAACTTACTGTAGAGATTCCCCACAATCAAATATTTCTCAACATTTTCCATTGCATTGAAAGCTAGTCTCAGAAATAGGACGAATACTTGAGCAAACTGTAGAGGCTGCCTTGACTAAATGAAGTTTGAAGTGGAAGCAGGTGTAAAAGGAAGTAATTTTAGTGAAACCTTCAACTTGGATAGATTTTTTAACCACTGAGTGTTGTTAATCTTGAAGATTTATGGAGTACTTAACCTCTAAACTAGGCCTACCTTGTATTTACCTTGTTGACTTTGGAAAAATTATTACTTGACATACTTGGAGCTACAAAGGCTGCTGTACCTCTTAAACTTACTTTTTCTGCTGTAGACAAAAAAGATTTTTTTTTTCCATGTTCAGAATGTTTTATGTTTGGTCATGCTGTAAGCGTAATTCCATACTGATGATCTTGTCATCATTTTCCAATTCCCACTGTTCAGGAGGAAAAAAAGTATATTTAGACAGCATTGAGTTATACAAAAAGTTCAGACTAAATAGTTGATATTCCACTACTTTTGAAAATTTTGAATTCCCAGGTCTCTTAGAGTTTTGTTTTCTCTTTAATTTTAAGCTCCTAAACTAGAAGTTGTTGTTGGTTCTACATTGTATAAATTATTTTAATGCTCTTTAGTTTGAATTCCACTATACAGCACAACATTTTGTTTTTAGATTGAGGGTCATGATTACTTCTAATTGGTTTTTTAATGTGAATTAGAGACATATTTCAGAAGACTGGTTTCTCCATGTCTTGACTAACCCATTCGGTCTTATAATACTTCACCTGTGCTGTCCCTTTAGCAAAAGATTTATACCTTTCACCTACAGTAGTTCCTTTTTGCAGAAATAGATCTACTTGTTCTGTCTTCGTCCAGAAATAGCCTATAGGTTTGGGATGAAAACTTCTCTTGAAAAATGAAAAGTATTATTTTAAATCCCTCCAGTCTGACGTCACCCTGGTCACAAAACCCTGAGGGTCTTTGTCATTGCTGTTACTGTTTGTAAACACTTGTTGTAGTTAGGCATCTGATGGTTACTATGCCTACATTTAAGGATCTGATAATGGATTTTATGTTACAAACTTTCACAATTTATGTGTTCTTTGGATTTCATCTAAAAAGAAGATAATTTCTTCTAGAAAGACATACTATAAATCAATTAGTTTATTATAATTTGCAATTAACATCAGAAGACTTTTAAGCAAGACTAAAATGTGCATTGTAAATATAAGCTTTACAGTTTTTTTAATACAAATGGGCACATAGATAAAATAAAAATGTATTTTTCAAGTAGGAATTATAACCTAATTTGTTAGCATTGACAACATTAAAACTGTTATCATTCTGTGTTCTATTTAAGGATTTATTTTATGATACTTATTAAAGAGTATTTACCACCTTGAAAGAAGATAACAAGAACATGGGATAAAGTGGAAAACATTGTCATTTTCAAAGGTATTCGCCAAAGTTTTTTCAGGATCTAATTGCATTACAACTGGAAATTTATTGCCATCTTCAGACTGACTTTTTAATATTTTATGTTTGAAATTAAGAATTTTATATGCTTATATTAAAGATGTATATTTTTTTAATTATTAATAATATCAGGATCCTGTTCAGATTTACATATTTAAAAATAAATTATAATATTACATTTTGATACATTTTGAACAGACTACTACCAGCCATCCCAAAAGAACTTCTACCTGAAAGCCAATGTGGTTTTAGAGCCAATAGGAGTACAACAGATACTGTACCTGTTCTGAGACAATTGCAAGAGAAGTGTAGGGAACAGAACAAAGGACTCTATGTAATTTTTATTGATCTCACCAAAGCTTCTGACACCATGAGCAGAAAAGGTTTGTGGCACATCTTAAAACTATTAGGATGTCCTCCCAAGTTCCTCAAAATGATTATCTTGGTACATGAAGATCAGTGCAGCCAAGTCAGATATGGCGATGTACTCTCTGAGCCCTTCCCAATAACCAATGGTGTGAAACAAGGTTGTGTTCTCACACCAACTCTATTCACAATCTTCTTCAGCATGATGCTCCAAAGGGCCACAGCAGATCTCGATGAAGATAACGGTATTTACATCTGATATCATACTGATGGTAACTTATGTAGCTTAAGGTGACTGAAGGCCCACACTAAGATTCTGAATTATCTTGTCTGTGAGCTGCTTTTTGCTGACAATGCTGGTCCCATTGCTCATACAGAAGCAGCTCTGCAGAGCTTAGTATCTTGTTTTGCAGAGGCTGCTGAGCTTTTCAGGCTGGAAGTCAGCTTGAAGAAGACAGAAGTTCTTTACCAACCTGCACCTCAGGAACCTTACCATCATCCTCACATCACTATAGGTAAATCAGAGCTTAGATGAGTCCAGCAGTTCAACTATTTAGGAAGCATCATTTCCTCGGATGGTAGGATTGACAAAGAGATAGACAACAGGTTAGCAAAGGCATAGAGAGCTTTTGGAAAGCTTCTTAAAAGAGTCTGGTGCAACAAACACTTGAAGAAAAGTACAAAGATGAGTGTTTATAGAGCCATTGTCTACTCTTTTATATGGGTCTGAAACATGGGCCATCTACCGCCATCACCTATGACGCCTCAAATGTTTCCATCAGTGCTGCCTCCATACAATCCTAAACATCCACTGGACTGACTATGTGACTAATGTTACTGTCCTTGGACAGGCAGGGGTCACCAGTATTGAGCCCATGCTGTTGAGAACGCAACTGTGCTGGGCAGGGCACGTTTCCGCCTCCCTAAGATTGTGCTTTATGGGGAACTCGCCACCAGCTGCTGCAATAGAGGAGACCCAAAGAGGAGATATAAGGACTTCCTGAAACAATACCTCATGTCTGGCCATGTTGACCACCATCAGTAGTCCACTCTGGCCTCAAATCGGAAGACATGGAGACAAACCATCTATAACGCTGCTGCCTCCTTTGAAAACTCACAGAGAATTAGTCTCAAAGAGAAAAGACAACGCAGAAAGAACCATGCCTCACCAATATCACCTAAGGAGACTTTCCGCTGTGCTGTTCGTACCCGGACTTGTCTATCCCACATCAGCCTTTTTAGCCACCAGTGCACTTGTAGCAAGCGTGGGTAGAGCCCTTCCCATATCTTTGTTCACGAAGCTTAGCCATGATGATGATAATATTACACACTCACAAAAATGGAGACGGAGACCAGTAGCAGATTGGCTTTTGCACACTTTAGGATTAGATACAGAATATTTTGTAGGATAAATTTGGATCATAACTTGATTTGCAATAGGTAAAAGTCTGTGGATGAGTTGGCTTATGTTTTGAGGGAAAAGAAGCAAGTCCTGGGCACTTAGAGTCCATTTTAGCAAATCTCAAGGCAATAGTAATATAGTTAAAGAATATACAAACTTATCTTTTCGTTTTAAATATACTTCTTAATTACTTGAGAGTTAGGTTCTTTCTGAAGGAGGAACAAATTGTTGACTAAAGATGCATCATTTTGCCTGGTAGTGGTTATAAACAGATGCAGCTATTTTGTTCCAACTTCCATTTAACTGGCTTTGTATAAACATTTTAAAATATTAGGATAAGATATTTTAAAACTTAATTAAGATGATTAGTAGTTAATGTTGGGGATGTATTAGTGCATTCCATGCTATCAGAGCTCCATGCTTCCAAAGAATAATGCACACAGTATTTTCAACAGTGCTGTAAGACATATAGGCCATATCCATATCTTATAACCAGACAAAGCTTATCTTTCTCTGTTTCTAAAAAAAAAAAAAAAAGGGGGGAACGTTTTCTTCATTTAGTAGTCCAAACCTGAAGAAAAATCTTGTTGGACATCTGAAACAAATAAGCTTTCTCTTTGCTATAGAACAGCTATAGCATACACTTTGCTGTCACAAAATCAAACAGAACTAAAAGATAATAAACAGACCTCTGAAGGCTAAAGACAACAACAGAAATATTTGTATTAAGATATTTTCAGATTTTTTTTTTTTTTTTTTTACAAAGTGCATCATTTGTTACTGTTACCCATAATCTTAAAAGTAAGGTCCAGGTTCACTAAAAAGTCACTTTGTCAAAATCCTACTGGATATTTTTTTCCCTTATTGCACATGGATACATGTATCTTAGCAATTTTTCTTGTAATGGAGTTACATTACAGTGAATGAATACCCATAAGAAATGCTCTGGGGAGTAGCAGAGCATGGAAATGGCAGGAACATAATGTATCAAGAAAAAAGTTCACGTCATAAAAGTTTTACATATATAACTGAATTATGTGATATTACAGTAAACTTAGCTAGACTGGTTACTTTACATATTTAGACTAAGATCTGTAATAAGGAATGAGAGACACAGACACAGCGGTGCTGCAGTTATGCTGAATCCTCTACAAAGGAGTGACTCTTTATTAGAAATGTGTACAATTCTTATACAGTCATGTGCTCCATGTTTATCATACTACTTGTTTTTGCAGTCTATTCTAAGAAAGTCGCTTTTCTAACTGTCACACTGCAGGTGGTGTTTACTTGTTAGTTTCACAGAGTGGAATTTTCTATGTTCCATACCTCAGCATGGGAATGCAAAAACATTCCTTTCTCTTGGGTCTGTCAGCTCACTTGTGAGCTGTCTTACACTTTTTAATAGTGCAATGCTTTTTAGCTAAATTACTTGAGAAATATGCTATATTCCCACAAAGATCTAATTTACAGAATCACAGAATGGGTAAGGTGAAAGGGACCACTGATGGGAACATCTGGTCCAACAGGATTGTGTCCAGATTGTTCTTGAGTATCTCCAGTGAGGTAGACTCCACAACCTTACTGGACAACAGTGCACAGTTACACCCACAGTAAGGAAGTTTTTCCCCACATTCAGATGGAACTTCCTGTGCATCAGTTTCTGCCTGTTGCCTCTTGTCCTATTGCTTGGCACCACCATTATTTGACAAAGGTCTGATTTCTTCATTGTTTTGGTTCTGATGAGTAGCACTAACTTCTATTTAAACAGCTATTTCCGATTAATTTATCTAATTTATCTTTAATTCTTCTCTTTTGTTTGCATATCTGCTGCTTTGTCACAACAAAGACAATGTGAAATTTACTGAGAATTGCACTGATCATTGTATTTTCACATCATGTTGGTAAAAGAGATTGTTTTTGAACACTTTTTAGTGTATGCTCAACATACATATGATTTAACACCTTATAATCATATAGCAAACAACATAATAACAAGCCAGCAAGCACATGTACAAAACCTTTATTTCTGCATACATGTAACTTGGCAAAATGAGCAACTCACATCCTTTAATTACAGTAATTTTTTTCTACTTTCAGGACAAACTTGTTTTATAAGCAGAAATTAGCAAAAATTTTGACCTCTATTCACTTCTATTGACCATATTTATTGAAGTTTTTGATTAGTTTTTCTCTCTTTATCAATTTGGATAGAGAATTAGAATACTGAGATATTTATATTTTCTGGTACATTGCAGATAGTTTCAAGTAGCAGTTGTCAAAGAAAGTTTATTCAAGTAGAGTGAAAAAAGAGGTTGTATTTTCTCCTTGACATTCACACTTAGTCATTAATATCCTGTTTTCTTGAGCATATAGTAGAAATTTACTCTGACTTTCATATGGATATGCTAACATATCCTACCTGTGAAATACTCGTGACCATATGACATATAGTCCATGTAAACAATCCTTTAAAAACATTTGCATTTTGAAACTACAACAAACGATCAGCTTTGACACTTTCTTAATGGTATTGGATTTAAGTGACAAGGTTTTGGCAGTAGAGAAGCTTCAGGTCTGACTTCTCTGAGAAGCTGGTCCCATGTCTGACAGCCAACCCCAGATAGTTCCAAAATGTACCCAGTACTGGCCAAGGCCAAGCACATCAGTGATGGTGGTAGCATCTCTGGAATACGTATTTAAGGAGGAAAAACTGCTGCACAACAGAAACTGGGTGAGAGAAATGAGAATATGTGAGAGAAACAGCCCAGCGAACACCAAGGGCAGTGACAAAGGAGGGAGAGAATGCACTTCAGGCACCAGAGCAGAGATTTCTCTGCAGCCTGTGGTGCAGACCGTGGTGAGGCAGCTGTGCTGCTGTAGCCTGTGGAGGTCCACAGAGTAACAGAGACCCACCTGCACCCTATGGAGAACCCCCATGCTGGAGCAGGTGGATGCCCAAAGGAGGGTGTGACCTCACAGCAAACCTGCACTGGCATAGGAAATGCCTCCAATCTAAATCATGCAGCACTAGAATCCTGGAGGAATTAAGATGCAACTTCATAGGACAAATTCAGAGTTCTGAAATCAATGATCTAATTAATTATATATCCCCAAATTCTGAAGGTGTAAAGGACAATGCCAAAATATCTAAATATGGTGTCAGACTCACAACTGTGGTGGCTTCTGGAAAAAAAGTAATAATCCTGCAATATATTAAACAGAGCAGAGGTAATATTTTTAAGAGACAGTAACAGTACATTTTGTGTGACCTGAGGAAAAAGTGTATGTTACACAACAGTGAATTGCAGACCTTCCATCACCATTTACTTGCTACATCAGCCTGAAACAATAACCCTCATCTTTGTTCTTCGATGTTTGTAGCAGTGCTGTGTCTGTACTAAAATTCAGTGCTGAGGACAGCATATTAGCTACTGTTAGCTGAGCAAAAGACTTTACTTGCATACAACAGTGCAGTGCTTTTTGTATGGGGGAAGACAAATTAAATGATAATAGAGTACAAATTATATGGGCAAACTTCCTTGCATTTTTGTTTCTGAAATGCAAATTATGGTTATAATTGATAACAGCATAACTACTCAAATATTGTTCTCCCTCTAACATTGATTCAAATTACACAGTTTTGGTTTGGTTTGGGTTTTTTTACCTACCTGAAAAGGTACTTCTTCATCCTTTGTTACAGATGCTGCATGAAGTCCTGTCGCTAACAGTAATGAGTGGTTTGTAATGTCAGCTAGAAATGAGAGTCTACAAAGTCAACTGAAATCCTATGAAGACAAATCTCATAATACTGCAGCAACACTTAGAAGTCTTATCTTTCTTGAATCCTGACAGGAAGATTAATGATTAAAAGCTTGGTCGTGGCATTCCATTATTGCAAAACCCATATGCAGACACATACACACACATTTAACTTGTACTCAGAAATGTCGTATTGTGCTTTACTATTTCAGCTTTCCACTTTCCTTTTCTTGGCAAAATTCTATAATCTGCACTAATTTGTACTTGCTTTGTATCAAGAAAAGTAGAAATTTTTTACACGGGATTTTCCCTTTTAGTTTCTATTGCTGTTTTATCCAGAAAATTTTCATGTATAATATTGAAACAGTTTTGGCAACAGGACAACCTTCCAATATATTCACATACATATGAAATGTTTTAAAAAACAACCACACAGAGACGACTTTGTAAACTTTGCCAAATTTCTTTACTTTGGAATTGATTGTGTGTATCATATAAACATTTACGAAATATCAAAGGATTTCAATAAAAATAGTATTTTTCTTATAATGTTTCTGAATCAAAAATGGAACGATATAGATTACTTTTTTCCCTAGCTCATTTGGTTTCATCTCTGTATCTTTTCTGGCTATTTTTTCTCTTCCTATTTTATTCCAAGATCATAGTTTTGTAAAATAAGCAAAATAAAAATTTGGGATTAAACAAGTTTCCAGAACAAATGGTATGGAAAACTCTTTGTTCTTTTTTTAGGATAGTACCTAAAGTTGGCATAACTATTTTTCTTGTAAAATCTCCCCCATACATGAAGGATGTTTGCAACTCTGATTATTAGTTTTACATTCAAGTGACAGAAGTTATCTCACTTTTAGCCACTGTAGTGTAATCTTGGAGATTTTATTAAAACTAAGTGTAAATAACCAGTAGTTTCTAAACTGATATTAGGAAATATTTTATTTCTGTAAAGTGTACATACTCTATCTGTAACTAGGTTATCCCTTGTAGATCTGTATCTTCCTCTATCAAGAAAATTCTGCAAATCTTTTAAGTATATAAAAGTCATTCACCTCAAGAAAATATAGAAGTACATAAAAACAGGGAAGAGGTGAAATGAATGAAGAAATGGAAGTATTTCAGCACTTTCAGTAATGCTGAAGAATTGGAAATCCAAACTTGAAGTCTGACTTCTCAGTAGGCTCTTGCAGAAATCTTGGATATACTTCTAGGTAACTGGATAATTCTCCAGGGACTGGAAGAAATCTCAAGAGCTGAAGTGATCCCAATATCACCACTACATATTAAATTACATTATATGCCAGAAAACTGCTGATAGAGAACCTCACTCTGTACAGTATATGTGGTACCAGAAAGATTCAGTATTAGTAGTGATTTCCATTAAGAATATGTGATACCCATACTTTTAATTAGTTTTGTTTATTACCCTCTTTATATTAAAATTAGTCTAGCAGTGCTCAGGCAGTGGTGTGGGTTCCTGTGCTTTTATTTACATATAGACATAGTTGTATAAACAAACAAAGGAAAAGATTACTGCAACAATTGAGACGCGATGAAGAAAAAGAATAAAATAAAGTACTTCCACCAAAAACATTGCTCATGTTGA
This sequence comes from Calyptomena viridis, assembly GCA_013390005.1. Classification (NCBI taxonomy): domain Eukaryota; kingdom Metazoa; phylum Chordata; class Aves; order Passeriformes; family Eurylaimidae; genus Calyptomena; species Calyptomena viridis. The sequence continues at coordinate 16,917 of WEIV01012600.1, forward strand.
ATAAATGATTAAAAAAAAAAACCCAATAATTTTTTTTTTTCTGAATAGTTTCCTTACCCCTAAGTGCTCTGAAAGTAGGGAAAAAGAAAGAAGTGCTTGAACCTTATTTCTTAACAAAAAACCAGAGATAATAATCCAGACATTTCTCTTTTTTCTCTCCCTCTTCTCCCTCTATCTATACTCTCTGGCCCCTTCTTGTCTTTCATTTAAAGATTTCAGGTGTTTGTCTATCAGTTTGTTAGCAGTTTTGTTTGTTAGCAGGTTTGTCTTTAAACAATATGCTTCAAAAAAACCCTCTTTTATTAATTTTCTCTGCCTATTGGTTATTGCTTATCAGAAAAGCTAAGAAAATTATCCTTTTTGACAGTCATTATAGATTTAGGTCTTGGCACCTTCCTTCAGAACATATCTACCTACTTCGTTGTGGAGTTCTCCGTGGACTGCAGTGTGAATGTGTACTGATGTGACCTCTCCATGAGCTGAAAAATACCAACTTTATCACCGTGGTCTGAGCACCTATTGCCATCTTTCTTCCCTGACCCGGTCTTCTTCAAGTCTTCTTCCAGTCTTCTTCCCTCATATTTTTCTCACTCCTCTCTCCCACATGCAGCATAAAAGTATTTACCTTTCCTTAAATATTTTTTCACAAAGGGACCACCAGCACCATTCAGCTTTGGTCAGTGGTGGGTCAGGTCCATCTTGGAATGATCTAAGTTTGCTCTGTCTGACAAGTATGTTTTTGATCTCTTCTCAATACTCTCAATACTCTCAATAGTTTTTGGTCTCTTCTCACAGAAGCTATTTCTGCAGCCACCCTACTACCAAAACCTTGTTAATTAAACCCAGTATGACCCCAGGCCCAACAGAATATTAGTCCTGCTATTTTGCAGATCTAGATTTTATAATATTTTTAATCTCTTCATAATGTCATATTTTAGTCGTCTATCAATAAGTTACATAATAAACCCTAAACCTTTGTCTGAAGTAGACAAATTCCTTTGTTGTCTTTTTGTTGTTGTTGTTGCTATTGTTGATTTAGGGGCTGGAGTTTATTTTTGTAATAACTACTGAAGCTCCAAGTTGAACACACTTTGACATTAGCAAGCCACAGAGTTTATATTGATTTTCTTGTCTTCTACTTTCCTTCAAACTTGACTAAAATGAACTAAAATATCACTTTTCACCACAGTCTCTTGGTCACAAGTTTTCAGCTATTCTTTGCTACAAATACTTCATGTGTTTGGACCTTCATTATTTCTGTTAAAGTGCTTATCAGTTTTTCTTCCTATCTTTAGTTGTTCATGCATTTTTAGACTGTCTATTAGCAGAATACACACAGCACACAGTATAAATCTGGCTGACATGAAAATTACATGGGCTTCAGCAAGGTATGAAGCTAAGCACTGAGGTGCCCCACCTGCACAAGGCACCTTACACACTTTTGCTGGTGAACCAGCATCAGTCCAAACAGAAGGTTTAATGACTGCAAGCCCTAGAATCTGCCCTTTCCCAGTGCTGAAGAGTTGTCAGCTGCCACCAGCTCTGTTGACACAGGCACTAGTGAACTGATTCAACAGTGCCTGAATGAAGTATTTTGTTCTTTTCCTGTTAAAGATTTTATACCTTTTCATGCTCATGTTTTTCCTCTTGAGTCCTGGATCTACTAATGATGATTCAATGGTATCTCTCATACCATAGTAGAATCAGGAAGATTGTGAAAGATCTTTATCATCGAGTCCAATCTTTGACCAAATACCACCATTTCAACTAAACCATAGCACTAAGTGCCAAGTCCAGTTTCTTGAACACTTCCAGGGATGGTGCCTCCACCACCTCCGTGGGTAGTCCATTGAAATTCTTAACCACCTTTTCCATGAAGAAATTCTTCCTGATGTCCAACCTGCACCTCTGCTGGCAGAGCTTGAGGCCATGTCCTTTTGTCCTGTTGACAGTTGCTTTAGAGAAGAGGCTGACATCTACCTTGCTACAATCTTTTTCAGGTAGCTGTAGAGAATTATAAGGCCTCCCCTAAACCTCCTATTGTCCAGGCTAAACAATCTGAGCTCCCTGAGCCACTCATCACAGGATTTAATTTCTAAACCCTTCACCAGCTTCTTTGTCCTTTTCTTTTTGACACACTCCAGCACCTCAATGTCTTTTTTGTAGTCAGGGGCCCAAAACTGTGCACAAGAGTGCTGAATAGAGGGGGACAATTACTGCCCTGGTTCTACTGTCAATATTAAGGATATCTTTAGCCTTCTGGACCACCTGAGCACACTGCTGGCTCATGTTCAGTCAGCTGCTGTCCAGCACCCCCAGGTCCTTTTCTGTTGGGCAGCTTTCCAGTCACTCTTCCTCATCCTGGAGCATTGCAACAAGTGTTGTGATCAAAGTGCAGGACCCAGTACTCCATCTTATTGAACTTCTTACCATTGCCCTTGGCCCATCAACCCAACCTACCCAGATCCGTCTGCAGAGCCTTCCTACCCTACAGCAGATCAACACTCCTGCCCAACTTAGTGTCACCTGTGAAATTGCTGAGGTGTCAAGCTGATCCCCTTGTATAGATCATCCATACAGATATTATACAGCATTCTCTTAATTTTTGGTTTTAATATTTCTTCAGACCTTCTGATGCCTGTTTCTTATAACTCTGCAATTTATCTGCTGTTTTAGGCAAGGTTGCAAAGTTGTGTGTATCAGATCTCAGCCTTGGTTCCTTGGTATTCAGGCAATTGAACACCTGTGACATGCAGGGAAGGCAGTCAAAAGGTCTCAGACTTGTACTAGCACATTTATTCTGCTAGAATTCAAAGGTCCTTAGCATGTCCTTGGGCACTTACACAAGCCTAACCCACCTCTGCTGCTGGCAGAAGGTTAGTCTGTTCACCTTCAATATGTAGCGGGCAAGAAGAGAAATTGAGACAGAACTATTAAATAAAAGTATTGAAACTAACCTCTGTTTTATTCCTAAATAACATAAAGAAATATTTATATTTAGTGTGTAAAATTAAGCAATTTGCATCTCTATGGTAACTAATTGCTACCTTCTGCTTGATTGATAACAGGTTTACTGTCACAGATATTTTTTTACGTGTTTTGTAACTAATTTTCAGAAACATAAGTACTACATTCAGGCCTCTAATCACTTATTATGAATTTGTAGAGATATAATTTGAAAATGAGCCTTTAAGAGATTTCCCCTCATTTTAAATGCAGTTAATATAGTAGATCTGAAAAACTTTTTTTTCTGCATTTATGCTGTTAATTGCAGTAATAATAAAACTAATTGCTTGTAATCCAGTAGAGTATAATTATACCTAGCTTGATTTACACAAAGATGTAGATATTTCATAATTAGATCACACAAAGCATTGTATGAATAATTCATAAGAAAATATGATTAATTAGATAATTTTGTAGGCTCAGGTTAAATAAATATTCCAACCAAGTTATGGGCACACCATGTGAGATTCACCTTATCTGACTTTAGCTGTCTAACAAATCTAAGTCTGAGTTGGTGCATTAAGAATGTTACTATCACTAAGGAAGAGTAGTCAACAACACAAGAGGCAAGGGCAAATACTGGTCAAGTCTCTAGGTCAACCTGACTAAGATAGCATTAATTAGTACCTGAAAACTTCTAGACTGTATTTGGTCAATGCCTGGCAGCAGACATTGAAAAATTGAAAAACTTGACTGATCTGTACAGATCATGAGATTTTTTCAGATTCAACAGTTCTATATTTAATGAATGCTTACCACCACAATTACAATTAAGTTAAAGAATCATCAATTAGTTACTAAATTTGGTGATCATAATTTAGACACAAAACAAGCAGTTATTTTAAAGGAGTCTTTGCTTTGAAATAAAGATGCTTTATATGAGATATGCGAATGTGGTTTTAAGTAGCCAGAGTTTTTTATTAGCTGGGGGAGCTAAGATAGAGACTTCTTAAAGAAGTTGCTGGAGATTTTTTAGCTCCGAGCCAGTCAAGGTCAACTGCTAACGCCTCTGTGAAAACATATTTAAGAAGGAGAAGAAAAAAAAAGCTAGGCAGAACATCATGGCCGCTTAAGAGAGAGGAGAAGGAGAAGTTTGATTAACATCAAGGTTGGAGGGAAGGAGAAAGAGAAGATGCCTTAAACACTGAAATAGGGCCCCAGCAACCTGTGGGGGATCATGGCAGCAGAGACTCACATGCAAACACATGGAAAGACTGGAAGATTTTCACACTGGAGCAGAGAAGTGCTGGAGGAGAGAGGCTGTGATCCTGTGGCATTTTTGACATCTGTGTCTGGAGTAGGGGGACCTCATGGANCAGCATAGGATAATTTGCTGTAAAACTTGCAAAACTCAATGGTTTAAGCGCATTTTAATACAAAACATGTTTATTAAAATTTACATTTAAAGAAATAATGGTTTGCTTAATTCTTTTCAATTCTAAAGGAAAACAGTTGGAGGATGTAAGGTTTTTTAACTTTTATTTTCTAAACAAAGTAGATGCCACTAAAATGATTCTAAAGACAACTAAGGCTAAAATTTGTCATCCATTGGTTGCATATTGAATGAGTTTCTAAGGATGTCAGAAAGATGGCAGAGGATATGTAAATACACTAAGTCTGCGGAAACATACCAAACATAACATTGGTGCAGATAAAGTAAGAACAACAACTTATGTACTAAACTGGGTCATTTTTCCTGGAAGTTTTCCTTTTTAATATGTATATCCTTACAGTTACTTTCCCCATGGATGTAAAATTTATATTCCTTCCCCACCCTCGCAATAAATTTCAAATTCCTACACTCTTTTTTCAATCATTTATTTGTATGCTTTGCTTAATTTTTTAAAAAAAAAATAAATAAGTACAGTTGAAAGAAAAATGGGGCTTTTTTTCAAATGTTGGCGAAAACATTGTGGGGAATAATTTTCAGTTCTTATAATATAAAATACAAGGTTTTCTGGTTTTGTCATTAACTACAGATAATTATAACATCATTCTATTTAGAAATTTTTCTCATTTTGTTTGCATGGATGTTCAGCTGTTTAGAAAGTCTGAGCAAAAGTAGGTCTGTAAATTTCAAATGCAGGCAGAGTGAAGAAAATATGCTATTACCATTACAGAGGAGGAGGGAGAAGGGAAAAAGTCTGTAACCTTTTTATGAACAGCCCTAGAGCTGAAATGTATGAGACCTTCAAGATGAAATTTGGTATGGAAATAATTCTCATTTA
>WEIV01012600.1:29163-44379 GCA_013390005.1 Calyptomena viridis
TTGTTTATTTGGGGGGTTTGCTTCTTTGTTTCTTATGCTATTGATGTCATTGGATGTTTTTGATGAGTTTTTTTTTCCCCTTTAGAATTTTATATATTTTCACATTGGAGTTTTTTGAAGTTTTTCCTTTTGATGCTCTGAATTATTAATGATTGCATGTCAGAAGTTTTCCTGGTGCCTGTAAATTTATTTTCTTTTTCTTTGACAGATTTTCTCACAGAAATCTGACAGGTTTTCTCTTTCTTGCCATAGTAGATGTGGGCCTTTGCTCGTCAATACACAGGTGGCTAAGTGCTGTGGAAACAGGAGTTTGCAATGGGATTATGGAGAGGAAGAAGTTTATGATTCTCCTGTATCCTGAGGTCAGCAGCACCAATGTTCATCCAAGAAGAGATAAAGCAAGTCTTAAGTGTCNAGGGAAAGTAAAATAAAAATGTGTACCAAGAATCACTTGGGGTTTCTGAAGCATGAAGCATCAAACATGGCAGCTGTCAGTCCATGTCAGGTTCAGGCAATTGAGCTGCAGTCAGCTGCCTGACAAGAGTCAGTCAGGAAACCAAGAGCCAGCCTGTTAGCCTGAATGGTGGTTTATTCTTTGTATATAAAATCCATCACTTGTTGACTTGCTGGTGGTTTTTCTTTTTTTGTGTGCCACTTGATGGCAGTTGCACTTCTAAGGGTCTCACTTCTATTCCTGTCTAAGCTGTTCTGATTTTGGTTTTGGAGGTGTTCTTTCTTTTCTCTCTTTTCTTTCTTTCCTTCTTTCTTTTCTTTCTCTCCTTTCTTTCTTTCTTTTTCTTAATTTCTTAGTTTCTTTGTCTTTCCTTCCTTCCTTCCTTCCTTCCTTCCTTCTTTCCTTCCTTCCTTNCATGTTGGAGTTTTTTGAAGTTTTTCCTTTTGATGCTCTGAATTATTAATGATTGCATGTCAGAAGTTTTCCTGGTGCCTGTAAATTTATTTTCTTTTTCTTTGACAGATTTTCTCACAGAAATCTGACAGGTTTTCTCTTTCTTGCCATAGTAGATGTGGGCCTTTGCTCGTCAATACACAGGTGGCTAAGTGCTGTGGAAACAGGAGTTTGCAATTGGATTATGGAGAGGAAGAAGTTTATGATTCTCCTGTATCCTGAGGTCAGCAGCACCAATGTTCATCCAAGAAGAGATAAAGCAAGTCTTAAGTGTCTTGCATTTGCAGGGCAGTTTTCATCGTCATTTTCCTACTTATTCTTAGGTCTTAAAATTTACTTAAAACATTTTTCATTCGTATTTGTTTCAAGATAAAACGTTGCACACTACCATACACAATATCATCTTTGTTATCCAGGAACTGCTTGGGTTTATTAGATTATATGTGGCTTTCTATGACCTTAAGCTAAAATAAGTTGGGCAACAGTCATGTGACTACTAGACCATTGCTAGGTAAAACTTTTTCAAACCAATGTAAGCCCCCACAAATTCCAAGATCTTGCACTTTAAGGTCAGTATAGAGGCCTACAGCCTTTTAATTATAATGGGAGCGGGGTGGGGAAAGTATCTTTTACTGGGCTACAAGGTCTTGGACTGGATTAAGAACAAGAGATTTAGCATGTTGGTAATTTTCTCCCTCATATTTCTTTTCACTTATCAACAACAGAATTTAATAACTATTTATCTTTTACATTATCTTCTAGCTTTCTAAAATTTGTAAAGCAGTAGTAAAAAAAATAATGAAAATACAAGGGAAAGTGAATGAGTTCGAAGAACTGAAAAAGAAGTTAAAGGATACTGCTAAATTTTATTCAAATAGTATTCTTATTTTGTACAATAAAAAGGAAAAAAATTACTTGGGGAGTTAGGAGGAATTACTTAGTGGTATGTAAAAATACCTTTATATACATTTAAATAATGTATTTACAATGGCGAGTGTATTTTTAATACATGAATTTATGATAAATTGTATAATTTTAGTTTACTTAATACATAATTTAAAATATATATAGACTCAAATAAATTCTACGATATGTGGATATGTTATACACAACTCCTCGAAGATGGAAAATTTTGTCCTGTGCAGTAGAACATGAACTTGTCTAATTCAGACAGGATGTGATTACATGATAATCAATCATATCCAGGCAAAGACCAAGTATCTTCTTAACATTTAGCCTTCAGTGTATACATATAAAGGTCACTGTATAATAGATATTTTCTCCTTGTATTCTGAATTCCAGTCAGATATTTTAATAATATTAATATGGCTAAATATTTAATAGCGATTCCAGAGTGATCATAGTAGGCAAGGATGAAGATAATAGTGCTAATGGAACTAAATGAGATTTGGGAACATCTTGTGGACAATTAGAAATCCAAAATGGTAGTCTCAAATTAAGTATTGATCTCCATAGGTTATCTCTGGGTGGGTTTTTTTTAAAGGTTAAGCATTTCATAATTTAGAAAAATATATTTTTTAAGTAAGTTAACTTGTGGAGTGGAATGGTGAAATGAATGGTATTTATTTCAGCATAAAAATAGCTGTCATTAGAATAAATGCAGAGTTATTCCACTGATTACAATACATAACAACTACAATATTTCCTGTGTTTTCAACATCTTTCTTATTTATCTCAGATGTATGATTATAGGATATCCATGTTAAACACACTTTGGATAAAGTACAAAGAAATCTGTTTTACATGATGAGGAGCAGCTGAGGACTTTGGGCCTGTCTAGTTAAGACAGAAACAGTCTGAGGGGTGACTTCCTTGCTCTCAGCAGCTTCCTGATGAAGGGAAGTGGAAAGAGAGGTTTTGAACTATCCTTCCTTGGATCCAGTGACAGGACATATTGAAATGCCTCAAAGTTGCACCAGGGAGGTTTAGACTGAATGTTAGGAAGCAGTTCTTTATTGAGAGAGTGATCAAACCCTGGAACAGGCTTCCCAGAGAGCTAGTTGATGCCCCAAGCCTGTCAGCATTTAAGAGGCATGTGGACAATGCCCTTAACAACATGCTTTAACTTTCAGTCAGCCCTGAGTTATGAAGCAGCTGGACCAGATGATTGTTGTAGGTCCCTTCCATCTGAAATATCCTAAATGTAATTCTATTTTATTCTGTTCTATTCAATTCTATTCTATTTTCCCTGTCCAAAGACAGATCTATTTCATCCATATTAATTTTATATTTTTTTTCATTCCTCCCATACCTTTGTGTTTCATTTCCCAAATGGAAGAAATTAGTTGTTGTTTTAATTTGTAAGATATTCCCAATATTAATGCTGAATTGTTTATTTCTCTGACATTGAATTAATGTTACATATGCCTGAATAAGAAAGTAGCATTTTCAAAATTGAAAGAAATTCCTATTTATTGTTCAGTCAGAATCCTTGATATATTTTTAGAGTTTTACAATATTATCATCTACTTGATCTGAATGGAGAGTTACATCAGTAAATTATTTGTCAGAGTATTTCTAGTATTTATTTATTCAACTTAATGTATCTTAGTCTTTATCTTAAACAGTAGTTCTATCGTGTGAGAGCATCATGCCTAAAATATTCCTACCCTTCACATTCTGATCCACCAAGATCTTTCATGGAACTTACCCAGACAATGTTTTCAAGAAAAAGGGAAGATCAAGTATGTTTCTTCCTTATTATTTTCTTGTTTCTATTCATTTCCTTGCATTTATTCCAGTGCATTTCTGCTCTCTTAATCAAAGTGTCTGGTAGGAACGAACAAATGGAGTGTTATAATTCTAGCATACTTGAAGAAATATGCCAATTTAACTAAATATAATTGCCTCAGTAATAAATTTTCCAGGGAAACTTAAACAGGAACTGACATTCTCACTCTAAGTACTTCAGAAGAGAATCCACTAAAACCAGATAGATTCAACTACAGTGAAGAGTAAAAAAAGAGAAAGAAAGCACTTTCTACGATCATCTCTTGAAAAGACCACCTTAAAATGTTCTAATATTTTACAATAGCTTTCAGTTTGTTCCTCTCAAAAATACTGCTGAATTCATTACTTGACCATTTTCGAGAGTTTTTTCTCCTACTAAAGTACCTTTTACAGAAGATTTTATTTCATTCTGTAAAGCAGCAATCTCATGTAATCAGTTTCTATGGTCCTATTTTTTAGATAACCTGGCAAAAGATTAATTCCTTTTATTGCATTGTACTAACACCATTTAGTCTCAGAAATGATGTATTTATATGTATTTAGTAGGATAGCCATTCTGCAATGCATCAATGGCAAAGACGTACTACAGAGAATCTAAGCTCTGCAAATACAGCATTGGCAGTGCAAGCGACAGAGCTATACACAGCGCATAAGCCCCTGGGGTTTGCAATGCCACAGCTAATTTCCTCTCCCATTTTGCTTCGCTTTCCACAATAGCTTCCCTTTCTTTGTATTTGTTTCATTAATTTGTCCCAGATACCTACAAAACATAATTTACATGCCAGTTTTAGATGCTGCGTTAATAAAAGACATTGGTTTTCTAACAACGATACAGAGTTTTAAGTGATATTTTTTTAAATTATGTCCTACCAAGTGACCATTATAACTGAATTTTTCTCTTCTCGAGAGTTTTGTGAGTGGAATTTTTTACATGTAGAAAACCAGACTTGAATATGCACTGTGAAAACCAAATAAACACATGACATATTTAGTTTTGTAATATATATTTAATTGACAGCTTCAGTAGTAAATATTGAATTTTGAATGTTGGCTAATTTCTCTTCTTATGCACAAATTTTTTATTTGCTTCCTTTAATGAAATAGTGAAATAAATGCAGCTTGACAGATATTTGATTAATTTCATTAATCACACTTTGGCTTTTAATTCTACCTGATTTTTTCCCTTTTAGATACAACCAGGAGGTCTACGTATGGTCACTACAGAGTTAGAGTCTTTTTAAAAATTCTTCATTGTTCTCAGACAAAATGATCAGCTATTTATCATTATTTTCTTCTCATTAGATAGGTTAAGAAAGATGTGGCAGTCAGACATGAGTTAAACAGATAAGAAAAACTCAAACCTTCCTGTTCTACCCCATCTGCAGAAAAGAAAGTGGCCCGCTCTCCCCAGTAATAAGGCAAAGAGAACCAAAAGGTAATAAGCTGACAAAAACTACTCTTCTGGCCTTTTGTCCATCCACAGTAAAATACTCAGGAAGGTTAGAATAATGTTACAATGTTGTATAAATACTTAATGTACTACAATTATTTATTGTTGACATACTAAGGTAAAACTATTAATTTAGCACATTAAATAAATTTGGAACATGTAATTTTTTTTTTTCTGTGTCTCTGAGGAAGAACTCTTTCATATTCTTTTAGCTCTTCTGAGAACTTGCCATCTTAAGGCAGGATAGTTATTCAGTTTTCTTCACTTATCACATTATAGATATAACCTCCTTTAAGAAGTAATTTATCTTATCCTAAAATATGTTTCTAATCAGTGCAACGAGGATCCTATTTTGTGTCTGTGGAGTCAATATAGTTGAGGTGAGATCGTTAATTTTTAGATAGCTGATGTTAAGTGAAATGAATCTCAGCCTTAAATACCCCATTCATACTTTCAATGTTCTTTCAGTGTTTCTAATGTAATGTCACTAGCTCAAGTCAAACACTTATTACTCATGGAATCTATTCTGCCTCCTGAAACAGTATGAACAAGTGTAAGTAATATCTATTGCGACTTTGAAGTTGCAAAAGAAATCTCCGGAATATTCCAAGTATTTTTTAGTATACAAATAATTTTAAAGATTTTGTTCCTTTTATTTTCCTGGTTATATTCATGGCCAGCAACTTATTCACTTAACAATAATCTGTTATCTTTTTCTAAGCTATTATACACCAGTAAAATAAGTTTTATGGTATATATCCTGGGTTTCACAAAGATTCTGGTATTAACATTTTCTTTTCTTTTTTTCCCCAAACATGCCTAATAATTTAGATTGTGGTGGGAATTTAAGATAAAAGTGGTTGTATTATCCAAGGAGAAGAATGTATCTGCAAGTGTGAAAGACTGGAATGCTGATGATTCAGAACATCCAGGTGTTTAGGACATGAACACCTGTCACCTTAGGCTACTAAGCTGTGTGTTGTTTCTTTGTCTTTACACAAATGACTTATCTGTGATAACTCTCAAGCACCAAGACAATTCACACACATGGCCTGAAGATATTCATCTCTACTGTTGCCCACAATGGATCCATCTGTGCTGACTTAACAGGCAGCTGTAACATCTTAGAAGGTGTCAAAGGCTTATATACCCCCTGATCCGGTATTGCATCATCCAGTGAAGAACTCCCTACCCCAGGGAAGGTAGAGGAGGTGTTCCCGCCTAGTTTGAGCCCAACAAAAGGGGCTCAAAACACTTGGATTTCACTCAACACTGGGGGGTTCTTCCCTTGCTACATGGAATTTCTACCACCCAGGGCTTCTACCACCACCTTGTTGGATCTGGACTGCGGCCACCATTTCGACCGGACTACAACTACCACTTTGACCAACAAACACTGAAATTGCAACAAACCAAGTCTCATTGCTGGATCCAACGAGTGTCTTGTAGGTCCTTCCAGTTGCCTGGAGGGATCCACAGCCCTGCTCTGACTGCCTTTACCAGCACTGCAGCCTCACTCTAGTGCTGACTCTTCAACCATTCCTGCCAGGTTTTCTGTGTGAGAGGAGACTGGCTGCCATCTTGTTTAGTCTGGTGTTGGCAGAAGGAGAAAGGGAGCAGGGTGGTAGCAGGGACTCAAAGCACCCGTGGGTCACGGGGAGTTCATTGGTTTAGGTCTCCACAATCTCAAGAAAAAGCAAGACCTAGACAAGCTTTATGATTTAAAAGCTAAAGTCCAACAGATTATGAACCACTTTGGCCCTTCTACCTTGATCAACTTCTCCTCAATCAAGCCAGAACCAGCCAGCATCCTTCCCAGAGCTCCATGGTCAACAGCACCACCATGGCTAAGATGCTGAGAACACCCAGCTGAGGAGGCTGGCTTAGGCCTGAAAGCAACTGTGTTTTAACCAAGAAGAAATTGCAGGACCTGGTGGATGAGGGAAGTCCAATGCCCTGGAGATGAAAGGTCCAGTGTTACCTCAAGTGTCAGTGGAACATGTGGATCCTGGGCTTTGGTTGTGAAGAAATCAGGCCCTACAAAAAAGCCTGCACTACAGAAGCTCACAAACAAAGGATGGCACTGATCTGCAGAACTACAAAGACGAAGCTCCTGTGCAGAGTTGGGAGATGCCACCAGTGCAGTTTGGGATATTTTCCTCTCCACTGAAGCCTCCACAATGTTACCTGTGGGATATTTTTTAATGCTTTAGAGAAAAGCACCTATTTTTTATAAAAGGTGCAGCAGTATTTTGACTTTACAAGGAGCTCTGCCAAAACCACTCCCCCACCTCTCCAAATTGTCTCAAACTGAGAAAACGTACCATACACAAGAAATTCAAATTTCATTTGCCATGAAATTTTGTCACATTATTTAATTTCACATATACCTGAACAGACAATGATACTGTACTTCCTATATTTTATTGATTATTATTAAGGTAAGATATTGATTTTTATCATGCTTCATCTTTAAAATATTGTGTTTGTCTCAGAGCTACAAAACAAGCACCCAAAGAAATTGTCAAATTTAAATATATAATCAATTGCACTTTTCTCTATGGTGCTCAATTCAATTATTTTGTTCCAAGAACAGCAAATCTTTATACATAGGTAAACTAAACATGAGCTGCAGATACTTTGTGAAACTGAAGAACATATCATGCTAAAAACTTATCTGAGGCTTTAAAAGATTCTTTAGAGGCTGCAGATCATACTGATAGACATTAGAGTCATGAAAAATAGTAACAGGAAATATTTTGGTATATCTCCAGTTCTAAAGAACCAGTGATGACTGAATATAAGATGAAAAGAAATCACTAGAAAAGTCTGTCTTGAAAAGTGTATCTTTCAATCCTAAAGCGGATATACCACAAAAAAATGCCTATTCTTAATATGGAACAGGTAGTTTCATCCGAAAACGAGTGGGAGACAGAGGAATCATCGTAAGGTCATATAACCTTTAGTTATATACAAGGCATATAGCCTTCAGTTATATATAACCATGTTTAAAAAAAAATAAATTCACTGTTAAGGTGTTCAGGCATTGGAACAGGTTGCCCAGGGAGGTAGTGGAGTCCTCATTCCTGGGGAGGTTTAGCAGGTGTCTGGATCTGGTGCTGGGTAATACAGTTTAGTGGTTTAGGGGTTACAGTGGTGGTGCTGGGCTGACATTGAACTTGATGATCTTAAAGGTCTCTTCCAACCATGGTGATTCTATAATCCTAACCCCAAATTGCTACCAAATTATTAGAAGATACTGTGTACATTGGCCTGGCTCTCCAGAGTTATATCAAGTTATCAAGCCAACTGTGTTAGCTGCCAGCAAATTGACAAGTAATAGAATTACAGTCTGGGAATAGAGGAAAAATGCCTTTCATCAGATACTAGCTATAAGAACCCAATGCTGTTATCTTTTCTGCAGAAAACTTTCAGGTCCAAATAATTACTGGGGAAAAATAAAGTAAAAAAATCCAAGTTTCTTATATCTTGTGCTAAAACCTGGGCATTTACAATAGAGACAACCTAATATATCTTCAATTTGAACAAAACTATAATCAGTAAGCCAAAAAGATTGCTAGACCAGGTCTATGAAAATGTCTGAGTAATCAGTTATGATTAAACATGAAATTGTTCAGTGGGTTTTTGCTGGTGAAGGCATGTGGTAATGATGAAAGACAACAGATCAAAAAGCATCTCCTAGATACCGTTTTCCTTCATTGCTTGTCTGGCTGAAGGGGGAAATGAAGACAATACTTACTACGGATGATAGCAAAATTTTAATATTAATTTCCTGCACTGAGAAATAATATATGTCACAGAAAGTGGACTACTAGAGTCACTAATGACATCTACAGTTATAAAGAGAGACAGCAAGCAAACACAGCACATTGTAATATCACTGAGAGAGCCCAGCCTCAAATACAATACTTTTTCTAGATCTACTTTTTGCAGTTAAACTGTGAAAGCATTAGACTTAGCCCACAACCTAAAACTTTAACAAAATGGTACTAGATTCTCATGAAAATGGGCCAATATGAATTTCAGATTCTCATATTAGAAGAAGGATATTTCAGCTAGAATTATTGCAGAAATAACAGTTATACAGAAATTGAAATTTGTATTTTGTATTTATAGAGCTATGTTCCAGAACTCTTTAATTTCTATCCTCTAGATCCTTGCTTCGTTTTTTAAAGTGACTTGAGTTCTAATACCTTTACATGTAGCTAATAATTATATTTATACTTCTGTACACTTTTGACCTATTTAAAAGCACTTATATTAAAAGAAATTAAAATATTTCTGTGACTTTCTACCAGAACTTAGATAATAAGTAGAATGTCATGTGAAGAGGAACAGAGAAAAAGATAATTTCTGTCCTGTGGGTATATTTTTTTGTCTCTTCAGTGGCCCACCCTCCAGAAGAATGTCTAAATCAGTCTGTTAGAGTCTCCTTAATTGAGACCCTTCACTAACAGGTTCACTGAATTTGGACAGGAAGTTTTCAGGGACTTCACTTAAATAGCAAGACAGAGAACGAGGCCCCTCAGAGAGCCCTCCTGTGTGTTATTTCACCATTGAGAACTATCAGCAGCATGATCCCATGGACTAACTCTGATCAGTTAATGAAATAGCAAGTTTAATACCAAACTGTGACAATTTAAGAGAATTTGATGATGTTTTAACTGCAAAAATATACTGAAGCTATGTACAGGCAACCTACTAGCAAGCTTCACAAATGGGTGCAAAGCAATTTAATAACAAAACCTTCTATACCAGAGTAGGNTAAAGAACCAGTGATGACTGAATATAAGATGAAAAGAAATCACTAGAAAAGTCTGTCTTGAAAAGTGTATCTTTCAATCCTAAAGCGGATATACCACAAAAAAATGCCTATTCTTAATATGGAACAGGTAGTTTCATCCGAAAACGAGTGGGAGACAGAGGAATCATCGTAAGGTCATATAACCTTTAGTTATATACAAGGCATATAGCCTTCAGTTATATATAACCATGTTTAAAAAAAAATAAATTCACTGTTAAGGTGTTCAGGCATTGGAACAGGTTGCCCAGGGAGGTAGTGGAGTCCTCATTCCTGGGGAGGTTTAGCAGGTGTCTGGATCTGGTGCTGGGTAATACAGTTTAGTGGTTTAGGGGTTACAGTGGTGGTGCTGGGCTGACATTGAACTTGATGATCTTAAAGGTCTCTTCCAACCATGGTGATTCTATAATCCTAACCCCAAATTGCTACCAAATTATTAGAAGATACTGTGTACATTGGCCTGGCTCTCCAGAGTTATATCAAGTTATCAAGCCAACTGTGTTAGCTGCCAGCAAATTGACAAGTAATAGAATTACAGTCTGGGAATAGAGGAAAAATGCCTTTCATCAGATACTAGCTATAAGAACCCAATGCTGTTATCTTTTCTGCAGAAAACTTTCAGGTCCAAATAATTACTGGGGAAAAATAAAGTAAAAAAATCCAAGTTTCTTATATCTTGTGCTAAAACCTGGGCATTTACAATAGAGACAACCTAATATATCTTCAATTTGAACAAAACTATAATCAGTAAGCCAAAAAGATTGCTAGACCAGGTCTATGAAAATGTCTGAGTAATCAGTTATGATTAAACATGAAATTGTTCAGTGGGTTTTTGCTGGTGAAGGCATGTGGTAATGATGAAAGACAACAGATCAAAAAGCATCTCCTAGATACCGTTTTCCTTTGTTGCTTGTCTGGCTGAAGGGGGAAATGAAGACAATACTTACTATGGATGATAGCAAAATTTTAATATTAATTTCCTGCACTGAGAAATAATATATGTCACAGAAAGTGGACTACTAGAGTCACTAATGACATCTACAGTTATAAAGAGAGACAGCAAGCAAACACAGCACATTGTAATATCACTGAGAGAGCCCAGCCTCAAATACAATACTTTTTCTAGATCTACTTTTTGCAGTTAAACTGTGAAAGCATTAGACTTAGCCCACAACCTAAAACTTTAACAAAATGGTACTAGATTCTCATGAAAATGGGCCAATATGAATTTCAGATTCTCATATTAGAAGAAGGATATTTCAGCTAGAATTATTGCAGAAATAACAGTTATACAGAAATTGAAATTTGTATTTTGTATTTATAGAGCTATGTTCCAGAACTCTTTAATTTCTATCCTCTAGATCCTTGCTTCGTTTTTTAAAGTGACTTGAGTTCTAATACCTTTACATGTAGCTAATAATTATATTTATACTTCTGTACACTTTTGACCTATTTAAAAGCACTTATATTAAAAGAAATTAAAATATTTCTGTGACTTTCTACCAGAACTTAGATAATAAGTAGAATGTCATGTGAAGAGGAACAGAGAAAAAGATAATTTCTGTCCTGTGGGTATATTTTTTTGTCTCTTCAGTGGCCCACCCTCCAGAAGAATGTCTAAATCAGTCTGTTAGAGTCTCCTTAATTGAGACCCTTCACTAACAGGTTCACTGAATTTGGACAGGAAGTTTTCAGGGACTTCACTTAAATAGCAAGACAGAGAACGAGGCCCCTCAGAGAGCCCTCCTGTGTGTTATTTCACCATTGAGAACTATCAGCAGCATGATCCCATGGACTAACTCTGATCAGTTAATGAAATAGCAAGTTTAATACCAAACTGTGACAATTTAAGAGAATTTGATGATGTTTTAACTGCAAAAATATACTGAAGCTATGTACAGGCAACCTACTAGCAAGCTTCACAAATGGGTGCAAAGCAATTTAATAACAAAACCTTCTATACCAGAGTAGGGTACTCTACTACAGCAAAATACTCAAACCTGAGAACTTAACAACAAAATAACCTTAGCCGCACAACAAACTTAAAAGAGTAGAACAAAACATCCTAGAGCAAAGCAAAGTATTAAGTATAAAACAGAAAGCAAGCAAACTTAGTTACTGATCTTTCACCCCGAGGTATTCCAAGTGGAGTGGAGGGAGAGAGGCATTTGTCATTTACTTCTGGGAATACCGATGGAACTTCTCCCCCAATTTTTCTCTAGGTTCCAATCTCTTTTTATATATTTTAAACTCTTAGGCAATTTTGGGTGATGACCAGGCAAAAAATCCAAATGTTTGGAGTGTTAGACTGTTGGGTTAGGATAGACAAAGGACAAGGCAAAGATTCAAAAACAATGTCTGGCTTCATGCCTCTAAGACTCTTAGAAGAAAGGCTTGGCATTACCGACGTACCACTCCATTCTTCACTTAATCCTGTTTCGCACAGAGGCTTATCAGTTTCTGGGAGTGTCTCCTCAGGTGCTGGAGTCTTCCAGGAAACAATCAAGAGCTTATCTCTCATTTTGTGACCCTATCGGTCATACTACAAAAATATAAGGAAATTCTGCTATACACAAAGCAGAAAAACAATCAGAATATAGCTATGCTTTTCTTAATTCATATGAAATGAAATAACTTGGAAAAAAATTGTGAAGATTAGTATGGTTGCTCAATATATGTGCACAACAGGCAGAAGTTACTCAAAGTTTAAAAAGATGGTAAGTTGCACTGAATGGATTATAATATTATACTGAGGACATCTCATTCTACTTAGGCAGAAATGAAGTAAAGAAAAACTGAGGAGAGGCATGGAACATGACTATTGGTCTGAAAAGATTGTCTCAGAAGAGAATGAAAACAGTTGAACTGTTGGATTCATGAAAGTGAGAATAGAAGTTTACACAAAAAAAAGGATTCATAAATTACAAAGAAATATTTCAGGAACTATTATCTGCTAACTTCTATTCAAAAGGAAAGACAGAAAAAATATTTAAGAGATGGCAAGGATTTTGATTGGATTAACTATAATTAAAGAACTTTCTTTACTCTTTGCTTTATTCTCCTGTAGGCTGGAGTTTTCTGGGTTTGTTTCTTACTTGCATTTTCATTTATTGTGTTTAATTTGACATTTCCGTGTCGGGGTAGGCAGGCATTTCTGCATGCCCTTGAGATCTGGCAGGCATTTCTGCATGCCATTGAGATGGAGGAGTGCAGCTGGAAAGGGCAGAGTGGAGAGTGTTGTAGCTGTAGCCAATGATAAAGGAACAAGATAACTTTGCACCAATGGTGTTGGAATATGCTAACCTTCTGATGTGTATAACTGTCTATCCTGTAACACAATAAACAGATTGGGTTTTGGGATCTTTGCACGACACAAAACAAGCATGTTCAATGTCACTTTGTCCGTCTCAATCATGACATTTCCATATTAACTTTCTACAAGAAGTATTTTCCTTTAAATTCGATCTCAAATCTCTCAAAGGCTATAGAGATACACAAGTTGGGGTTTTATTTGATTACACATATGTATATTATATTTTTTGTTTATATCCAAAGTGAGAGTTTGGATATAATAGGAATAGATAAATAAATAATGGGAAGAAGTGGAAAAGTAAATACAACCCCAAGCAAAAATACTGATAAAAATCAGAGCTTCCTAGAATTCAGCAATAAACAGGTAGTTACCAAGCAGAAGTATTTTCCTCTATTGTTGGAAAAGATTGCCAGAACCACTACTGATGAACCTTCAATTGCATAAAGTTGAAAAGGGGAAACCTTAGAACCCTACTAAGTTACTTCCTTGGCAAGCAGCACTGTTATTTCTTCAAAATCACGTACATCTAAATTATTAATTAGTACAAAATAATTGTAAAATTACAGAATAATATAGGTTTCAACGGCTCTTTAGATGTCATCTAGTCCATCCCCACCTGCTTAAAGAAGGACCAGTATAGATCAGGTTGTTCACAGCTCTGACCAGCAGAGTTGTGAGCGTCTTCAAGGATGGAGGTTCTACGTCTCCAGCAACCTCTCCTAGTGTTTGACCACTCTCACAGTAAAAACATCTCTAGATATAATTGGAATGTCCCATATGGCAACTTGAGTGTCCCTTGGCTCTTGTTCTACCACTGTACACCTTCAGGAGGACTCTACACTTTCAAGGTGAGTTTCTCACCCTATCCTCTACCATTGTTTTTCAACTCTTCTTTCTAAAACATCATAATTCTTGCTGCTGGCTGGTGTGTTCTTTTAATGGCGTCAGTGTCCATCCAGTGCAGCACTCCATCCGTGTGTACTATTTCACCAAAACTCTCTGCTCCCACTGATATTGTAACTCTACACAATTCATAGATTTCTAATTCCTCTTCTGTTTCCCACACTGACGGATTTGTGCAGGAACATTTTAAATTGAACCCAGCTGTTCTGCTTTCACATAAGGAGTGTGAGGGCCATTTCTTTAATGTGTTTCCATACCTTCTTTTCTCTTTATCCACCCTCCTTTATCAAGTATCATTGAAAGCCCTGCTCTTCAGACTAGGAAATTTACTATCAGATATAATCTCTCTCACTTTGCTAGATGAATCATTGTCCACTCATCCTCATTTCTTAGGGACAGTTCCCTGGGTATAAAAGCTAATGATCTGGCTGCAGCATAAGCTTTACAACCTTGAGAGGAATGAGTTTTTGGGGCTATGGTGTGGCCATATTTCTCAACTTCTTTCTTGATGTGGAGTTCTTTTATCATTTTCCAAATGTCATTGTTTCCAGTAGACACAATTTGAATTCAAAATTCCAATAGAATTTTGAGCTATGTGAGTCTTGATCTCAAGTAACAGGGCTATTTCTATATTGCTGATTAAAAAAGACAANCTCTTTCAGATAGTCCATCAAGTCAAATTATTAATGGTATTATAAAGGTATTGACAATGATACCTTAAACAAAAAAAAAAATATTACCCAGTGATGCTGTGACCCCTTCATTTTGTCCTCACTGTGAGTCATGAGACCTCCTCAGATCACTCATTACCAGAAAGCTCCTATTTAGGGATAAATGCATCTACATGAAATGAAGCAGGAGCAGCAGTGAAAGGAAACAGCACTAGAGAAATGTATCTATTGCACTCAACACTTCAAATGCCTGTTAGGCATAAGTTTTACATGGTGAATAATAAAGGCATTATTAATATTTTACTGCTCTTTCTTGATTTAGAGTCGAGAGCAAACAAATTAGTATTATGTAAAGATGATAAGAAGAATTTGAATGTTTGGTTTATACGCTCCAAGATA
>WEIV01012600.1:55293-75107 GCA_013390005.1 Calyptomena viridis
CCCCTCCCTTCCCCTCCCTTCCTTTCCCTTCCCTTCCACTGTGATGCTCTGTTGTGATAATAGATGTGGCTATGGATTGAAAATTATAAAGGAAACATTTATTTCTATGGCACACCAAACAAAACAAGTCAGCGATCACAGTTTATTATTGATGTAGGTGATATTTTCAGATCTTGTATGTCACTTTGCTTCTACCATCAAAATGTAAAAAAACTCTGTAGAAAGAAACTTCCATTAGTGTAAGTTTTCACCTAAAGCTTTGTTTTTCTGATGTTGAGGAAGATTTACAGAAAAGCTTGGAGGATTGTAGGTTAGATATACAGCTTTAATTTAGTTACTCTATTGACGTACACAGATTTTTTGAAGTGAATTTATATATGCAAGTAGGCAATTGTTCATACATTTTTTAAATACATTCCTGATTTATTTGGCAACTTAATGAATATACTTTATGAAAGTTTTACATTTATAGGCCTATAAAATGTGTATCAGTTTTTATTTTACTAAAGAATCTGAAACAAATATTATGGCACTGGGAAAATTTAGTGTGCTTTGCACAAATCTAGCATTGTATAAGCAGTAGAATTGTGTAAGCTCAAAATAGTTTACCTTTTCTCTTTATTAAAACTATTAAATTACTCTTCTTAGGACACTAGACTGCAGCCACCTGCCTGCCTGTCCAATTCTGTTTCCAAAACATTGATGAGGTATGGGGAGCTGAAGGAATTCTCAAAATATAAGAATTGCATTTGAATTGCTGTAAAAGTCTTCTGCTCTGACTCAGGAATTTAGTATGGAGTTTCTTAGAAACTTTTAAATACATAGACTTGTCTTGACAAGATAGATAATGATTGTCTTTTCCACTTCATAATCTTCAAATAGTTCTTGTGTAATGTGGGAATTTCATGGAAAGAGTTGTGATGAATGGGGTTAAATCCTCTCAGTGGCTGATCACAAGTGGTGTCCCCCAAGACACTGTATTGGGAGCAGTCTTGTTTATGAACAATCTAGATGAGGGGATAGGAGGCATGTGTAGTCACTTTGCACAAGACACAAAGTTGAGTGGGAATATTGATCTGCTGGAGGGCAGAAAGACTCTGCAGAAGGATCTGGACAGCTGGATCAGTGGGCTGAGGCCTACAGTATGAGGTTTAATAAGTCAGTGTGCTGGGTCCTGCACTTGTATCACAACAACCCCAAGCAGCACTACAGGCTAGAGAATGAGCAGCTGGAAAGCTGTCTGATGAAAAAGGACCTGAGAGTGCTGGTCAACAGTTGGCTAGACATGAGCTGGCAGTGTGCCCAGGTGGCCAAAAAGGCCAATGGCATCCCAGCTTCTATCAGTGTGGCCAGCCAAACCAGGGCAGCCAAAACAGGCCAGTGCCCTCTGTACTTGGCACTGGTGAGTCCCGTGTTCAGTGTGAGACCCTTCACTACCAGGAAGACACTGAGGCTCTGGATCTTGTTGAATGAAGAGCAACAAAGCTTGTGAAATGTCTGGAGCATGAATCTTATGAAGAGCAGTAAAGTGAGGTGGAGTTGTTTAACTTGGAAAAAAGGAGAATCAGGGGAGACCTTATTGCTCTCTGCAACTACCTGAAAGGAGTCTCTAGTGAGGTGGTTGTCAGTCTCTTCTCCCAAATAACAAGTGGTAGGACAAGAGGAAAGTGTTTCAAGCTGTACCAAGGAGGTTTAGATTATATATTAGCAAAAATTTCTTCACCCCAAAGGTTATCATACACTGGAACAGGCTGCTCAGGAAGTGGTTGAGTCACCATCCCTGAATGTATTTAGAATATGTGTGGCATTCAAAGACGTGTTTATGGGTAGACCTGGAAGTGGTAGGTTTTCTGTTGGTTTTGACAGTCTTAAGGGGCTTTTCTAACCTAAATGATTCTATGATTATAATGGTGTCACCTGCTTCAGTCACAAGAAATAATTAAATGTGGGCAAGGGTTGTAACCAGAACTCTGTTACACAAAAGGAAGATTAACAAGTGGAAGAAGCTATTCTTGGGAGGCAGGCAGGCAGACAGGCAGGCAGGCAGGAAGGAAGGAAGGATAAAAATAAAGGCCTTCTCAATTACAAAATTCTAGATTGTAGTTGTAAGTTTTGTATCCTAGGTGAAAAGTGATAACTTGCAGAGCGAGATCCTTGGGACTTTTATAAACACTATATTAAAACTTTATCACACATTAGCAATGGTCTCAAGTCAATAGAAATTGAGTTTAAACTAATTCCTTTCTCAAATAACTCATAGTAAACAAAAAAATAATAATTACATTTAAATACAGTTATGGTTGAGAATTTCTGCATTAATTTTAAAACCTATATTTCCAACCTGAAGTATGGTCACACCACAAATAGAAATACCTAAATTAATAATCTCTGCTGTAATCAGTGAAGAAAGACATCCATCTTCTGAACTGATCATTGTCAGATAGGAGGCTGATACTGAGCTGGATGTCGGTCCCTTCTCTCAGGTAACAAGCGACAGGATGAGGGGAAATGTTCCCAAGTTGTACCAGAGATTAGATTAGCTATTAGGATGAATTTTTTCACTGAAAGGAGCATTAAACATTGTAGTGCACCACTAAGGTAGATGGTAGAGTCATAGCTTCTGGAAGGGTTCAAGACACAACTGGATGTGGCACTTCGTGCTATAGTTTAGTTGACAAAGTGGTGTTTGTTGAAAGATTAGATTTTACGATCTTTTTCTCCAATCTAAATGATTCTATGATTCTATGATTCTATATCTACATGAAATATAACTGACTTGTGTCTGAAAATTTTGTCATGTCAAACTCCTGGAATCTAAGAGGTTTTATGGAAACATTAGAAGACTCTTTATTCAAAGCACACTAGAATCACACGTTATCACAAATTACACTAAAATCTGAATAAACAATGATTGGATTATTCCCAAATTCACTTTCAGTTAAGAGACCACTTGATTTATTTTATTAAAAATACCCTTATAATGCCACCTGAAAAAAAAAGAACCCAACAAACAACCCAAACCTATTTGTTGCAATAAAAGAAATCCTCTCAAAAGTCCCCTTTGAAACTGACAAAGATTGTGCTGCAGAATACAATATTTTGATAGAGATATTCATTCTCACTGGCAGAAGCAATCATTTCTCCATGGTGCAGCATAACACCCAGCATGTTTTTATGATTCAGTCCCAGTAACACTATATCCCTGTTAACATGATTAATCAGCCCAAACAGAATACAGCTTGGGTTTAACTCTCCTGCTGCTTGCTGCAGAGCTGAATCAGTCAGGGCCAGTTAAGAAGTCTGCACTTCCCTTTGTTGCACAGTATGGGCATGACCCGTGACTGCCTGCTATGATCATATACTATTATTTCCAAGCCAATATCTAATTACCTTTCACACATACCATTTATTTGTTCACAGTGGAGGGCATTGCACTGTAAGAATTGATCACGAACTTTGCACTGTCACAGTTTTTCTTTAAGAAGTGCCTGTCTGTTAAGGAATAAAAAACCCCACATATTATCTCAAGGACTTATCAGTTAATATTTTGTCTTCAATTAAACCAGTGAAAAATAAAGTTTAAAGATCTCAATATATAATTTTGGAAACTATTTAATGAAAGATTGCTATTTCCTACTTAAGTATAATGTGCTTGTTTTTGCTCCAGATCACCAACTGATCTCTTGATAATTTTGATGATAATCGCTTTCTCTCATTCTCCCTTCCAGACAAGCAATAGAAATAGATAGGCAGAGTTTTGTGGTCTGTTTTTGCATAACATCTAAGAGTAATTGTTTTTAAATGCTATATTTAAATATATTACTCTAAAACTAGCAGTAAAGGGCTGTTGGTTTTGTCTTTTCTTGTTTGGTTTGATTTTTGTGGTGTGGGGTTTTTTGTTGTTGTTTTTGTTTTGTTTGTTTGCTTATTTTGTTTTTGTTTGGTTTTATTAGAGTAAATAAAAAAGGAACAAACATGGGAATAATTCAGGAAAATTAAACTTGAGATTCACACTTTCCCTAATGCAAGCATGGAGAAGTTAGGTGATCAAGACTGAAGTCTTCATTTTAATCAACAGAAACAATTACATACCTCTGGATAATCATCCGTTTCATCCTAAAATAGGCACCCAAGATAAGGACATGTATCAGTCACTGTATGTGCTGAGACTGATTATGACAACTTACACATCAGCTGACTACACAGAAGGGCTTTATTCAACCTCGATATCTGAGGGCACTGTGAGATGCCCTTGTACACAGAATCTTAGTCACAGAAGGGTTTGGGTTAGTTCCAAACCCCCTGACATAGGCAGGCACACCTTCCACTAGTGCCAGTTACTCAAAGCCCCATCCACCGTGGCCTTGAAGATTTCCAGGGATGGAGCATGCACAACTTCTCTAGACAATATTTTCCAGTGCCTCACGACTCTCATAGTAAAAATTTCTTCCTAATATCTAAACTAAACCTTCCCTCTTTCAGTTTAAAACCATTAACCCTTATATGTTCCTGTAAAAAGTTCATGTTCATGGAATTCTTTAGGTACTGGAATATGCTGCAGTCTCTCCAGAGTCTTCCTTTCTTCAGGCTGAACAACTCAACTTGTTGTCACAGAAAAGCTCTCTGATCATCTTTGTGGCCCTCCTCTGAAGTTGCTCCAACAGATTCACATCTTTCTTTTATTGACAACCCCAGAGCTGGATGCAGAACTCCAGGTTGGGCATCACGTGGACAGCGTAAAGGGGCAGAAGAACCACCACTGACCTGCTGGCCAGACTTCTTTTTATGC
The DNA here is from genome assembly GCA_013390005.1 of Calyptomena viridis. Lineage (NCBI taxonomy): Eukaryota > Metazoa > Chordata > Aves > Passeriformes > Eurylaimidae > Calyptomena > Calyptomena viridis. The sequence goes on from WEIV01012600.1 coordinate 60,083, forward strand.
AGATCAGGATATGTTTGGCATTGTGAGCTGCAAATGCACATTGCCAGGTCATGCTGACCTTCCTGTCAACCAATACCCCTGAATCTTTCACCTCAAAACTCCTTTCAGTCCATTCTGTCCAGTCCCTCATGCAGGACCTTGCACTTGGTCTTTTTGAACTTCATGAGGCTTTCACAGACTCACCTCTCAAGACAATCCAAGTTCCTCTGGATGATGTCCCTTCCCTTCAGTGTGTCAACCCCCCCCCACAGCTGGATGCTGCTGACAAACATGCTGAGATGTGCTCAATCCCACTGCCTATGTGTCGACAAAGATGTTAAACAGTGCTGATCCCAATACTGGCCCCTAAGGAACACCACTAAACATTAGTCTCCACTCAACTTTTTCCTAAGCTGAGTCTAGTTTGCCCATGATCAAAATTCATAGATGATCTCTTTGCCTTCATCTTGGCCCATGAGTTTTTTCTCTGTCTTGTTGGGGAGTGGGAGTGATACAGCAGCTGGATGGAGCTTGGCTCTAAGGCAAGGTCAAACCATCACAATTATATATGATGACAAATGTCAACATTATAAACTATGTAAGTTTCATTGGACACAGCTTCATATATGTTTTATGCATTAGTAACTTACAGAGACAATACAATACCTGTGGAAGGGTTGTGATATCTGATGTAGTCTATGAATCATTGTTGTTAATGGATATTACATAAAAATGTCAAGAGTATTATTTCTTTCTTTATTTTGGATTTTCATCTTTTTTTCCTGAACTGAATTTCCGCAAGCACAGACCAACTGAGAGCAAACTGTGAAATGAGAAAAAGAAAGTAAATAAATAATTATGCAAATACCAAGCTTACAATTTCTAAGCTTCAGGCAGATTTTTTTTTTGTGCAGTTTTGTAAAACTGAGCTCTCAGAAGTAAAGACTTTGGGAACATTCCCCTGACTGACAGAGTGAGTCAGTCAGAAAGGCCCAGGAGATCAAAAATAGTGTCTGAGGTTTTAGTAGTATAACACCCATAAAATTCTAATCATACCCTGGAGGCCACAAACAAAGTCTGACTCTGTTTCTCTTACTAAAGGATACTATGCCTCTTTTTTTAAGATCTAGAGGTCTTAATAAAAACAGGAAGCATATAATTACTCTGGGGGCATTGAGACATCCCCAGACAGTTAATTTGATCTGAAGAATATAATACAAGAAATCAAGAATAGAATTCTTAAAATCTCCCATATTTTCTTTTTTTTTTAGATCAGACTTTGTAGGGATACATGATAAGGTGAACTAACAAAATGCTCAAGCAAAGCATCCTGTGACAGAGATGTGGCCGTTTAGGATAGGACAGCTTAACCAAAACATGGTTAAGCTATTGGCAGCTTGTAGCTGAAGGAGACATCATAAAAGGAAGACCATATTTGGACAGAAGCCTTCATCTTGGAAAAGGATTGGAAGCTGACCATGTTTGGGGAAGTCATGTGGACACAGTGTGACTATATCTGTGATTGGATGAGAGAGCTGATGCAGAGCTCGTGAACAAGTGGACCCTCAGATGATTGGTTAGGAACTGACTTTAGGGGAACCTATGATTAGAGTTATACATATCTAACAAAAATAAACACTTAGAAAACATAAACCATTTTATAATATAAAAAAATTATGCTTTGTCACAATAAATAAATTCTCAGGATTCTCAGGATTCTCTCCACAAAGAAGAGTGTTCCGTGTTTCATCACCACATTGCAAGACTTTAAACATAAAAATACATTTTTGTATCAAATTTTTGGACTGCCTGTGATAATGAAACTTTGGGTTTTGAACACCAAAATTCAAGCAAATGAAACTTTCCCATGAGCTGAAAGAGTTACTTTCTATGCCAAAAAGATATGTGAGTGACATAGCATTCCCTTCATCATAAAAGCATGCTAAAAGCTGGAGTCATAACATGTGACTGCGCTCAGTGTGACACATTGTGAAACATATCCACGTTAAGCACAATATGCTAAAAATGTGATTTCTTTGTAGCTACAGTTCACCATAGGGTTCTCTTAAATAATAGTCCTCTGATACTGCACAAAATTCATGATCAGCTCAGCTGTAGGCTGGTTCTGATTAGGCAGCATCCAGCAGTTATCACCTCTCTTTTCTCAGACATTTTTCTGTGGACAAGAAAAAAGTAGAACATCATTTTGTGATGAGCTAGGAGACTGCTGAAATCTGGGAAAGTAAATTTTCATTTTAAAAGGCAGAAAAGAGAAAGATTACACATGGAGCAGCTTTCCATCTGTTCTAGGTTAGAATTGTATTATGAACTAAACCAAAGTAAATAGTAAAAAGGAGAAGAAAACATTAATATTTAAAACTAATATTTTCAATTTTCTTGGCAATAAAATAGGAGTCCTTCTTCATTAAAGACTCAAGCACTTTTAATAGGTCTCATGTTATCACAGATACAGTCAGAGGTAAATATACTGTTACATAAAATTGCAAAATCTTTGCTGAATTTTATAAAATTTCTCTTCCAAAACCCCCACCCTTTTAACGAATTGAAGGAGACTAAGTACTGGGCCACTACATAATGTCATGTTTACTCTCCAGTTAGGAGATGGCTCTACCTGACCATACACAGAAGAGATTCTGTGCAGTGAAAGTTCCTTCAGTAAGTGAAAGTTCTGTGTAGTAAAGTACTTCCTTAGGAGAAGTGTCAAAAACTAATAGCTTGATTAAGCATCACATATATGAATAACATATATAATTTAGGGAGAAATTTCAGCTTATGTGGTGGTCTCACAGCCCTTAAGAAAAAACTCCCCTTTGTGCAGAAGTGTATTTAAAGAAAAAATATTTTGCAGCACTTGTGTCTGTACAAGTAGCCTAACAGATTGTTAACTTATTGAACCAGAAGGATCAGAATCAAAGTGTGGGTACTTTTAAGACATGGGTTTTTTTGTTTCTGGACAATTATCTCAGCAAGATCCTCTATACATAATCTTCATATTATAATTTTTGAATTACTGTTTATTCAGCATGTGATCTCAGGCTGTCTGGGATCATGTTCCATGGTAACCAGGAGAATTGGTTCCTCTGCAAAGGGACTAGAGACCTAACAAAAAATTGCAGAGACAGTGTGATGTTTCCAGCTGTACTGCATAGGCTAATCTTAGGGGAAATATGTGATGCTGTTTAGACAATTCTTTCTTTGCAATAAATGTTATCAGGATATTCTTTATATGAAGAACAAAGGGGAAAGGAATGCCTGAAATTATTTCTTCTATATTTTATAACCATACACTTTCAAAATTCAGTTGCTTAGACTGAAAAGACATATATCTTTTATGTATGTGTGTGTTGTTCAATGGCTCATAGTTATTTAACTCAGCTTTCAAATAGTACAGTAGTGCCTCCTTGTAAATTAAGAGTTCCCCGAGTGCAGCTTCAGTGGAGATGTATTCTTCTTTCTAAAGGAAGGACTTTCTGATGATGAATTCTAAAATTTACTGTATTGGATCAGTGGGATAGTTTAACCCTTTTCTATTAGGATTTCTATTATTGAACATCACAATTTATTTAGGAAGATATATAAAAGTTCTAATATAATTTTACATTGATTATAGACTCTAGTACAGACTATTTTACTGCATAGTCTATCTCTGTCTAAACTCTCTCCAAACATAACATGCTTATGAGATGGGGAAACAGACTGTCTCATTTACAATATGCATAGTCTTGTGGTGATTTTATATAAATTCCCTGTAGTTCATACAGTGGTTTAAAGGAACGACAGGAGCACATGTTGTATAATACCCGATTATTTTGATATTTCTTCTAGAAAGCATCTGTTAGTAATCTGTAAATCCCCTGCCATAGGATTTCCCAAATATCAGAGAGGAAAAAATATTTTGATTACAGTATGTGGCTTCAAAAACACATAAGAAGAAACATTACATTGATTACAAGTTGTAAGGCTACACTTACATGGTAAAGACACCATGAGTCATGACTTCATACAATTAAAAATGTTGGCCAATGGTCAGTTACTGATAAAAATTTTATTCAAAAATTAAAAAAAAATTTAGGTAAATTATGTCTTCTGCCCCCATTTTAAGCCTCCCTCTGTCACATTCCCATGACTTCATCAATCGCATAAATGACCTGCACTCCTAACATTTACCAAAAGCCTGTTGATAATTTTTAACCCCTCTACTTCTAACTTAATAGGCTCACAACTATTTTCTATTTGTTAGCTGTGCAGGTTTTGCCTGGACTAGAGTGAATTTTATTTACAGTGGTTATTACGGGGCTGTGTTTTGGATTTGTGCTGAACACAGGATTAATAATATAGTGATGTTCTTGTTACTGCTGAGCAGTGGTTGTACAGAGCCAAGGCCTTTTCTGGTTTTTTTTTTTACTGCCACGCTGGTAAGGAAGCTGGGGATTCATGTGAGGCTGGGAGGAGACACCGTCAGGACAGGTGACCCAAAGTGGTCAAAGGGATATTCCAGACCATATGACATCATGCTCAGTATATACAGTGTGGGGAAGAAGAAGGAAGTGGGGGACATTTGGAGTGAGGGAGTGATGGTGTACTTCTCAAGTAACCATTACATGTGATGGGGCCCTACTTTCCTGGAGCTGGCTGAACACCAGTCTGCCCATGGGAAGCAGTGAATTAATTCCTTGTTTTGCTCTGCTTGTGTGACTTTTGTTTTCCCTATTAAACCGTGTTTATCTCAACCCACAAGTTTTCTAGCTTTTACCCTCCTGGTTTTCTGCTGCTGGGTTGTGTGGTGCTTGGTGGTTGGCCGGGGTTAAACCACGACATCACCCAATTCATAACAAGTAAAATTTCCAAGGTTATTCAGTTCAGAAACTTTCTCTCCACAGACAGGTTCACGAGGTCTCACAGTACACTAATTACAAATTATACCATTACACTGGTATTTATATTCACTGAGGATAATGCTTTCAAACCTTTCTGGAGTGCCCATGAAAGGCTTAATGTACTTTCAAACACTTATGTGTCATTAGTATTCTCTGAAAAATAATCCCATTCATTGAACAGGAAATAGAGGGGAAGGCTTCACTGGAGATGAAAAATTCTCAGAACCAACAGTCTGAAACAGTAGGAAAACTGAAAGTTGGCAAAACTGATCTGGATGCTATCAACTTGTTTCATGGCCAAAGCACTGCTGATTGTCAGAAGAACTGAATATCCATCTTGTGTATTGCACACCCTTTTATTTGTGAATATTATTCATTCAAGGGTGGAAAACAAATTTTTTGCTCTATCCTTAAGAAACAGATATTGAGTGGGACCTAAATATCTGAGTCAACCACTATTCTTGTGCCAAATTTCTTCCAGACACAAAAGCAACACTATTGTGTTAGCTCAACCCTCAGTGACCTCTCAGATATAAAATCAAAATGATGGTAGGCAAAAGAGAAGGGAAGGAAAGAAAAATTTTATTTCATACTGGTGAAAAAGTGGCATTGCAGCTACCATAATTTTTAAACATTGAATTTAATAATATAAGAATTACAGAAACTGGAAATTTGAACAAAATGTTATAATCAATGCATATATAATAGGAGACATAATTTTTTTACGTCCTAAGGAAATTATAAAACAGTAGATTCTCTACCAATTTTAATTAGGATCTAAATGATCTGATTGAGAATGCCAGATCTAATGAAAAATGTAATGCTCAAGTAGAAAAGACTTTTAGTTAGTTAAATTTACAACACTAGAAGAAAATCCATTTAGCTCCTTTTATACCAAAGTAGAAGTTTTCAGAGGACCAACATATGTGATTTGCCTTTAAAATAAAATAAAAAAGCCACACATGATGCCAGACAGCAACTAATACTGTTATAATTAGTATTAGTAAAAGCACTAATTAATCTATGTAGGTTTCTCTTTGTCTTTTTGTTCAATTTAGCCCATTTTGAGAGGCTAGATGATATTTTACTTATTCTTTAAACTTTAAAGGCAACATTATGAATTACACCAAAACATGTTCAAAAACCATATTGCCTAAAAGTCACTGAAAGGTCTTCTTAATATAAACCTGAGCACAAACTATATTATAATTTCAATTTAATACACTAATAAATTTACTTTCATACATTACTTTTTCTATATAATCAATGAATAGTCCTATTTTATAGCTCTCACCAAAGCCAACTCCTCAAGTACAAGAAAATAGATCAAAATGCATTCATACAGAAAATGAAATTTTGAAATAATGAGTGACATAATAATGATTGATAAACAGCTATCATTTAATAAAAAAGTTCTTCAACATTTACAACTTAGCTGTATGAGGCCTAATGAACAGAGAAACTACCATAGCATTTAAAATCTACACGGAATAAAATTGTTCATAAGAGGTCTGTATAAATTATCAGTATCTTAGAAATGCCAATAAATATATTACCATTTGTCTAAGGAAGTAAGACTGATTGAATGATTTCCGGTGCAAAAAATTGCAAGTTCCTTTGTCTGAGTTACAACTAGACCAACTCTAAGAATGTTCGTATTAGCATAGTATTTTGTCCTGTTCAGTAATTATTAAAAACATAATCTTGTGTTTTTTAAAGGCTCATGTAGTTATTTTATAGATTCTTTTGGTAACAAAGGAAAACAATTTGTCTGCCCCGAGAATTATTTCTAACCAATTTTCAAGGACCTGTGATCAGCAATGAATATTGCAATACTTTGAAAAAAAGGAATTTTTTTTAAAGCATGAAGGAGATAACTATGAGGAACATTGCCAGTTTTTCTACACTACTAGGCAGCTGGGCAATATATTTATTAAATATATGAGAAGTGTATATTGGTATGAGAGAGATACAATCACCTATTTGTTCTGGCAGGTTAATGGGAATATGCCAGTGAAAGTAGAACACAATTTGCATTGCTCACTCATATTTGAATAATGTGGGTAGTCAACAACTTACATCTCACACCTGCTAAAGTAGAAATGTAAAAAGTCTTCAGAAGGGTGGCAAAACTGGTCAAAAAGAAGATTTAATGAGGGGAATAACTGAAAGAATTTTCTCCAAAGAAGAAAACAGTTGATTGATTGTGAGAATCTTAGATGTCCATGAAGGTGGCAGGGATCTTAGATGTCCATGGAGTTGAGCATCCCAAAAAATTGATAGACAGTGATTGTTCAACACTTATTTTTATACTAGGAGTGTGGACATCACAAGAAAATAACAGAAGGTTATGTCAAGACATGTGAAAGAAAATTAATTTTCATGTAACAAGTAGTGGTGGGCCCTTTGTTGTGGAAAGCTGTGAATACTAAACACTAGCATAAATTCAGAAGGGTATAGAAAAAATTCATGGTCATTCACTAGTTCAAGAAACTCTTGAGTTGTAAATTGCCAAAGGGTAAGAGAATATAATGGGGGAACTTTGACTTGTCCTTCTCTAAATTTTCATTGAGCTTTAACTATTTGTTATTATTAAAGACAAGATATCCTTTGGATCTGTGGTCCATCGATACTTTCCTTAACTTAAAATCAATATAAATTCCCTTCTTAGTTTGAATAATCTTCAGATCATTTCCGTGGTCTGTGAATAATAGCTTTGTCTTTTTAATAATGATTAATTTTGAACAAAAAATTAATATTGAATTCATTTCTGCATAACATGATCCCATTGGTAAATGTAAATTGCCTTCAACTATCTTCCTGAATTTAGTGTTATATAGGATGTAACTGGCAGGAAAAGGTACAGGTGCTATATTTTGTATAACATATATTTTCAAGTAGTAACACTTGAAAACTGACTATTTTGTGCTCTATTTATACTGCAGTAAGCAGTTCTGACAGATATCATGACTGTTTTCTTGCTGTCGATGTTCTACTGAAAAATGTCAGACATCTGGTGTCTGTCCTTTGACCGGATTCTCACAGAAGATTTTTTTCATCTTACATTTGTGAATTAAGGCCATTAACATTTCACGGAATCACGGAATCACAGAATATGCCAGATTGGAAGGGACCTACAAGGATTGTTAAGTCCAATCCTTAGCCCAGAACAGGACCATCCCCAAGAGTTCCACCATGTGCCTGAGAGTATTGTCCAAATGCTCCTTGAATTCCATCAGGCTAGGTGCTGCAACCAGTTCCCTGGGAAGTCTGCTCCAGTACCCAACCACCCTCTGAGAGAAGAACTTTTTTCTAATTTCCAACCTAAACCCCTGACACAATTTCAGGCCATTCCCTTGGGTCCTGTCAATGGTCATTGCAGAGAAGAGATCAGTGCCTGCCCCTCCTCTCTCCCTCAAAAGAAAGTTGTAGAGTGCAATGAGGTCTCCCCTCAGACTCCTCTTCTCCAGGCTGAACAGACAAAATGACCTCAGCTGCTCCTCATACAGCTTCCCGTCAAGGTCCTTCACCATCTTCTTTGCCCTCCTTTGGACACTCTTTAACAACTTAACACGCTTCTTATATTGTGGTGCCCAAAACTGTACACAACATGCAAAGTGAGGCGGCACCAGTGCAAAGCAGAGCAGGACAATTACCTGCCTCAATTTGCTTTTACGTATGTGTGTTCTAAAGGAAGTTTTGCTTAAATTCCAGGTACACTGACAAATCTTTTTAAAATATATCTTTCTAGGGGTGGACTAAGAGTTAAGACTCTGGAAGAAGAGAGGTAAGGAAAGAATTATTCATGAAAACAAAACTAAGAACTTGATCTCAAATAAGAGAAAACAAACATTTTGAGATAAAAAGAAAATTAAATAGAATGCGATTGTTATGGTTTGACTCCGCCTAGATGCTGAGAACCCACACACACATCCAAAATTTCTCAGAGAAGGGGAAAAAATGCCTCGAATTTGTGATAAGGGTACAAGCAACTGTTTATTAACTATTTCACAAGCAAAACAGGCTCTAACTTAGAATATTAAGTATTCACTACTACTACTACACATTAAGTATCAACTACTACTACTACTACTAAAATCAGAGCTTAAAAGTTTAAGAGTGAGAAGTTTGATAGATGTTACAGACACCTTTCTCCCTCCACCCCTCCCTTTAAGATCTTTCTCCTTCCCCTAGCAGCTCGGGAAGACAGGAGTGGGAGGTTACAGTTGGACATTGGCTCTGCTGCTACTCAGAAGAGAGAGAGTTCCACCCCAGCTTTCCTCATGCGTTTTTTTTTCTTTGGAATTTGTGGATTATACTGACAACAGCTNTCAGGACCCCTGCTCCAAACATGGACATCAAGCATCCCACAGGATCACAGCCTCTCTCCTCTAGCACTTGTCTGTTCCAGTGTGAAAAAATCTTCCTATCTTTCCATGGGTTCACAGGCAAATCTTCACCCCTATGGGTCCTCACAAGTTGCTGGGGCCCTATTTCAGTCTTTAAGGCATCTTCTCTTTCTCCTCTCTCCAACCTTGGTGTTAACCAAACTTCTCCCTCTCCTCTCTCTTAAGTGGCCGTGATGTTCTGCCTAGCCTTTTTTTTTCTTCTCCTTCTTAAATATGTTATCACAGAGGCGTTGTCAGCTGACCTTGGGCTAGCTTAGAGCAGAGAAAATTCCAGCAGCTTCTTAAACAAGCCTCTCTCCTTGGTCCCCCCAGCTAATAAAAAACTCTGGCTGCTTAAAACCACAACAGCAATCTTTATCAAGGATAGATGAGAACAGGACAACTCACATAATGTTATTAGATAATTACTTTCCTACAAAGAAGAAATATTACAAATTTTAGACCTTCTATGAATTATTGTGGGTTGACTTTATCCAGCAACTAAGCACCCACACAGCACAGTCAGTCAGTCACTCTCCCTCCTCTCTCAGTGGGGAGGGGAAGAGAATAGAAAAAGTGAAAAAACCCCACCCACTCATGATTTGAGATATTTTAGTAAGTGAAAGAAATCAGAGGTGGAGGGAAGTGGTGCAAAGGCAATACTCAACACCTTCCACAAGAAAATCGACGCCCAGCCAGTCTGAGAAATGGCTAACTTGGAAGTCAGGCCCAACTCCCTCAGTAGTTGTTACTGAAAAAGTTCAGGTCAGCTTTCTTGGGTCAGCTGTTTTGTCTGTGTTGCCTCCCAGCTTCTCACCTACTCAGGCAGAATCAGAGAAAGCCATGACCCTGTGCAAGCACTGCTCAGCATTAGATGAAACTTGGGTGTATTATCCACAGTCAGTCACAGATCCAGATCACAGTAGGTGTTTCTACGAAAAAGGGTTAACTCCATACCTATCAAACCCCAGCAAGACACAGTACAACTAAGACCATAGGAAAATATAATTTAAACTAAAAATGCGTAAGAACTAAAATTGAAGAAATATTTTTCTTTGAGGAGAAGGCAATGAACGACACAGAAGGTATCATATTAAAAGGAAATGAGTGGTAAGCAGTCTTTCATTTGTAAGTACAGTGACTAACTTTATTGAGTAAGTTAGTAATGATCTTGAAACACTAATGGAGATGTGGGAACACCTTTGAAACAGAGAATATTCTCATAGAGAAGGGAAAGCAAAGCAAAGCAAGACAAAGCACAGCAAGACAAAGCACAGCAATGCTAAGGGATCAAAATTACATTGCTGATTCAGGGCAATTAAAATAGATATTATGTGGACTCTGTCACACTAAGGGACTAAAACACCTTAGTCGATTTAACTTAGCAACACAGTTTTCTGTCTATAAACATAAGAGCAAGGTAAACACAAAGGATGATAAAATCCCTTTGTCTGATTTCCGATCTCTTGTTTATCTATGCTAAAAAATTATCACTGGATCATATATAAAAACTAATAATAGTAATAATGGTATATCCTTAACCTATCCATAATCTATTAAGCTCCGGGACAATCTTTCAGAAGGATGATTATGAGACAGACACAAAAGGAAATGTAACTGCTTTTTAGAAGGATTCAATTAATTACAACACAGCTTTCATAAAAACAAACTGCAAACAGTAGTTTCAACAACTTCAGAATTAGAAGACTTCTTCCAGAACCCTATTCTCAGCTATTACAAAAAAATATATTTGAGGTAACACATATTAAATAACATGTGTAAATTGCTGTGTAAATCAAAAGAATTATTTGCAGTGCCTACTTTGCAACTTCTCCTGAAAATAGCTTTTCTAATGAAAAGAAGACTAAATAATTTTTTCCCACAAATCTGCATTACTTTTTGCTCCTGTAAATTGAAACAGTGATAATTTCTTCCTGTCTAGCCTCTCACTGTACTAACGTCATTAAATGTGTCACTTCATATGCAATTCAATTATCTTTTCTAATCTGAAAACACCAACTGGAGTGTTCACATTACTTAATATAGCAAAAAATTCATTGGATTTTTTTTTCTGGTTGCAAACACATATTCTTTAAATGGCATATACAATATTATATCCATATAGGAGAGCCTTCACATTGTAAACCAACACCTAATTTAATTCAGTCTATTTTGTATCATTTTTACCTGTGTTTGTTCCTTAGTTCAGAAAGATCACTTTGTTGTTGTACTGATGTAATAAGACCATCATTGTTAAATGTGATGAAATAAATATGCTATATTTAATGTAATTTGAAATAAAAAAATCATGAAAATGTATTTCTGTCTAAAAAATAATCAGCCACTGAATATTAACATACCAAAGATTGGTTATAATTGTTGATTAAACTTCCTTCTCAATTCCATACAAAATATCACAGTTTGTTTAAAATTAGTTCTGTCATTGTTGTTATTAATATTTGTGATTGTAAAAGTTCATCAGTCAAGATTAAATGAATGTTTAAACAGGGAATTTTTTCTTAATATGATTCAGCACCTCATATGGTTCTTTAATATCTGTCAAAATTTGAGAGGTATTAAGACTAAAATAAACCTTCTGTTCTGTTTGTTATAGAGCCTGGTAACAGCATCATGGAGATTTTGTTTGATAGATGAATACGTATTTTCTCTGAATTAAATCTATTTCAATATATTTGTTTATTGACTTATGACATGTAATCCTTGCAATCACACATGCATTTTGAAATTTTTCACTTTTCCTAAGGTAAAAAGAAAAAAAGTTTATGGACCAATACCTGAATGTATTTTTTATAATATAGTGTAAAATATAAGGAGCAATCAGCAACAGCAAGTCTTCTTTCTAGGCAATGCCTTGAAACTGTACTGAAAAATTAGATGAACAATACTAGCAACTTTTGATTCTTGATCCCTTCAGTTCTGGAGTTGCTTTATGTGGTAAGAACTGTACCCAAGAGAAAAACCAGTTTCAACAATTCTAGCTGAAATTTCATGCAGCTATTGAGAACAACTAGTCAACACCTGTCGGAGTCCAGGATATTGAGACTACACCTCGGGTTGCCCTGGAGGGTCTGGGACCCTCGCAAAGACCCCAGGAGGATACAGTTTTTGATCTGTGTCCCTGGGAAGGGCTTCCAAAACTGATGGAAGCAAGAGCAGCAGAAATATAATTTGGATCATGGTTTGGTTTGTTATAGAAACAAAATTTATAGTTTAAGGTTTTGTAGTATAGATATAAAAGAAGACAACATGGAGGATTTTGGGTGTTGCCCTGAGTTCTTCTTCTTCATCTTCTTCTTGCTTCTTGCACTGCAGCAGAGCTGGCATTTAGAGATTGGTAGAATAGGTTTGAGGTAGAGAAGACGTGTTAGTAGTAAGTTAGGATTACTGGTACCAAATTGTAAACATAATACGTATTATCATATCATTGGTAATTAGCGTCCTTAAAAACTTAGATGCAGTCGCCATTTCGGCACTTCTGAGGCTTTCCACACCCTACTCCCTTCTCGCTTTGTGCTTCCTCGCTTTGCACAAGCTTTGGTGTGTTAAACCCAGGTTAGGGTGACATGCTAAAGTTGTGATAAAGCTTAATAAACAGAAGAAAAACTGAGAATCTGCGAGTTTCATTCCTTTATCTGGTACTGGACTTTGATAACAAGAAGCAATTACTACGGGCATTTTTAAAAGAACATAATAAACACCCAGAAAGAAATATATTTCTCAAATATATTTCCCAAACAGTACCCAGTAATATACAAAACTAACCTTCTGCATAGATCTCCTATTAACATACTTTACAAATATTTCTGCTTTAAATTCATACAATTGAAATACTTGTGCTCTTTAGAGTCATGCAGACAAAATCTGCATTTCAGGAAACCAGTGATCAATATGGGGCTAATAATGAGAAAACCAATGGATATTTTCTTTGCATTTTTAAATTCAATATTTATAATGTACTTATTATAAATAAAATATGTAATTATTAGTACCGAAAAGGAGTTAATCAAGAGAAGTAACTGACCTCTTTGTAAATTGTGAATTAGCTCAGTGGTTTGAATGCAGTCAGATGCCAATTCACTTGAATAGGGAATCTGAAGGCTAGAATGAAATTATTTAAGAGAAATGAGGAAAAACTTGTTCCCACAAGAAAAAATAAGATAAACAGAATAGCAAGGCTCCCAATTTACATTGATATATTTGCTAAAACAACGTAAATTATAGATTATACTATAATTTCTTGGAATGAATTGATGAAAAAGTTTTTGATACAGACAGTAGAGAGCAACAGACTCTTGATCTGATTATGACAAAAGGAAAGAATTTCACTGTGTCAGAGGCAAGGTATGTGACTGTAAACAGAGAATAAAAGAGTTCTTCATTCTCCTGAAGGGAAAGAAACATTACAGACCCAGTAGCTGTAGATTAGAACAGCACATTTTGCAGTAGAAAAAAATTAATTAAGAATCTATATGAAACCCTTCAGGAGTAAAATTGCAGAGAAAACAATATTCGGGTAAATTACGTATTTTAAAATAGTGTTATTATTATTAAGGGCACTAGTGTTGATTAGTGAAGCTGAAAAGAAAGCAGAGAAGTGCAGGAAAAGGACAATAGGTAACTCATGCTCTTAATTGACCTGAAACTTGATGTAGAGATATACTTCCACTCCCACAGTCCAATAATGTAATAATAAACACTACAATAATGATATTCAATTATAAACATAGAAGCAGAGGGAAAAATATTCCCATTAAAAAAAACCAGTAAGTACTTTGTCCCAGTAATAATTTATATCAAATCAAATTCAGAAAGCGTGGAGTCCTGACTAAGGTTGACTGGGTTAAAAGTCTAGAGGGAGCATGAACTGACCTTTCTATTAACTGGCATTACATGTTAATGCACAAGTTAATAAAGAAGTTACTCTTTACTCTCTTTAGACTTCTAATCCATGCACATTTATTATTTGCAATATAATGTTTACAACAAGAACAGATCTTCTGTGAACAAGAATTTCTATTCTAAATATTTTTTCAAAAAAGGATTTCTTCCTTCACACTTAAAAAATATTAATGCTTACAGTAAAACTATTTTGAAATAAAATTTCAGTGAATTCACTTTACAGCATCCAATCAAATTAGGACTTTAAGCTTCAATTAAGTTCTCACTTCAAAATTTGTGGAACCTTGTGTTTTGACAAATGTTGGGTTTTGGTTTTGTTTTTTGTTTTTTGTTTTGTTTTGGTTTTTTTTCCCTGTATAGAATCAAATATTAAGGGCTAACTAAATAAAGAAGGAAGGCTATGAAAAAATAGTTGTCTTTCAAGAAAAAACTAGAATATCCTCATGATATGTTCAGAAATTGAATATAATTAAAAGAAATCGTGTCCTTTTTCTGTGTTAGAAAACAGCATTACATGATTTGGTATTCATCAATTCACTTTGCTTCTAAAAGTATGGAGCACTCACTTTGTTCTAAAAATTGCTTTAGACCTGAAAAACATGGGACTGAGTGTTAATTAGCTAATTTCATCATCCAAATGGCATTCAAATGTCCCTTTTTTTTTTTTGCTTAAGTCTTTTCAATAATAAGTATGAAGCTCTTCTTGTAGAAAATACTTATAAAACATATTTCATTTTTCTTTCAAATCTACATCCTAACCCCTGAGGCCCTTCCTGCTCTTCTTCCATTTCTAGCTCCCTTTTAATTTCTTGGAAAAGCAAGACAAGGTAAAGAGGAAGG
>WEIV01012600.1:75885-123117 GCA_013390005.1 Calyptomena viridis
AAGAAAAAATAAGATAAACAGAATAGCAAGGCTCCCAATTTACATTGATATATTTGCTAAAACAACGTAAATTATAGATTATACTATAATTTCTTGGAATGAATTGATGAAAAAGTTTTTGATACAGACAGTAGAGAGCAACAGACTCTTGATCTGATTATGACAAAAGGAAAGAATTTCACTGTGTCAGAGGCAAGGTATGTGACTGTAAACACCGAATAAAAGAGTTCTTCATTCTCCTGAAGGGAAAGAAACATTACAGACCCAGTAGCTGTAGATTAGAACAGCACATTTTGCAGTAGAAAAAAATTAATTAAGAATCTATATGAAACCCTTCAGGAGTAAAATTGCAGAGAAAACAATATTCGGGTAAATTACGTATTTTAAAATAGTGTTATTATTATTAAGGGCACTAGTGTTGATTAGTGAAGCTGAAAAGAAAGCAGAGAAGTGCAGGAAAAGGACAATAGGTAACTCATGCTCTTAATTGACCTGAAACTTGATGTAGAGATATACTTCCACTCCCACAGTCCAATAATGTAATAATAAACACTACAATAATGATATTCAATTATAAACATAGAAGCAGAGGGAAAAATATTCCCATTAAAAAAAACCAGTAAGTACTTTGTCCCAGTAATAATTTATATCAAATCAAATTCAGAAAGCGTGGAGTCCTGACTAAGGTTGACTGGGTTAAAAGTCTAGAGGGAGCATGAACTGACCTTTCTATTAACTGGCATTACATGTTAATGCACAAGTTAATAAAGAAGTTACTCTTTACTCTCTTTAGACTTCTAATCCATGCACATTTATTATTTGCAATATAATGTTTACAACAAGAACAGATCTTCTGTGAACAAGAATTTCTATTCTAAATATTTTTTCGAATAAGGATTTTTTCCTTCACACTTAAAAAATATTAATGCTTACAGTAAAACTATTTTGAAATAAAATTTCAGTGAATTCACTTTACAGCATCCAATCAAATTAGGACTTTAAGCTTCAATTAAGTTCTCACTTCAAAATTTGTGGAACCTTGTGTTTTGACAAATGTTGGGGTTTGGTTTTGTTTTTTGTCTTTTGTTTTGTTTTGTTTTGTTTTTTTTCCTGTATCAACTCAAATATTAAGGGCTAACTAAATAAAGAAGGAAGGCTATGAAAAAATAGTTGTCTTTCAAGAAAAAACTAGAATATCCTCATGATATGTTCAG
Source organism: Calyptomena viridis (assembly GCA_013390005.1). NCBI lineage: Eukaryota > Metazoa > Chordata > Aves > Passeriformes > Eurylaimidae > Calyptomena > Calyptomena viridis. The sequence continues at coordinate 77,100 of WEIV01012600.1, forward strand.
AAATTGAATATAATTAAAAGAAATCGTGTCCTTTTTCTGTGTTAGAAAACAGCATTACATGATTTGGTATTCATCAATTCACTTTGCTTCTAAAAGTATGGAGCACTCACTTTGTTCTAAAAATTGCTTTAGACCTGAAAAACATGGGACTGAGTGTTAATTAGCTAATTTCATCATCCAAATGGCATTCAAATGTCCTTTTTTTTTTTGCTTAAGTCTTTTCAATAATAAGTATGAAGCTCTTCTTGTAGAAAATACTTATAAAACATATTTCATTTTTCTTTCAAATCTACATCCTAACCCCTGAGGCCCTTCCTGCTCTTCTTCCATTTCTAGCTCCCTTTTAATTTCTTGGAAAAGCAAGACAAGGTAAAGAGGAAGGAACGATGGAATGCCAAGAGGCAGGCAGGATGGCAGAGAAAGAATAGAATGATTTTAGAATAACTTATCTAGAATTAAACTGAATCAAAAACCAGGATAATTATTTTGCTTAATTGAATGAAGCACATCACTTTTTTTAAATTAAATTCAATTGTGATGTATTTTAAAATTATATTTCCAAATCTATGTGTGTTTTGGTTTTGTCTTCTGTATTTTCTAAATATTCAAATATTTCCTTAATCTTGCAAACAAAATACTGTCTTCTTACAGAGTATAGCTATGCATACTTATACCTCAATGTCAATAAGAAAAGTGTGCTTCTTTGATGACTATTTAAGTTTAACCTCAGACTGTCTTTTCCTGAATACCTGATCTATGTATCCCCCATTACTTATTTTTTCATCATTGTTCTTCTATGAAATGGTTAGAGTTTTTTATTCTATCTCTTTATCTTTAAGCAGCTCATTAAAGAACTACAGTTGCACAGTAATTGCACACCTCGTAAGAAAAATATTCCTTGCTTTTTAAAAAAAAATTTCATCAATATTATAGAGCCCTTTTTCATACTCATTGTTCCTTAAAATGCTCTTGTCATGAAACCATATCTTCTCTGATGATATATTTTGTTAACAAAATTGTTCCCTTTTGTGCTGTGTATGTTTTATCATATATCTTTGCATTAAAAAAAAAGGACTTCTTTGCTGATGACATTTGGCATGGATTCTGAACAAATTTTTTCACAGTTTCCAGCAATTCATCTCATGCTTTACATTTTAGTACATTTAGGTGATGTGGCATGTTTCAGTATGCTCCTGATCCAGATTAGAGTGGCAGAGGCAACAACATTTTGTAGCTGCTAAATCTAGATGCAGGGAGGACGTCTCTCTTTTCTTGAATTGCAGTTATCTGGACCAATGCTGAAGCCACCCATTAGAAGCTTATTACATACAGCTTCTGCTTGTATTTTCATGTGAGAACATAAGCCAACTTCATTTTACATCTGCTTTTCTCCAGAGAATATAAGCACACACATAAGAACTAGGATAATTACTTTTATATAAACAAATTCTTTCTGTTAATTTGTTTACCCCAAACTGTTTCACATCAAATATATGGTGATGGTAAATTTGCTCACAGAACAGGACCAGGCAATCAAAATTTAGGGTAGATTTTCTTTAGGATGAAGCACCTGAATTAAAGTCAGTGTGGCATGCTGAGTTTTAACTTGTAATATGAAAGGTTTCAGAGATTTTATACATTTCAAATTGTATCTAGCTCATGTTTCAAAGTTTATTATCAAAATCAGGAGAAGGTGAAATTTCAGCTATGTCCCATGCAAGTATCTTTGTCTATTCTACACATAGGCAATGTTTCTGCATCCAAAAGGAGAAGGATTCCTTTTCTGAGGGAATAGAAGATATATTACTTTTCATCTAAACTTCTTTATTTCCTGTAAATAAGCTAAATCATAAGGAAATTTGTTTATTTCAGATCTCTTGGCAAAGCCTATGTGTTTTTACTTCTACTATGCTGTATTCGACAAGAGAAAAATTTTGAATTTGATTGAACATAAACCAGATCTCAATGGAAATTTTGCTCATGCAGCTAGTATGCCTAGGAGGAGTCACTGGACAATATGGTTATTCATCAGTTAACCAATGTAGGGTCTAATTTAGAAGAATACAATAGAAGTCATAGGAAAGAATTACTCCAACACAGGCGAAGTGACTAGTAGTCACTTTAACTGCACTAATCTCCCCATTGCAGCGTCTCAAAACAAAGTTGAAGAGACGCTGTGGACCCCTGCATGAAAGCAAGCATGAAGTAATAGGGGTTGATTTAATATTCTCATTCTGCATTAATGTGGTCTTAAGCATTCATAACATACGATTTCTTTTCTCAGTGCTAAAAACAAAGGAAACATAAAATCCTTTTACAATTACACAATTTTAGGTATTTTACCAGAACACTATAAAACATAACTCTTTTCACTCTCAGTCCCAAATTACTATGAGTTAGTAAGATCTATATGATGTTTCAGGTCATATTATAGTAACTATATTAATTATATATGTAATAGAAGAGAATAGGATTTTCTTTGCTGTTTCTAAAATTATTTAAATTCAAGGTTAAACTCCAGAGATTAGGAAATCAGAAAATAATAAATATAAATTTTTCAGTGGTTTAAGTTTTATTCCAGTATTGTTATGGAAGCAGTTATAGCACTTTTTATGCTTGCCTTTCCTTTTTTTTACGTCATACTTTTCATAAATGAAGAAAAAATACTAGCATTTGGAACTCTAGAGGCTTGGATATTGCATTTAGTACAGGGACAGTGGGTAGAGACTTTGCTAGATCTCGCTCCCTGTGTTTCAAAATGTTACCCTGTTTTTAAGTTATAGTTGCACAAATGAACTACATTGCATGCACCCTAGTCAAGCAAATTGAAGGGACCACATGTTGCCATAGAAACAATATCACAAGCCTGTGATATTGTTAAAAGAAAGCAATGGTTGCAAAATCAGCAGTGCTTGAATCACAAAAACCAGATGAAATGCTGAAGAGAAAGGACAAGCGAGCTGCTTATCAGAGATTCACAATGTGGCAAATAGGTCACTTCAGAGTCTTACAAAGCTTCCAAGTACAGGCCAAAATTTATTTGTAAAGTACACAAAGGTCTAGACTGAAAAGAAGGAAATATGCTTCAGGGTATCGAGTCTTCATGGCAGAGCCAGTTAATCAACGAGGAAAAGAAAGCTCAGAATCCCCTGAGTTGTGACTGAAAAATATTTAAGAATGGTGTATAAAAAGAGAGAAAAGGAACAGTAAGGCAGATGAAAGGTAACAAGAGAATAAAATTGAATATATTTATAGGAAATGCTCAGAAAAGAAAATGATGCAAGACTGCTGCCCAAATATCTAATAGCATTCCCACTTCAGAAGTTATTGGCTAGAAGTGATGGAGTTGTCTTCTTCATATGAGTAGAAGGAAGGAGAAAAATGGAAAAATAAAAATTATTTTTTCTCTGGGTAATAGTCTTCAAAAGGAAGCATCATTAGAATTATTAACTATTTCTCATCTTCTTTTTTAAGTACAAGTTCATCTACTCTCACCATAGACTGTGCAAGACAGAAAAGAGATAAGCACAATGTGGAAGGCCTGATGGGTTAAGTAAAATAATACTAGTGATTGATTTCCTTTCAGGACAAGGCACCCCACCTAGGTGATCAAGAAAAACCAGTTGATGCAATCTTTTTGGATTTCAGTTAAGCTTTCAATACTATTTCTCACAGTATCCTTCTGGACAAAATGTCCATCCCACAGATGGATAAACCCATCATGTGGTGGGTGAGCAACTCATTCATGGGTTGAGCACGGAGGGTAATAGTGAATGGGGTAACATCAGACTGGTGACCTGTCACTGGTGGGGTTCCACAGGGCTCCATCTTAGGCCCAGTGCTCTTCAACCTTTTCATAAATGACTTGGAAGCAGGAGTAGAAGGGATACTAAGCAAGTTTGCAGATGTCACAAAACTGGGAGGAGCTGTTGACTCCTTTGAATGCAGGGAGGCTGTGCAGAAAGGCTTTTACAAATTAGAGGACTGGGCAATCAGCAACCATATGAAGTTCAACAAAGCGAAGTGCCAGATTCTGCACCTGGGGTGGGACAACCCTGGATGTGCATACAGATTGTGTAATGAGATTCTCTAAAGCAGTGCTATGGAAAGGGACTTGGGGGTCATGCTTGATGGCAAGTTGAATATGAGTAACAGTGTGCCCTGGCAGCCAGGAGGGCCAACTGTGCCTTTGCTGAGGTCCACAGCTATATTTTAAAAGTTGCTAAAATAAAGAACTTATTATCCAGTAAAACAACTTGAGTCATTAAAGCAGAATGTAATAATTTACTCTATTTTTAATACATAGTCATAAATGAAAGCATCTGTTTCAACTTGAGTTAAAATTAAATGTTTAGAATTAATTTGTTACATGTAAGTAGAACTTTAAGTGTCTCATCATCAAGAATTTGATTAGTTTTCTTTATACCACTGATAATAAAAGACACACTTGTGATTCCTGTGGAGTTCTCATTTATTATTTCACTTTCTCATTAAAATATCTGCTTTTAATATACAATTTAAAAGTGTTTCTAAAAGTGTCCATGTTGGATTATTTATTTGCAATTTTAACCATTATTTAATAATTCAGCTTCATAATATTAGTACCATTCCTTGACTATCTTTAGCTGCCGCTCAGGCAGATGATAAAGTTGTTTTGCCTATGCATCAGATTCTTGTCTATAAAATGGAATATTTATTTTAAGCATTTAATATTTTTGTTTATATATATGTATTAGCTAAAGATTTGGTTAGGTAATTTCATTAGTCTGGAAACCTTATGTCATTCACTGAGATTAAAATAATGGAAATAAAGTTTTCATTATTGCAAAATGAAAAAAAAAAAGTGTTATTGAAATACGTGCTTTCACACAACAGTCCAAATATAGCACTGCAATGAAGAAGAGAATATGTCTATTGCAGGTTGAGGTTGGTACACTTATGATAGCTCTTGTACCTGTACCTTCCTTACGAATTGCAGCCAGACTTTAAGAGTGCAAGATGTGGCACAAGCAATAGTCATAAATGGCTCCTTAATGATAAGACAGGAGTTTGTCTATAGATAGTGGTGCAGCACAAAACTTATAAGTGATCATTTCTGTCCACCTATGAGATGATCTGCCAACTTCATTCTGAAGAAAAAAGGAAATTACACAGATCAGCAAAGTTAGCTACAGTCTTATATACCAAAGCCTGAGGAAAGCTCCATTGATGTCGTTAACTTACAGTCACTTAGTAACTACAATAACTTACAGTAGCTACTCTACATTGACAAAAAGAGAGATCCCTGTATGAAGTTAAATTCTACAAAAGATATATTTTTTTTAAAATTTGTTAACACATCCATTCTGCTAACATGTATTTTCTCTGTTAACTTGTCCATTTATGGACCATATTTTGTGTAGCTAGTTTGGTTTTCAGTGTACTATTGAAATTATCAGTCTTTTCAGACATATTGCAAGACATGGACTGATGTTTTTCCAAGTGTGTTCCAACAGAGCCTTAATACATTTTTGGCTACACTGTTAAATAACATTCTTCGGCATTTCTGATTTTCTCAGGAGACTTTGAAAATCCGGTGGCATAGCAATAGTAAAAAAAGAAACGTACGTGCTTTTATATGTATGTGCATATATATCTCAAGTTGTGTATATATATAATTTCTTTCTAATTACTTGTTATTAATACTTTAAGATCTGTTTTTTTACACCTATGTTAATCATAGTGAACAGTTTGCTTAAACCTATTTGATTCTCTTTAATCTATAGACCAGTAGTAGTAGCAACCAGAAATAATCCCCTGTCTGCACAGGCTGCAAGTCTGAAGTGAGATTCCCAGGGGACACAACGCAATAACAGAGCAGTCAAAGCAGGAGAAAGCAGTAGAAAGCAGCACAAAGAAGTATAAAGTTCCTCTTCCTGTCTCTGTTGCTTCTTGGGTATGGATGTGCTAGGACACGGCTGCTCCACTGTGCATTCCCCACCTGCCATCTTCTGCCTCTCAGCCGCATCTGCCACAGCTGTGCCCCGACCCAACTCCACTGCCACAGCCATGTGCTCAGACCCCCTCAGCCACTGCCAGTGCTGGCTCAGCAGCTGCCTCTTGCTGATCCAGACTGTGGCAGCTGCCCACTCCTACCCTCATCACCATGGGAAACCACGAACCGCAAGCTGCAAGCAGATATCATTGATTGTGACCCAGCATTGTGAATCTTTGGGCACCACCTTCCAGCCATGGTTGTAACTGCACTGAAGACAGTCCAGTTTTCACTTTCCCTGAAGGAAAAGGGATTTTTTTGGGTGATATCTATCTTTGTTATTCTTGGGCTATTGTTGCTGTTTTTGTCCTATTTTGTTCTCCATTTTTTACTAAAAGCTGTTATTAATTTTTCTACATTTTGTTTGAAAGTTTCACAATTCAAATTACAAAAATTTGAAGGGAGGGATTTCCATTCCAGTAGGTCCTGTGTTCATAGCATACGCTGTCTTAAACCAAGACATTACCCCTGCGTGACACCAGTAGTGACTAGACACCAAATGCATGCAGCACCATTCACCACCACTCTCTAGGCCTGACCATCCAGCCAGTTCCTAACCCAGCCAGTCCTTAACTCAGCCGGCTCTTAAGGGCACCTGTCCAAGTTGTGGGCTGCCAGCTTTTCAAGGAGTATATCATGGAAGACGATGCCAAAGATTTTTCTGAAATCCAAGTAGACCACACCCACAACTTTTCTGTTACCCAGCAGGTGGGTCATCTGGTCATAAATGGAGGTCAGGTTGGTCAGGCAGGACACACACTTCTATACCTGTGCTGGCTGGGTCAGATTCCTTGGTAGTCCTGTGTTGTGTGATTGTGCTCAGGATGATCTGCTCCATAACCTTGCTGGGCACCGAGGTCAGGTTGACAGGCCTGTCATTCCTCAGATCCTCTTTCCAGCCCTTCTTGTGGATGGACATCACACTGGCCAACCTCCAGTCATCTGGGACCTCCCTGGTTAACCAGGATGGATGATAAATGGTGGAGAGCAGCTTGGTGAGCTCTTCTACCAGATTGCTCATCACCCTAGGATGAATCCAGTCCCATAGACTATCCAGTCTGAGCATCTAAATGGGTCAGCAGGTCACTAACTGTTTCCTCCTGGATTGCTAGGGTCTGTTTTGCTCCTTGTCTCTGTCTACCAACTCAGGGAGCTGGCTGCCCTGAGGATAACCAATCTCAGTGTTGAAGACTGAAGCAAAGAAGTCGTTAAGTATCAGCTTTCTCTTTGGTGGCTATATTCCGCACTATGTCCATTAAAGAGTGGAGGTTTTTCTTGGCCCTCCTTTTGTTATTAACACTTTTATAAAAACACTTTTAATTATCCTTTACAGAAGAGGCCAAATCAAGGTTCCAACTGGGTTTTCAGCTTTCTAATTCTCTTTCTACATGACCTAACAACATTCTTAAACACTTCCTGAGTTGCCTAGCCGTTATTCTAAAGGTGACGCATCCTCTTGTTTTTGTAAGAATCCAAATTTTGCTCCTACATTTAAATTTGCAATTGCTACTATGTTTCTTCCTGGCAGAAAGGAAATGGTTGGTGGATCTGTGCTGCACTTTGATCTAAACAAACTCTAGGTAGGAGTTTAATCAAATGCTTAATTTTCTGTGTCAACAGTTCATGCATGGATAGCTCTCAGTGTTTACTGTGTACATTCTATGTTGACATTTATGCTCCAAACTCAAGAAATAATAATTTTTCTTTGGATTATGTCATAGGCTCTGTGAGCGCTGGATTATCTGAAGTAAAACTGTGTTCTTTGGTTTTACTTGAATACATAGGTAGTTGATTCTGCTTTACAACTGCAGAAATGAATTTTCACAGACACAGATTTCTTAAGTGCTGCAATGAGTTAAAATTCAATTCCAGTAACATTTGCCTTTGAGAAATCATTTTTTGCAGTCAACTTATTTGATCTAATATCCACAGGAATACCATTAGAAAAGGTGCAAAAATACAGCCAAGTAAACTGCTAATTTTGTTCCAGAAAATGTTTGCCTGACTTTTTGTGTGTTTTCAAAGTCTCAATTCTTTTCACACAGATCAAATTTATCTTTCTACAAAAGTACAAAGACATCACTGATGCTCAGTGACTGACTTGCACTGACTTACTCTACTCCACTTTCTCTCACCCATTCCATAACATTCCTGAACACCCATTCTTACACTTCGCATTATTCCTTCATTTGCTTTGTTCTATTCTATCCTCCATTGAAACTGTACAGGAGTTAATAAATCCTTAGTTCCCCAAGCCATGAAATTTAGTCTTTAATATTTTAAAGGGTTTGATTTACCCAATAGGCACCAGACAAATCAGTGATATTATTTTAGGTACATGGGTTTACCACAGAACTAAAAAGACTTTAATCTTCTTCTCACTACCTTCTGTGTTTCAGATTCAGTTTGATTTTTTGCCTTCACAGATGATATGGGAATTGGATCATTTATCTAGGATTTTGGGGTTCTGCCTACCTCTGTTGGGACATGAACTCCAGCTGTCTGCCTGCTGCTCAGAAAGCCCAGATGAACTGCAAGTACACAAGCAGAGCTCCTGTTCAGTGGCTCCGAGCTATCCAGAACACATTCTGCACACACTGACCATCTGCTTTCATTCTGTGGTCAAAGTTGCACTGGGCATCAAGAGTAAGCAGCAGCTGTTACAGCTTTGTTTAGGATAAATACAAGGGCCACAATACTGTGCAGAGTGTACTCCTGGACTTACTGTAGGTGGATCCATGCAAATCAGTAGTTACTCCAGTTACTTTTGGCTGTTCAAGAACTAAAATGATGCCTATTGGCCACAGGTCGCAAATTTTGTCAAAGTGCTTGTGATACTTTCTCTCTGTAATATCAGAATAATAAGAATATTCTTTACAGCATGGCAAAGGACTGTAAAACCATTTCTTTTGACAGGGAGAGAATAGCGTTCTAAGCATAATGTTCTAGACAAAATTAAAAAAACAAAAAAAAATTGAAATTCTGCTCCTTCAAATATGACCAGCTCCTCTCTCCTTTGCAAGGCTCCTGAACTTAATTATGTCTCTTAAAGTTTTTTGCTTTCTTTGCCTGGGAATATACAAGTTTGGCCCAGACTCCACAGAGCTGAGAATTTATCAGATGTTCATAAACACAGAAAGAGTCTAGATAATAGTCATGTTTACAGCTATGTTTCCTAAGCTGGTATTTTCACAGTACTTTCAGTATTGCAGTTCTCACTATAATGTGGATGCAACTCCCAACTCCTTGTAAATAACAGCAAAAAGAAAAGAGTGAATATATTATTGAGATAAGTATGCAGTAAATCAGTAACATAATACAAGGCAATAACAGTAAGAACATTTGTCAAGTATTTGTCTGCAGTCCTGTTGTCTGCTCAGTAGCATTTAAAATGATCCCTCTCCCTTCTCTGAAGGAATGCTTTACTTTTCTCACTCTATATATGCAGACTATAATAAGTATAGGTGTGGCGTATCTTACAGGCCACATTTCTCCTGAGCATGAGCGAAAGTCATGCTCTCACTGGATATGACCTTGTCCCCCTTGGCTGGACAAGGAGAACTTGATCCCCAGGTCATTGGACAGATAATGTAAACAATATAGTCTGATATATATTTCTGAAACTGCGCAAGAAGAAGCAGCAGACATGTTCTGACTTCTTAGAGAGCAGACGTTGCAGAGCAGGCCCTCTGCCTGGCCAGACAGATCTGACCAGACAGAGTCTTGTGTCCAGAGCTTTCCAGGCAGTTTGCCTGGGAAGCTGTGGATGCAGAGTCTGCTTGGTAGGTATTAAAGCCTTTTGCAACGCTTAGATGCTTAAGCTTTCTCTGCATTCTTATAGATAAATAAAGCCTCTGAACACTTCATGGAGTCAACCTTTTCATCATTATGCCTCACAAACAACCCAAGCATCTATATATAGGGACACTGTGTCCCTCATGTTGAAATCTCTTTCTCTTGGCAAAAAAATATTCTTATGGAGAAAGAGTATAAAGAAAGGAAGCAAACACATGCCAATACTAGGCCACAGCCTAATTCCTCTGATGTTTATATTTTTGAGTATTGAACTTTTGTTATTTGCAGAAATGTTAAAACATATATTGGATACATTTAGAATGTCTAACTCGTCAAGTACAAGGATTGCAATGTACTCATTCAAGAATAGAGGCTTTGCTGTATTTTGTGTTGATTACTTTTGCTTTTTCTTCCCCCCCTGTCCTGAGAATAAGAAATACACATGAATTTTTATGGATCTCGTCATATCTCAAGCCAATGTTTTAATTATTATATACAAAGAAGCCTTTCCTTTTGCTGCAGTGCCAAGAGAGCAAGAGTAGACATACTCATTCAGCTGCAGGAGACACTTCTGGACTAGGAGCTTTGAGAAGCCTTCCAGTCTTGAACTGCACTAGGAAAATTGTAACTACATTTTTGTGTCTTTGTTTTCAACATTTTTTTGTATATGTGTGCATTTACAACCATTATAAGGGTCAGCATCAACAAATGCTGGAGTAACTGCATGATTGCTGAAGGTAACCCCAACTAGCTTTGACTGGAAGCCTGAAACAACTCACTGTGCAGTTTCTTGCCCCCTCAGATCAGTCATAAAACTGAAGTGAAAGATACTTTTTAGCTACTCATGCAGTAGTTTCAATAGAAAGAAATAGTCTTGACAAGAAAAATGCAGTCTTGGATTACAAAGGAACACATATTGTGCACTTAAGTATGCATATATGTGTACATTTTAATAGTGTAACAGAAACTAGTATATATCTTCCTGACATTTCTCTGAAAAATACATACTATTACACTTATGTATATGACAGAGTTTATAATGCATATAATATATAAATATTATATAATGAATTACAGTTTTTCAATATTCGTTGAAGAATGATGGCTTCCATGCCTCAGAAAATCAGCTGGAAAATGACTGTGTCCCTTTAAAAATATATTTCCAACAATCAGTTTCATCTGCTACACAGATTTCCTGAGAAAGGACCTTTCATTAGCTAAGATAATAATTGCATTGTTGTAATGATGGGGTTTGGGGTTGCTTCTCTGAAAAATTGCAATGCTCAATTTATCAAATTCCATAACCTCAAAGAGTTTTTAATGACCTTACTATGTGACTTATAATTTGTATCTAACTGAGAAGAAAGTAGTTCCTTGTTTCATCATTGTCATGTAAAAGTGGAGAGAAAAGAGGGGGTTTTGCCCAACCCTTAGTAATTTATTTTTGGTTGTCAATATCCCCGGGAAGCCAAAAACCTTATGTCTGACCAGTCTGTTGGTGTTCGCTGAACAGATTCACAAGATCGGGGTGGTAATTTGGTTACCCTTTTTAGGGTACTGCTACTTAACAGGGATAGGGAAGAACCCCACAGCAGGTCTCTCCCACACTATTCTGCCATTGACGAAAACTGTCAGCACCTCTATAAAGGATTCGCTCTAACAGTTTACAAAATAGCACTTTTTATTAATACAAATTGTGACAAGTAATCAAAGGTTTGGGGTAGTCTGTGATAAGGTCTAGCTACAAAAAATACATTTAAATCCATGTAATAACAGTATAAGGCAAAGCATAAGCACAAACTCTAAAGCAAAACAGTCTGCTAAAAATATTAGGAAGCAAAAGCAATTTCTAATCTCTAAAGCAAACAATTAGCACACATAGGTTACTGCTTACCCACACAGGCATCCCTATATGGGAAGGAGAAGACAGGTCGAGCCTATTGACTGTCCTAGCCGTGTGGTGGAAAAATCTTCTCCCAGTTTCTCCCCATTTCCAATCTCTTTTATACTATTCTTTTGGGTTTAAGTGGAGGTTTGAGTTACTATGGTCAAAATGCTAAATTTAGGATGGTGTGATAGGCATCTATTGGTTTGATGGATATCTGACACAGGTCGAGAGGGTCACCACATTCCCATCCTGCAGCATGTTTGCGAAGGAAGGCCATGGCATCTTCACACCACTTCATCTTTTAGTGTATCTTGCTCTGACAGGTGCTTATCAGTATTTAGGGAACCTTTGGGTCACGTTGACAGTACCTCATCTGGCAGATGGAGTCTTTCCTTTTTCAGGAAGTGGCAGCTGGAGTCTCTCTTCTTCATTTATCTTCCTTTATCGTCTTCATTTATCCAGGAAGTAGCAACTCAGGAGCAGCAGCCACTTTTTATCCTTTTAATTCTTCTTTTCTAGTTTTTAACCATACCCATTACTCCACAACCATTTGTTTAAGTCTTAATAGAGAACTACTTTGTGAAAATCAAGATTTTGAAACTAATATTAAACTAAGATAACTGCCTGGGGACTGGGACAAATTATAATTCTTAGTATAATTTAATTGAAAAAAAATACAGGGCAGAATGAACAGAATAGTTTCAGTTGCGTCATTTCAGATCTCACTGGCTACATAAAAGAAATCTACCTTGAATTAATTGATTAGAATTCATTATAACAGGTACATAGGTAAGTAAGAATTTTTTACCTTTTAATTTTGTATCTCTCTTTATAATATTAGAGGGCCTTGTTAGTTTGACACTCAGGGGGAGACATAATATATTATAAAATGCAAGTGCTAATAGATTTCCAAGAAGTACATAATGCTTTCTGTATCTGCCAAAACACTAAGGAGTTAGTGGTAATAGAGTTTTAGAGATGCAAATATAAAAAGCTGAATAACCAATCCAGTTCTATTCAGCTAGAATACTTAATTATTCAACAAAGAGCATACCAGAGAAACTTAACTTTAGAAGTGCAGATAGTTGCACTATGACATCCAAAGTTTTGAGACATTATAGATAGCTTCCTATTCAAAACACAAAATTACTATTTACTTGACTTCAGATTCACTATAAGGATAATACAAGTAATCTTTTTTGAAAACAATTTAGAAATTTTCTGTCTTGTTTAAATAAAGGTGTATAAAATTTAAAATGAAGTTTTTTGAATGTTACACTAATTTGGACTCACACTGTAGGAATATCATAACCAGCAAGAAGAAAATTCATAGAATATCTGAAGATAACTGGTAGTTCATTCATAAATGGAAGACAGAATAATGTATTAGAGACCTCTCCAGCTTATTTTTTTTTTTCATGTAAAATAACTTGAACACCAATAAATTGTGATACCTCAAACAATGGACTGTAGACTAACCAAGCCAACAGTACTGTCTTTAAAGTAGCAACAAAAGTTAGAATCAGAGGAAAAAAATACAGGAAGCTCTCCATAGATTCTTTCCTCTCTCTTCACTGTCATGAGTCCAGATGCTTTAAAATAAAGCAAATGCAACTGTTTAACAACTGACTCATTAGCATAGCCTTAAGTGACCAAATCTCTACAGTCTCTTCTACTTTTGACCTTAAGTTAGATGCCTAAATATCAGATCCAAAATTCCTATCAGATGATGGGCAGAAAAATGCATCAGGTGATGGTTACTTATCCATTCCTAGGACTGGCACTTGAAATGTGTCTGATCTTCAGATATAAAGCGGAATAAGTCAGATGATTATAGTCATCTGTTTCTAACACCTCTCTAATTTAGAAAAATGTAAGTTTTGTAGAAAGATGTCTGATTGATACCAATGAAATGGAAAGCCTAAGGGGAAACCAATATGAGCAGAGTAAGAGAAGGAAACCTTGACAGAGGGGTCAGATTGCATTTGTCAGATTGCATCAGTTTCATAATAATATAAGCTTAATTTTTAAAAATAATATTTGAGAACTATACAGAAAGTGACAAATTGAACAGATAGATGTGAAAAACTGAAATAATCTTCAGTATTAAACTAAATGATGCAACAGAAAGAAAGCAGAAAAGCTATATTCCTGAGATAAAAAACAACAGTTATATAAAATGACATTATAAATGTTAACTTAGGCAAACAAGAGGGGTATTTAAATTGATAACCAGATTATTAAGATGAGTTTGAAAGGTATGAATGCAAAATGGAAAAATAAGAAGATACTTTGTTTGACAGAAGTGTGCCAGTGACAGACTGAATAATGAAATAAAACAAACAGTAGAATTCTCCCCTCCCAATATTATCAGAAGTTTTCTAAACCTAATATTGATGATATTAGTGTATAAGAAGCTAAAAGCTACCCTTCATTTCATAGAAAAAAACCACTTGAGAAACAAGCACACTCATGATTGAGATAGTTTCTGCTCTAGTAAACTACTCAGAAAGGAAATGCTATTTCAGTAACAGAAGATGGCACTTGGTTATTATGCAAATTATTTTTAAAGGAATTATTAACTTGCCTTTCAAAGGTGGTGTTTTTTTCTGCCAAATTTGCCTTATTAAGCGTCTTGTTACCATGAAAGCAGGAGTTGTAACTGCTCCCCTTTCTGCCCTGATTGCATTATAATGTGAATGACTAGAACTTGTCACCTTGATACTACCCTGAAATATCAGATATTATTTTTCCTCAAACTCATCATCATGTTCCTATATGAGGCACTAAATCCCCTAAGATGGATGCAGGGGAAAGGAGAGAAAAAAGTGTCAGGAAACATTTAAAACTTTGTCCTCCTGGCTCGGTCTATGTGGTGTGCAAAGCAAGGGAGCTGGGGGCTGTCTGGTTTGGGTTTATTTTCAAAAACTCTATGATGAGAATTAGCAAGCAGATTTGGAGCATGAGGATGACAATTTATGTGACACTTTTGAAAGTCTGATAGATACGTGAACAACATGTGAAATGTATTAGGATTAATGAGGTGAACACAGTTGATGAAAAGGTAAAATTAAGGAAAGTTGCAAGTTCTCTTGGAGCACATATACATTTCAGTACTGAAAGTTGCCAAATACTGTGAGTAAGATGAAAAGCACAAGTGAATGGTATTACTGTAATGCTGTGTGTTAGGATTTAGATAATGAAAAAGGTTCTCTTATTGAATTTGTTCATACCATCATGTGGTTTTGGAGAAGCATGGCAGGGAAAGGTCCTGACAGGAAAGATACTGTGAGAATGTTAAACAATAAAAGCTGGTGGTGCGAGGGGAAATTCCTCTTTTTGTCCTGAGGCTGTGGTTCAGAGGCATTCGCTGCCTGCCCTCTGACCTGCTTCACTGCTGCCAAAGCAGCCCTTGCTAGCATCAGCCATGAGCTCAGAGCCAGCACGAGCGAGTCAGTCACAAGCAGCCGCCGCCACTGAGACAACCTTCACAGGACCCTAAGGAGCCACCGCCACTGCTGAGACATCAGTGTACAGTAAATCTAAAAGGGGGAAAAAGTGTGATAGCAATTGCATCTAGAGAGAGGAGTGAGAATATGTGAGAGGAAAAACCCTGCAGAACGCCAAGGTCAGTGGAGAAGGAGAGGAAGGAGGTGCTCCAGAAGCTACAGCAGAGATTCCGCTGCAGCCCATGGTGCAGAAAATGGCAAGACAGCTGTGCCCCTGCAGCTCATGGAGGTCCACAGTGGAGCAGATATCTACTGGCAGTCCCTGCAGGACCTGATGCCAAAGCAGGTGTATGTCTAAAGGAGGCTGTTACCCTGTGGGAAGCCTGTGCTGGCTCCTGGCAGAACATGTGGCCCTGCAGAGAACCCACACTGGAGTAGTTCTTTGGAGACTGCATCCTGTGGAAGAGGACTCCATGCTGGAGTAGAGAAGAGTGCAAGGAGTCCTCTCCCTAAAGGAAAAGGAGCAACAGAGGCAATGAACTGACCTCAGCCCCCATTCCCAGTCCTCCTGTGCCACTGATGAGGAGAAGGTAGAGAATTCAGGAGTAAAGCTGAGGCTGGGAATAATGGTAGGAGGAGGGAAAAAGAGTTTCAAGATTTGTTTTTATTTCTCATTATGCTGCTTTGATTTAATTGGTAATAAATTAAATTAATTTTCCCCAAGTCAAGTCTGTTTTGCCTGTGAAAGTAACAGCTGACTTTCCCTGTCTTTGTCACAAATCAAAAGCTTTTTGTTATTTGTCTTCCATGTTTAAGTAAGGAGAGAAGCAACAAAGCAGCTTTGGTGAGCACCTGGCATCCAGCCAATCAACCTACCAGGTTGTGTGCTATAAACTTTAATTCAATTAATTTGCTAAGATTGTTTAGTCTTCAATGAAACCAAATCAAGTTTCTGTAAATTTTCATTTCTCATGTAGTTAATGTATCTCAGTTTTAACTGAATCTTGCTGGGAGACTTTTTTCTCATTTTAATTCATCCAAAGTTCAAGATGAACTCATGACATGCAAAGCTAAGGCAACAGAAATAGCAACATATTGAATAGATATTTGACACTATTTTTATATTGAACTATTTTATTATATTTGTTTTAATATGAAAAGTGAAACCTTAGGATTGATGATGTTCAGTAATTAATTTTGAGTAACTGTCAATTTTTAGAGAATCTCTTTTGAAGCAGTAGTATTCCAACTATCAGCCTTTTCTTGGTAACAAAAAAAGAGAGGAATAGAAACACATAACCAAGTAGAGAAATAAACTGCCCTAAACATAAGTTCAGGGTTTATGACTGCAAGAAGCATGAAACACTCACTTAGTCAGAAGGTTGTAAAGGTTTTGTACCTATGCTTTTACGTTACCTGTCATGGTGGACACTAAAATATTATAATCTTGGTATGCTGGGAAAGTGCTAGAACAAAGAATTCTGATTGCTAGAGCTTACACTATTTACTATAGTGTTTCTAATCATTAAAAGTCTCAGTTCTATCAGTAATAATATCCCACACGCACCTGTTATATTCTGGAAAGCAAACTAAACAAAACCTCTACAAAACCCAAACACATGGTCTCCTCAAAATCCTCCCTCTGTCTCCTCAAAATCCTCCCTACTTCTCCTCAAAACCCAAGTAAAATCAAAGTTTGCAAATGGTATGGGCCTCATTTCTACACGTCTATTTCCTTGTTCTGTTTTCAAATTCCCCTCTAAATTCCCCTGTCTCAATTACTTGAAAACACACAAATGAAAACAGCTGTGAGCTGTTCCTGAAACATTTCTATTTAATGCATTGAATTCTGTTCAGAGTTTGTTCAAGCTCAGTGCATCTGTAATTTTGTCTTTTTAATAATTTGGCTTCTGTTCCTTCTTAATAGTATCTTAAATTTGAAGAATAACAGTAAAAATATTTTAAAGGTTATCCATGTGCTGCAATTCAGCATTATTCCCTATCACTTTAATATTTGATTTTTTTAAAAGTTATATTTATCTTGAGCTCAAAAGACCAACAGCACCACCACTACTTGTTATTGAATTAAACCAAAAGAATTTACAATAAGACTCATCTACAATAAGAATGTCCAGAGCAGGAAACTTTCTTAGACTTCTGTTACAACATATGTAATCAGTGATTAAATTCTCAAAATATACAATTACATTTTAGATTCTTGCCATGTTGATTGTGGACTTTTTCATAGTTCTTAATACAAACCTCACTAAACAATATATAGTTATCATAAATTTTCTGAGAAATATATTTTTAATTAATATGATATAGGAGATCAACTCTTACATTTTCAACCATTTATAAAGTCAAAAATAATATTGCTTTGATAAAATCTATTAGAAAAATAATACTTATTTTACTAGTAGGTACTTGACTCTGGATTTTCTTGGTCTGTTCTGTACAAGCATGAAAAAAACATAAATTCAGACTCTTGATTTGTAACTTTCAATCATGTTTTATTATAGAGTTACCCAAGTAAGATCTTTTAAAAAAGACTTTTTTTCTTTATTTTATATTCTTGTCCATTGTTTACTCAACAGAACATTTTTCTTTCTTCGTCTTCTTCGTGTCTACCTTTTGGACAAAATACAAAATAACGGCAGAATACCTATGTCACCAAACTTTTGTCACATAAATGAAATGTGTCTATATGCAAAGCAAGCTGGAAAGAAATAATTTCTTGGATAAAATTTTAAATGTGACAGTATTTCTCTTGTAAATTAGTTTTTCAGAATTACTTTCTGAACATGTCTTATAAGAAAAGCTGAAATCTTCCAGTAGGAGACTGCTTCTATCTTCAAGAAGGTGTTCTCTCTCTGGCAGGCAGGTGTGTAAATCCAGATTTGGTCTTGCAGTATAGGTGTTCAACATGCCTTACTGAGACACAATGTGTGGCAGATGCTCTTGATGGAATGTTAAGTACCTGGCTTGTCTTTTTAAAGTTTATTTTAATATGTAATTAATATAGTCACAAAATATTTGTGCACAATCTTACACTTAATCATTTCCAGTAGAATCAATATTTTCTCCTTGAATTTAGTAGAAGACATCAGAAATAAGTAGGAACCCTCTAATAAAAAACAGTGACATTTTGCTTATGGCTTTACTCATACCATTTTCAAGTTTCTGACACTATTCATGTCCTCATGAACTTGAATGTATTCACTGAAAAAAAATTCAAATTTCTCAGCATTAATCTGTGCCCACAGTATTGGCTAACAGCTCTCCACACCATCCACCTACATCCTAAAAATTGTGCTCTTTTTAACAGCAAATTGTTCCTTTTGAGAGTAATCTATTTTTGTACTTTATATGTCATAATAAGCATATATTGTTGTTAACACACATTCACAGAACTTAGAGATTAGCTGGGAAAAGTCCTTTAAACAGCAACATTCCAAGATATGCCGGATCTCTCTAGAGTACTCTGAAACAGACATTCCAGATATAATTATAATAAGAGGGTATTTTGCACCCTTCTAGCATGTGTATGGTATTTGTGTGTAGACATAGACATATCTAGTTAATAAAGTTCTGTATATTCGTCATGCATCAACGCTTGATAGTTCGTACAATGATTATTTTAAATTCTATCCTGTTTCTACCCATGCATGTATCTATTCATCTACCTATTTACGAAATGCACATATTGTTTTGTATGTATGAGGAGGGTTACCCTACAAATTCTTATTTCCAAAAAATCAGTAAATACTTTTGTGCAATGCATATTTAAAAACCCCTCTGTCTTACTTGCTGAGAAAGAAAACAGGTGTTAGTGTAGGCTGACAGAGTACCTCAATTCTTTAATTCTCAAAACTGGAGTGCTTTTGTAATTTTTTTTTTTTTCTGACAATAAGACAATACTGAGATAATCCAAAAACCCATGAGTATTTGTCATGTAAAGACTTTTCTAATTCCTTCCTGAAGCCCCAGCATGCTTTATCACTATCTCATAAGTGTTATTGTGTCTAAATCTCTCCTTTTCCATTGCTATTTCTTTAGCCCATAGCCTTTGTCTTCTGACAGTTATTCTCCCTCTCATCTCCTCTCTTCATATCTATCTTTCAATATTCTGTTAATAACCTAAGTATGGCATTTTGTCAGTTTATAAATTAATTTGAGATTACGGGCTCTTCAAGCTCAGTCATGTCATAGAGCCAAGCTGTGGCTATATTAAGGTGTTTAGTGGTAGGTTTACAACAACAGACTCTAAGCTGACTATTGATTATATCTTTCAAGTTCTTGTATGTTCTTCTTCTTTAAGTATTACAGTTTGCCTCTCATTTTATGTTGTTTTGCAGACAGTTGCCAGCATATTCTAGAAGTTGCATGTATGATTCATAGCCAGCCCTAGGGATGGAACACTTACTACCATCCCATTAGTCTGTTCACATAAGAGCTCTTCATTGTTCCAGTCATCAAAGAAATCACATGAATAACTGCACAAGTTTTCAAATATAATAAATAATTTGAAAGGAGAATGATAACTCTATAAATAAAAAAACTATTTAATGGCAAGTATTTAGTTTTGCTTACATGACATTTTATTTGCATTTTATTTACTATTTTTTCATATCATTACTGATATTTAGGCTTTAAAGACATTATTTCCTTTGGCATATGTTAAAAATTACAAATTAGCATCTTACTGGATAAACATGATTTCAACAGCAAGTGGTTTTCCTTTTCCTATGTTTAAGTGAACGCAAGATATTCATTGTGACGGTGCTTTTATGGGNATTTTCCAGTACAGATTTGTTTAGTGTCCTAACAGATACAAATGAGGCATCTGCTGGTGTTGTTGTCTGTGGATTTACCAATATATGAACTGAGTCTGGGGGAGCATTAGACACCTTGACACCATCAAATTTTGTGTGCAAACTCCTTAGCTCTGGGCAAGATCTTCATGTGAGCCAAAAGGATACCTTTCTTCTCCTTCTTCAGCCCTGTGAAATAATCTGTGAGAATCACCCTTCACATTGAGTTGTTGGTGCTGCTCAGGAATTCCCCCATAGCTCCTCTCTGCTCCATCCATGGCTAAAGCATGGGTAACTTCATAGATAATATTTTATAGACAGATAATTTTTCTAACAAAGTCTTGATATTTCAGTGGCATGACACATGGCAGTTGTCAGTACTTATGAGTTATCTGGCATCAGACAGTTTCTCAAACTGAGACTATACTATTCTCTCATTATCTGCACTGCAGTTCAATATTTATCCATCACTATGATCAAACTTTTTCTTTAGTGATAAAAATGTAAAACGCCATCATCACGTGGCCCTGAAATATAGTATTGTCATTGCTAGTAACATTGTACTGAATTTGCAAAACCTCAAGACTGAGTTTTGTGAGGTTTTCTCTGTCAGAACTTTTCTTGATTAGCCTGCAGCTGAGATTTAACTTTTCTCTGTTTGACCAGGTGACTATGGCTCATTTTTTTCTTACTTTCACAGAATCACAGAATGGATAAGGTTGAAAGGGACCACAGTGGGGTCATCTCATCCAACCTCCCCTGTCAGTCAGGGTCATCCTAGAGCACATGGCATGGGATAGCATCCAGATTGTCCTTGGATATCTTCAGTGAGGGAAACACCAATAACCTCTCTGGGCACCCTGTTCCAGTGCTCAGTTACACACACACATTGTAAAGAAGTTCTTCCTCGTGTTCAAATGGAACTTCCTGTGCATCAGTTCATCTTTATGTCATAAAACCATAGTTTATATAGATAGCAATAATAAGCAGTTATTTCATGTAAAGACACTGATGACTAATTAAACACTTATGATGGATATGATATAGGAAATAGCATACCTGGTATAATAGTAGGGGTTTTCAAAAAAATCAGAGACAGCATGCAGCATAGAGCAATACCTGCATGGGAAGATTAAAGATAGGCTTGGATCTGAAAACCACAAACTATGCTGTGTTATGATTTTATTTTAGGGAAAACTTTTTCCCCTTTAGTTTACGAGCAGGGGAGTGTGCCTGCCTGGATGGTGCCAGGACCCCTGTCCTGCAGCAGAGTGTTTGCAGGCCCAGCCCCCTCTTCCCCTTTCCCATCCGGTCTGCCACGGCCTCACCACGGGGAGGTCCGCTGCCCCGGGACCTCCCGCCTGCCACAGTCCCTCAGACTGGGGCGCGGTTTTGGTGGCCCTGTCCCCTGGTGGGACCATTGCCGGCCGCAGCCCCAGGGTGTCCCGGTTGTGGTGAGCTCCCAGAGCGGGGGGTGTGGCTCTGGGCTCGGTGCCTGGCCTGGGCAGTGCAGGCCTGCGGGATGCCTGTGCCCGGTGCCCCTGGTGGCCGGGGTGGTCGGGGAGTCCCGGTGGGAGGCTGGGAGAGGACTGATGCCATTTTGGCTAAGCCACATGGTGGAGGCGGGGAAGGTTTTCCCGCGGTTCGGGACCGAAAGTAGGTGGGGGGTGAAGATGAACCAATGGGGGTGCAAGGCTACGCCCTCCTGGGGTGGAAGAGCGTGGGAAAAAGGACATCACGCAGGTGTGAGATGCAAAGAATTCTGGGCCAGTACAAAAAGATATAAAAAGCAGCAAAGCCCAGACACCATCCCTTCTTTCGGCCGTGTTAAGCTCCTGAGAGGGTGGCTGCTGCAACTCAAACCCCTTCCCTGCATCACACACTCCTGGTTTGGCCAAGAGGCTCACCCCATCCTTTTATTTGTTTTTTTAATATTTTTTTCCTCCCTGCCTACCCTCGGATACTTAGTTTAAATTTCAGGGTTTTTATATTGTTTGATAAGGGTGTTTCTTTTAACATAGGGGTGTTCTTAACATATATTTTTGTTCTTTGTTTTAATAAAAGCTTTCTCTATCTTTACACTCAGATGAGTCTTGAAAATTTGCTATTGAATTCATTTTAATTCACTTCAACTGTCCCTTTTAAATGAAGACATATGTGAATTACTAATCATCATTTAAAGAAATGTAAACCTGGAGGCAGGCAAAACTCAGTTCTAGGCAGCAAAAGAAATGAAGGAATAATATATAACACACATAAAAGGCACCTGCTATAGTACATTTGGATGTAACAAGCAGAAGCAGATGAATGGAGAACACATCACATGTCAACATGTGTCAAAAAACCCCCACCAAAACCTGTAAAGAGTCTCTGAATGTGTCTGCTATAATAAGGAAAAAGAAACCATTGATATGTACATCATATTACTCCCAGTGAAGAACTCCAGATACTAGCTCTCTGTAACATGCTCCACATTCCCACTCCACCACCAGAATAAAACATGAAGAGCCAGAGCTGCATGCAAAGAATGAGCATAAAACTAGGAAAAGGGAGAGAAACTAAGAACTGTCTATGTTACATTTTTAATTACACTATTAATATTACTGAGACTTTTTCTATATGGAAAGGTTAAGACTGCGATATTATTCTTTCTTATGTCTTCTGTAAAAAATAGGTCTATACTAGTAATGGTTTTTTAACTAGACTGTTAATATATTTGTCATTCTAAAAATAAATATTTGGGTTTGTATATGTACACGTATTTATATATGCGTATGTATGCTACATGTATATACATGTGAACATACAACATGCTTATTTTCTGTCTACAAAAGAGATTTTGAGTATAATAACCCAAATTCACAGAGGAACTGCACATACAACATTTTGTTTTAGTGAAATTATTTTGATCAAATCTTCATTTGATGCACACATAACAGTACACATATTTTTTATTAAATTTCTATCACTATGTCCAGGGAATATGCTTGAAAAGAAATTTTTCTTCTTTAATTCTACTGCAGTGAAATGTTAGTTTCACAGCATTTTGACATAGAACTTAAATTTTGTCCAAGAGCCTCCATCTGTTTCATATTTCCATATGTTGATTGACATTTGCATGCATAAAATATCTATTCATCCCATGAGCATGCGTAGGTTAAGATATTTTCTTCTGTCATGGGAGATAATATCTCCGCAATACACTCCTTTTGGATATTCTTTATCGGATGTTTTATTTTTCGTAGATCAAATAGCCTTTCTAGAATGAAGTATTATGGCTGGAGTAAATTGATCAGTCTACAAGGACCAACCTTCATGACTTTTAGGTTCCTGTACACTGTGCCCCAATCTACTTGGCAAAGGTAGTTTGCCACTTACTTTTCTTGCTGCAGGGGATATAAATTTTTACAAATTCCTGAAAATACTCAACTTGATATATAGTAGTATTGGTTTTGCCTTTTTCATAGAGATACTACATTGGCTGTTTAGTTGTGAGCACATCCCAGTTCTTTTCACTATTGACATTTCCAGTTCTTGATCCTATAGCTTACAGCTGACATCTCAGAAAAAGGTTTCTTATATCTTGCCAAAAATAGCTTAGCCTAATAAGCATAATTTTGTATAAAACTGGATCTGCAGTGCACACACATCTCAACATACCAGCAGTTGTTCCTTTATTCACTACATTTCCTCTTAGTTTCAGCTGTTTTCTGAATACCAAGATATACCTGCCTAGAAAGACTTTTTCCCCTGCCCCTAGTAATTTGCAACCAACAGTAATGGCATTTGGGAAGTGTTGGGAATATCAAAGATTTGTTTTTACCTTGTTCGTGCAAATGGTACCAAATGTGTACTCTGATTATATAATTGTGATCTGTTTGTGCACTAAAGAAGTTAAACTATTTTCTTTGGCAAAATAGCAGAACATAATGTAATACGTCACATTTTCATCAACTATTCTACTGACTCTCAGAGAAAAACTTGACCCTGAAGGAATTTACTTACAAGTAGTATTCTATTTGGAACTTAACAGGGACTTTGTAAACATCTGTCTGCAGTAGTGGGGTAAGTGCTCAGAATTGTATAGTGTTGCTTTAAGGAGGTGAAGAATTGATAAGGTTGGTTGAAAAAAACAGGAGCTGGGCCCCTTGCTTATCTTGCACCTGGCTCAAGCAAGGCCTAACAAATGAATTTCTGTAGTGAAGAGGTTGTCTCACCACCAGAGGCACAGAAGAACACCACACCTCTGTACCAGTCAACAGCCACGCTCACTTCACTATGAAAAACAAAACTCATTATAAATTTGGGTCATTAAGAAGATAAGAATGTGCACAAAGACACTCTAATGAAAGTCAGAGAGTCTTTACTGTCACCTCAGTATATGGAGGAAGACCAAAGTGTTTATTCTACCTCTTTTGTCAACTATAAATCCTAACCAGGATCCTCATTAAGCCACATTAACATATTAATTTACACGCTTCTTGAGATGCAAACTAAGGGGGTTTATTTTCTGCTAAATTCCCATACCCTTAATGTGACAGTGCTTTTATGGGTTTATACATTTATATGGGTTTGATATATAGTTTTGTTAACTTTCATATATACTCTCCGTAAATAGACTGTTCTAGTCTCTCCCCCTCTTTCCCACTTGGTTACTCCTGACAATGTTATCCCTGCCCTCAGTTGTATCCCCTCCTCGGACCCCTCCTCCCTTATTCCATATTTGTATCCCAGCTCCCCCCTTCTTCTTGTCCTTTCCCTATCAATCTAAAGTTACTCGGTCCTGGNAGAAGCCACCAGAGAAGGCACAGTAGCACCTTAATGCAACATTAAGCTATTAATACTAGAAAGCAGGACTCTTGGAGCCATGAATCTTGCAAATAACATGTGGGTAACATCCACTAGTGTTAACACATAATTAATCTCAAAATGGCTTTTTATTGTTTTTATTGTTTACAAAAAATGTTGTAAGATTATTATATAACATTCTATAATAATCTATAAATGGTGTATAGGAAAATAAATTCAAATATCATATCTCTTCAGCAGGTATAGTGTACGTGTACATGTGTGTATACTTGTATTTCCTGTGTAAGCTTTTTTAAATTTTGTACAAAAAGCCTTGTCTGGAGTTTGAATATGAAAAAGAGATTATGAAATGGTACTGAAACAAGAGAGTAATTTACCAGCCATATTTCTATTCCAGGAATCTGCAATTCAAAGCAGTAATTTCAACAATGGATGGTAAATTTTACTTGCTGTCAAGATTTTTTCCTTTTCTTTTTTTTTTTCTCCCTCAGATACTCTTATCGATATTATTATCTAGTGATGGCCCGGAAATACCCATTCAAGAGATTTCTGGAACAGAAGCAGGACAGACGTAACAAAAAAGGAAATGAAATTGAAAATCAGGTAAATAACATACTGATTTTGAAAGTTTAATACTAGAGAGTGTTAAAATGTAGAACAATTTTCTAATTATTGCTTTCTGAGAAAAATTACTCCCACAGCAGGTCATGGGTGAACTTTGAGCAAATATGTTAAGGTGATAATAACAGATAGGAATGGTGAACTCTGCTCCTTTTGACTTATGACACAAGATCCATTTATAGTTAAATGAATGTGCATGCTGCCTTTGTTCCATTTCTGTCTTCTGCTTTGTTAGCCAAATGCCAGATAGATTTTAAAACTCTTCAGTGTTTTATAAAAGCTTGAATCTCAGTTGCGTAATTATTCCCGATGCTTTCTTCATCCTCAATCTCAGTAATGGCAAATTTGACCTAGGTATATGACATTACTGAACTGCAAAGTCTTGAAGCAAGACCTCAATTTTCAAGGACCTATTATTTAGGACAGTTGCAGTAGGTGCTTCTCGGTAGTGTATTTTTCTTCTATTCTAGAACAAGTTTAACCTCATTTCACTTAGGGCATATATAGCGTCATACAATGTTTTGTTTATTTCAGGATGAGGATGTTCAGAGGAGCTATTACTGTGAAACAGCTAATACATCATAATTAGATATTCCAGGGTAACCTGCTCATGTCCATTACCTCACTTGGCTGTCCTACAAATCTAAGTCACGTCCATCTACTTATTCTAATGTGAGTAAAGTTCTACAGCCTTTTTGACATATTTGAGTACTCTTGTATAATACTTCATTCTATGAACAAACCCATTGGATTCACTTTAAAGGCTCTTAAAAGACTTCAATGAGCTGTGAAATTAAGCTCTACCCTTGTACTCTTTTCAATCTGAATTTCATCATGGACATTTGTACAGCTGTTTTGTTGTATGAATGTTTGTGGAAGAGCTTTTAATTCACCTGAATCCCTGATATTCACAGATGAATGACCATATTCATAATCCCACTATATAAGCATGAAATTACTAGCAGAGTTTGACAAGGCAAAGTTGAATGAAGGTTGTTCAGGATAGACAGTTGGTATGATTAAATTCAGCCTCAAGGTTCCCTAGCATCCAATTTTTCAATCTTTCATTTGTTTGAGTTGTTTGTTAGTTTTGTTGTTGTTGGGGTTTGGTTTTGGTTTTGTTTTTTTATCTAGCTAAGAACTTGTATGTTCTACATACAGTAAAATGTCATGGTTTTGTCCTTACAAATACCCAGTATCAATTGAGGAAATATTCCTGAAATCAATATAGCTCTGTTAGTTTACAGTAGTTTACACTTTTCCCCTTCAGACTGGAAAAAGTTCAATATTTGAACAGATTTAACCTAAAGACTAGAAAATCCAGAAAGAAATAAGGAACAGACTTGATTGTTGAAGAAATATCTTATTTCAGGACAGTATTACGATTTTCAGAGAACACAGTTCTGATTTTCGATGATTCATAGTAACAATGATGTGTTTGAGGGTCATGGACTGGCACTACAGCACTCTGTTTACCACACCAGCGGAGCACTCTGCTGGGTCCTAGTCAGAAGCAGAGAAGAGCAGGAATAATTTCCTTTGAGAAATACTGGAGTCATATCCAGTAACACTAACACAGCCATTCCTTCCTTATGTTCTTCAGCACCTGTTACTTACAATTATTCTTTGCAAAATCTGCTTCTATTTTTCAGACAGGAAGGATGAGGAGGTACTGCATTAGAGGGAGATAGTCTTACCATGTGAATAAATGGTAGCACATATAAGGTGAACCAGCATGATAAGACAATAAATCCTCTCAGTCTGTTTTATATGTATTAAAAATACTTCAAGCAATTATTGCTAATGAGAAAATAATAATGGTTCACAACTGGTTCATACGGAAGATGAACAAGGAGAAAAAAAAAGGAACTTCTGTAATAAACATATACTTTGATCAGCTCAGAAATGGGATGTTAGTTGAATGACTTGTATGAGCTGGTTTGGGCTGAGGTAGAATCATGTTTCTTCATGGTAGCTAGTATGAGGCTGTGTTTTGGATTTGTGCTGAACACAGGGTTGATAATATAATGTTTTTGTTATTGCTGAGCGGTGCTTACACAGAGCCAAGGCCTTTTCTGATTTTTGTACTGACACGCTGATATGGAAGTTGCAGCTGCATGGGAAGTTGGGTGAAGACACAGCTGGGATAGCTGACACCAGTTGATGAAAGGGCTATTCCAGATCATATGACGTCATGCTCAATATGTGAACCTTGTGGAAGAAGGAGGAAGGGAGAGTTGTTTGGAGTGAAGGTCTTCCCAAGTAACCATTATTTGTGATGGAGCCCTGCTCTCTTGTAGGTGGCTGAATACCTGCCTGCCCATGGGAAGCAGTGAATTAATTCCTTGTTTTGCTTTGCTTGTGTGAGAGGCTTTTGCTTTCCCTATTTAACTGTCTTTATCTCAACCCATGAGTTTTCCAGGTACTACCCTTCCAATTCTCTCCCCAATCCTGCTGGTGCAGGAGTGAGTGAGCAGCTGAGTGGTACTTGGTTGATTGCTGGAGTTAAACCACAACACTATCCCAGTTTAAAATCAGAAGTTCTTCCAGATGATGAATGAAATGAAATCTAAGATACAAGCACTTTCACTTGAAAATCCAGTAGGCAGAAATAGCAAGTTTTGGCTCTGAGACATAGTTTACTCATGATAACTATTTACCACATTTGCCTAAACAGAGACTAGATTAAAGGATAAAGATAGATGAAAAAAGTACATAAGTTTGTTTCAGAGAATATTTGCCTCATTTAAGCCATAGTCCCCCAGCCACACACTGTAAAGCTTTTCAGATCAAGGTCAGGAAGGATGATACTAATCCTGACAGAAATGGATTATTCTTATAGCCATGTTTAGAAGGGCATTTTCTTATGGGAAATTGATGATCTTCTAGCATCTTCATAGACTGTAACAAAGTTTGAATATGAGCAGAATATATTTTTTACAGTATGTGTGCATTATGGTACCTTTCATTTGTCTATTTATTTCAGATTCACTGCTCAGTGATGCAATTTTTCTATCATCTAATACTCCAGAGGTATTTGTAAACTCAGTATAATTGTACTGAAACACTAAGTGGTCAGTGCCTCTTTTTTTTTTTCCCAAGAAAATCAGCATATTTGAAAAACAGAGTCAACTTGGCTTATTTGGATATTAAATTTTTCATGCAGTTTATTAACAAACTATGGAGTTTAGACATTTAGCCTGGTGTGAAATAGAACATTGAAGTATTTTGCGCTGGATATTGAGTATACTAGTTTTATCATTAACTGATTTTGGTGGTTAATGTTTTTTTTTCCCATTGCAGTATGAAAAAATACTTTTTTAACACTTGAAAAATCAATTTGTTATAAACTGAAGAAGAATGGCCTAAATTGTGAGAAAGTGACATATTTGTTGCACGTACACCAGGCCCTGCAGTCTGAGGACCCAAAGTGTCATCACAATTATTTGCTGCCTTTCATTCCTGAATACAGATTTGAGGGGGTGATCTTTGAATATCTATATCTGCATATCTATGCATGAATATTATAAAATCTATGAAGACACTTTTTTACAAACATTAAACTTAATTAGATGCTCTCAGAACACTGGGAGATAATACATGCGTGTCATTTATACTGAAATATTGGCTGGCTTTTCATAGCAGCATGTGTGACTACAGTAAGTATTACCAACACTACCAGCCTGACACCTGCACTAAGCAACAGACTCACATTAATGTAATTTAATAAGATGTCTTTTGTTATTAAACCAAGAATTGTATGTTACTAGCGGAGATGGAAAATAGGTCCCAGAGGTTTTTCTCCCTTATTCTATCTACAGTTATTTTTAGGGGGCTTTAATATTTAAAGTCTATTACTAATTTCAGCATTGCCCACAGAAACCTGCTCTGTAGTTCTATTGCCAAATTATCCCTTGAAGGCAAGTGCTGTAAATAATTTCTCAGTTCTGTTCCAAGACACTTGCCAAGGTCATTATCTGGCTTTCCCACAGTCCCTGCATTCTGACTTCGATTGTGAGTGGTAACTAAGAAACAGTTATGAGGTGCAGTCACAAGCTGTGTCAGTTTCATCGAAAGCTGAAGATGGTCCCCAAGCAATCTGATGAAGCCAGTGGCTCAGCTGCTCTTGCTTCTTTAATTCTTCATTTATCTTTTGAATTGGTCAACCAACAGAGCAGCAAGAGCAAACATAAAACAGGCGGTATGAAACAGACATGACAGCCAGAGAGAAAGGAGACTCCAAAAAACCAGTTGAATGGAGCTGATTGTAGAATTCCAACATTTAGCTTCTAACCAGCAACAATTTGTTCTTGTGTTCTTATACTTAGCTTCATCTCTCACAATGTCAAAAAACTGACATATTTTTTAAAATGTAAATAATTATTCCCAGACAAGTTTTTCTGGAGTTGATCCAACGAGGCCCTCTACAGATAGATAGGAGCAGACCCACATTCACAAACCCTGGTCCTCTTGAGGGACTTCAATCACCCCAAAATCTGTTGAAGAGACAACATACCAGAGCATAAGCAATCCAGGAGGTTCTGGAATGCTTTGATGACAACTTCTTTCTCCAAGAGATAAAGGAGACAATGAGAAGAGGTGCTATGCCGGACCTTGTTCACACCAAAAAAGTGGGTCTCATGCTTAATGTGAGCTCAAGGACAACCTTGGCTGCAGTGACCATAACATGGTGGAGTTCAAGATCCTTATAGTGGTAAAGACAGCTTGTTACACTGGATTTCAAGAGAGCAGAAGCAGTCCTCTTCAGACATTTGCTTGGTAGAGTATCATGGAAATAAGCCTCAGAAGAAAGAGGGACCCAAGAAAGCTCGTTAATATTCAAGCTTCGCTTCCTTCAAGTTCAAGATTGGTGCATCTCAGTGATATAAGCAAAGGGGACAGGAGACTTGAATGGATGAGAAAGGAACTTCTGGATAAATTGAAACAGAAATTTACAGACTGTAGAAAAAGAGACAGGAAACTTGGAAGGAATGTAGAAACATTGTCCGAGTATGTAGGGATGCGACAAGGAATCAAATTTGGAATCACATTTGGAATCAAATATGGTCAGGAATGTCAAGAAAAACAAGAAGAGTTTCTTCAAGTACATCATTAGCAAAAGAAAGACTAGGGAAAATGTGGGCCCACTGCTGAACGAAGTAGGTGCCCTGGTGAAGTATACAGAGAAGGCAGAGCTATTGAATGCCTTCTTTGATTCATTCTTTACTGCTAAGGCCAACCCTTAGGAATCCCATACCCTAAGGCAAGAGAGAAAGCCTGGAAAAAGAAAGACTTTCCCTTGGTTGAAGCGGAGCAGATTAGAGACCATTTAGACATACCTGGCACCCTCAGATGCATGAGCTTCTGTGGGATTCACTCTTTAGTGCTGAGGGAAATGGCAGGTGTTATCGCTAAGCCACTCACTGACATCTTTGAAAGGTTATGGAGAATTAGAGAGGTGCCTGAGGACTATAAGAAAGCCAATGTCCCTTCATTCTTAAGAAAGGCAAGAAGGATAACCCAGGAAACAGCAGGCCAGCCAGCTCCAACTCCATCCCTGGAAACATGATGGAACAATTCATCCTGGATGTTATCCCTAGGCATGTAGAGAAAAAGAAGTTTATCAGGATTCACTAAGGAGAAATCATGCCTGACCAATCTGATAGCCTTCAACAATGGAATGGCTGGCAAGGTAGATGACGGGAGAGCAGTGAATGTTTTGTGCCGTGACTCCAACAAGGCTTTTGACACTGTTTGCCGTAACATCCCTATGGGCAAGCTCAGGGACTGTGTGTTAGATGAGCGGACAGTGACATAGGTTCAGAACTGTCTGAATGGCAGACCTCAAAGGGTTGTGATCAGTGGTGCAGGATCTAGTTACACTGTCGTTGCGAAAAATGGCCAGTGATACCCTGGGCTGCATCAGGAAAGTTGTAGCCAACAGCTGAAGGAAGGTGACGAGGCCACTACTAGAGTCTGTTTCCATTTCTGGGCTCCCCAGTTCAAAAAGACAAGACGAGTCCAGTGGAGGGCTACAAAAATCATTAGGGGACTGGAGCACCTCTCTTATGAGGAAAGGCTGAGGTAGCCTGGGGAAGAGATGATTGAGAGCGGATCTTATCAATGCATACAAATATTTTAAAAGTGGGTGTCAAGAGAATGGGGACAGACTGAAGCACAGGAAGTTCCATCTGAATATGAAGAAAAAGGTTGGAGTAACTGAGCGCTTGAAGCAGGCTCCCCAGAGACATTTTGGAGTCTACTCTGGAGATATTAAAACCCAATGTGAAAGTGATCCTGTGCAACCTGCTCCAGGTGAACTTCTCTTAACAGAGGTCTTGGACTAGATGATTTCCAGGCACCCTTTCTGGACTCAATCATTCTATGAATCTATGAGTTTCAGCATCGAAAGGATTACAGTGTAAAGTTTTCTTTGTTTTATGTAGCCTTATGGTGAAAAAGCACACCAAAAAAACCATTTGTGAAAGTCACGAGTTTACGTGCATTGAACACAGGACAAAAACACGTAAGGTCAATGTGTGAAGTTGGACACCTAGTTATATGCTAAAAAGTAATCATAATTGTCAATGTGCAGTTCAGATCCTTAAGTTTAGGAACCTTGCAAAGAGACACAATTGCAGTTATTCAAGTTCCCATAGTAAGTATATGGCAGAATCTTCAATAGATCCCAGCTTTCAGCACCACATCCTAGCATTCCTCAACCTCTCTGACTTTCAGCAATACTGTTTCTTTTTAAATCTGGGCATTTAGCCTCTACAGATTGACAATGTAAAAATTAAAATATTTTGCAAGCTCCTAATATTTCAGAGTGAAATCTGGTCTTAGTAGAAAGAAAAGAATGGTTACCCCATTTCAAATGTTGACTACAAGAAGAGATGCAGAAGGGAAAAAAACCCCAAAATAATAAAAGCAAAAAGAAAGAAAAACATCAAGAAGAAAATAAAAGAAAGAAAATGGAGGAAAAGAGGGAAGAAAAAAGAGAAAGGGAGAAAGAGAAAAAGGAAGAAAGAGAGAGAGAAAAGAAAGGAAGAAAGGAAACAAATAAATGTCAGGCTTCTGACTTAAACTTCAAATTTGACAAGAAATGTATTACATTTTTTACTTCTTTTAGTGAACAAATTATGTATGTAGTGTTTTAGTCATAGACTACTTTAAATTCAAGAGCTACATCTCTACTATTAAATTAGAGTCAGACCATATTCTTAGGAGCTGGAACTTGGTTGTGCATATTGTTAAATTTTTAAGGTAGGATCTCGCACAGTTTTTTGTCTCGACTAGTCACCAGGCTTCTAAACAATTTCTGGGCATAGTTATAGGTGTATCAAGGTACAGGAAGCTTTCCACTTCTGAATAAGCATTTTGCATTAGACCATCTTCTTTTAGAAGATGAGAGAGTGTAATTGTATCTATAGTCACTTTATCATTAGAGAATAATCCTAACATATTTTAATTTGTTTTGATAGACAAAATGACATGGTATTATTTGAAAAACAAATGCAATTTCACTTTATAAAATAAATAAGTAAACAGGCAAAATTATATTAAACCCTAATTATTTTTTTTTAGAACTTCATTCTTAAAAAAAATTAAATTTTATTTTATTTTAATCCATGCAAAACAATTCCAGAATCACATAAAGATAATTTTTAATTTGTATTCACCCATAACTCAAAATGGAGCTACACATAAATACTTCTGTTTCAAGATCCATTTTCATTTAACATGTGTGGATTATTCATTTCATAGTTTTAACCAGATGTTTAACCAAAAGTAATTTATACAAGAGAAGGAGAATATTTTGTACCTTTGTGCTTCTTGTTGTATTATTTTGTTTCAATAAAAGTATATCCAAGTGTCTTCCTTATACAGTTGGATAATTAGTTCTTTGTGAGTTTAGAGTATGCTATTTTCCACATGCTATTTCTTACACATTATAAGGATATCATGAATAAAGATATCATTTATAAGGATATATAGTAAATTTATAATTTAGAAATTCACATAGAAAATACCCATTCATTGTCATAGTTCAGGATTTGGGTTAATTTGTCCCTTTGCTTCCCTCCTCTTTTTTCTTTTCTTTTTTTAAAAATTAAACATATTTTTGTTAAATGAAAAATAACATTTCAAACCTCTTGAAATAATAAATTCACCAAATATTTCTCTCTAAACAAGTAAAGAATAAGAAGAAAAAAAAAAAGAAATGAAGAAATGCAATAGAAATACTACTTTTAAATTGAGTCATATTTAATTTAAAAAGGTGAATCAGAAATGGTCCACATATACACAAGGGAATCTTTCCTGTTTCAGTAGTACACTGAGCTCTATTATAACTAATGTTGCTTTGTGAATTCTGTTCCTTCTTTACCAATTCAGATGTTCCCCTATAACATACGCAATGAAAAAAGCCAAAAGGCCAAAGAGCTGAAAAGCAATCAACAAACAAATCACACACACCTCTGACAATTCTACAGCTGAAAATAAAGAAAACTGTGTGGTTTATTTCATGTTGTATTCTGTGTATGCTGTGTTTTAATTTGATTTGTCACTTTGGGTTTCTTTGCCCTTGTACCCTTTCTACTTAGTAAACACTGATTAAATTGCATTATGAAAGGGGACAAAGGGTAATAAGGACTTTTTATAAATCGGTTAGAAATCTCAACATTAAGACTAGGTCTATCCTTCAAAGATTTTCTCATGTGGTTGTGGCAGATAGAATTGTTAATAAAAAGAAATTGTTCTCCTAATTAAGAGCAGCTACTGCCTACAATTAATACCAGCTCTAAGACTATAAGTTTGATGTCGGTTATACTGACATGAACTCTTGCAGTCACATACTCTATTATCTTGCCTTTGGTTTACCAGAACTCCACAACTCTATTGGCTGACAGACAGAAGCAGCCTTTCTCCAAAAAGGATAACTTGCATAACTACACATGTTGTGGTTTTAAGTAGTCAGAGTTTTTTATTAGTTGGGGCGGCTATGAGAGGGGCTTCTTTAAGAAGCTGCTGGAAATTTCTTAGCACTGAGCTAGCCAAGGTCAGCTGGTAACACCTCTGTGATAACATATTTAAGAAGGAGAAGGAAAAAAAGCTAGGCAGAACATCATGTTCACTTAAGAGAGAGAAGAGTGATAAGTTTGATTAACACCAAGGTCAGAGAGAAGGAGAAAGAGAAGATGCCTTAAACACTGGAATAGGGCCCCAGCAACCTGTNTGTTTTGCTTGTGAAATAGTTAATAAGCAGTTGCTCGTAATCCTTATCACAAAAGTTGAGGGGTTTTTTTCCTTTTCTGAGAAATTTTGGAGGTGTGTGTGGGCTCTCGGCGTTTAGCTGGAGTCAAACCATAACAAGACAGTATAAAACACCTCATTTTTCATAGAATCATAGAATTCTAAAGGTTGGAAAAGACCTCTAAGACCATCGAGTCCAGCCATTAACCCAGCACCTCCATGTTCATCCATAAACCATTTCCCCAAGTACCACATCCACATACCTTTTGAACACTTACAGGGATGATTCCACCACTTCCCTGGACAGTCTATTCGAATACCTGACCTCCCTTTCAGTGAAAATATTTTTCCTGATATTCAGTCTAAACCTCTCTTGGTGCAACTTGATGCAATTTCCTTTTGTCCTATTGCTTGTTAGTTGTAAAAAGAGGCAGACTCCCACCTCACTACAACCTCCTTTCAGTTCAGGGTAGAGAGTGATAAGGTCCCCTCTGAGCCTCCTTTTCTCCAGGCTAAACAACCTCAGCTCTCCCAGCTACTCCTCATAAGACTTGAGCTCCAGTCCCTTCACCAGCTCCATTGTCCTTCTTGGGACTCACTCCATCACTTTAATGTGTTTCTTGTGGTGAGAGGCCCAAAATTGAACTCAGGATTTGAGGTGTGACCTCACCAGTGCCAAGTACAGAGGATCAATCACTGCCTTCATCCTGCTGGTCACAATATTTCTGACATAGGCCAGGATGCTGGCTTATGTTCAGAGGGGTGTCCATCAGCATTCCCAGGTCCTTTTCTGCTGGGCAGCTTTCCAGCCAAAACACAAAATATGAGTCTGACACATTTCAGATCTAACTTTTGGTAGGAAAGGACTCGGACCAATGCTCTTAAAAACTCCCTCCCTGACCTAATACTTCTACAAAACTTTAGGATTTAAACTTACATCCACCCATTGCATTAATTTTATAGAAATTCAGTGTCTTTCATCTTTATATTTTTCAGACATCCAAGAGAGACCCTTTATCTAGCAATAAAGGACATTAATTGATGTTAGACTGTTTTTCCAGTGAGCTTAAAACTATGTTTTTACCTGAGGAGAAGGTCAAATAATTTTTGACTCAAGTAATTATAGGATTGTTTCACACGCTCATTTAATTTCCCAAAGAATATCAGACAATAAGTTGATGATGTTGCAACAAAGGCATGCCTTCAGACTGGAGGAAACATTTATAATTTGTTTCATATTCACTCACAAAAGTATATCATATGCCAAAGAAGATTTTTACAAAACTGAAAAAACTGCCCTGCAGGTATGAGAGGGCCTTGCCACATTTCAAGTGAATTATTCCATTCTATTTCACAGAAAAACTTGTTTATATTTTTCTCAGCAGTGACGTGAGATAATATTATATTCCATTCCTCACAGAAATTATTGAAATGGTGCACTCTCAACAAATGAGCTTTCATCTACTCTTTCTTGTTTGGAGAGAGGGAGAGGTTAATTTCTCTTCAGTTTTAATTTTAGGGTTTTTTTGTGTGTGTTTTTGTGAGTAATTGTCCTTGTTATCTCCCTGAATTCTATTTTTTTTTTGTATAGAGATTAGTCAAACAATATTTCCCTAAAAAAAGTCATGGTTCTTTTAATGACTTTTTTGGTTTGTTTGTTCAAATTAAAAAAAAAAAAAAAAAGAAAAAAGAATAAAAACTTAGAGGACAGATTGTGTCTGCTTCTTTATGACCTGGGCACTCACCATTCTACTGCCATGCAGGTCCAATTTTTAACTCCATTCAGCATTTTTCAGCAAACTGTCAGGCATCTCAGTGGTTTGATCAAGATAAAAAAAATCAGTGTTTCTTCAGCTTTACTAACATAATTATGTCATTGAAATACCTCTTTCCTAAACTGTGCTAGTGCTTGTGCTGTCCCACAACAGTTAGACAATAATGGCTCAAAGTCATTAATGTTGAACAAGACTAATGGTCTCTTTTCACTGAGGATTTACTCCATGATGAGTACCTTCTGACAGGCTGCACACTTATACAATAATTCCTCCTTGCTCCTAGTCCTGTGCTAGAGGATCCCATGTCCTATTTTTATAACTGTGTCCAAACCCTGACTGAATAGTAGGTTTGCTCAATTCTCTACATCCAAAGCTGCTGGAAGGATAGCCTGCTTTTACTACTCTATAATACTATAAAATTAGTGCTTTCAAAAGCCTCTCACCTAGCATCAATATAATCAGTACACTGTTTCAATTCATGGGCTAAAGCAAAAAATAAATATGATTTAAGAATCAGCAAAAGCACTAAAAAGACTATGACATATAGCATCATATGCCAGAGAAATGTGTGGTTAATTTCAAGATCAACCTAACTGGATATTCCTCTAGGAAGAAGACAGAAACCTAAGTGGATGTATGAAAAGGATAAAATTAGCAATAAACACAGTTTTGTTCTATGAGGAGTTGACCAGCCTGCCCTGAACAACTCAATTGATGTAAATGCCCATAAGAAGTGTGTTATTACCTTAATTCCCAGAACAGTAAATTCAATAACAAACTGTATAAGGATTCTCACCAACCATTCACCCATCCACAAAAGTTATTATAGAAAGCATGACCCACATCATAGGTGATTTCCTACACTCTTAATAGGCACAAAGAATAGCTATGATGATACCAGATATTTACATAGGAAAAAACCCCCAAACAACTCTGTCATGCTAAAGAGCTATGAGGATTTCAGCAATAACCCTAAGCAGTTTTATCAGAAAACCGCCCAATAGGTATTGAATGCAACGAATTAGTTCCCTCTCCATAGAATAATGGCTACTTGGTCATAGATCTTTTTGTTTTTACATTTTTCAGGAGTAATATGATTTAATTTTCATTTCCTAGAAATGCCAAGTAGCGTATGAAATTTCTGACCAAGGTAAGTCCACCTGTATTCATTCTTAGATACTCTTTATAACCATCTATTAGCCCTTTTCTGATACATGATATAGAATTCTCTTTTACAGCCAGAAGTTTTTCGCAGTAAAGTCTCAGTAAACCACTTCTTCTGCTAGACTGGGATAATGTAATTACCTAAAAGCAGTTCATCACCATCCTGCTTCTTCAATAGAAGAAGAAAGTGTGATAATATAGCAACAATTTAGGGAAGCAGGGAGATTCAAGTAGGCGACCATGCTTTCCCTACAATATTAGTTAACTAAGGTCATGATCTACCAGAAGAAAATTTGCCTCCTAAAAGGAAAAAATGAGAGGTTTCACATATATTTTGATCGACACATCTTCCTCCCATACTTGTGTTCTTCCTGGGCTCATCTTTACCCCCAAATTTTCTGCCTTCCCCTCTGCTGACCGGAAGTGCAGGAAGACAGGGAATGGGGGCTGCAGTCACTTCATCACATAGTCTCTCTGATACTCCTTCCCCCTCATGGAGAGGACTCCTCACACCCTTTGTCTGCTTCAGTGTGGGCTTCCCACGGAGTCACAGTCTCCTTCAGGCATACACCTGGTCATGTGCGAGGTCCTCCTGCAGGTGTGGGCAAAGATGCTCCACCATGATCTGCACCATGGGCTGCAGGGGAATCTCTGGTCTCGCACTTGGAGTATCTTTTCCTCTCCTTCTTCACTAGCCTCAGTGTTTGCAGGATTATCTTCATGTGTTCTCACTCCTCTCTCTTCAGCTACAACTGCCCAGTTTTTTCCTCCTATTTTAAATCTCTTATCCTAGAGGCTGTACCAGCATTGCTGATGGGCTCAGCATTGGACAGTGATGGATCCATCCTGAAGCCAGCTGGCTTTGACTCTGTCAGACATGGGGGAAGTTTCTGGCAGCTTCTCACAGAAGCCACCCTGCCTCTAAAACCTTGCCATACAAATCTAATGCATTATTCAACTGTGGAATGTTGAAGCCAAGAAATATAGAAACCATTATTTAATCCCAGTAGATAGATGAGTGGAAGCTATCTACACAGACAGATAACTAATCCCTTGATTTTATTTTTTGTACAAGCCTTACATGGAAACTGTCAAATTTGCATCTATAATTGCCATAATGGAATTAAAAAAGAAAAAAATTCCAAACAAAAAACTAAACCGAAACTATTTGCACATTTTCAGTAACATGCCCTCAATTTTTTTTTTCATAAATACCAAATATTTTCTTTTCAGAGGTAGCCTGAGTGCTAGCTACATACTTTTCTACAGTAATCTTAAAGCAGACACCTAATATTTTTTCTGTCACTATTGTGATGACTTCCGATTTATGCCTGCCTTCCATTCTCTCCCTACTCTCTCCCCAGGTTTTCAAGAGTGTCCTGTTATGATTGAAAACACATCATCCACTCAGTGTCCAATTCCTCCTATATTCATAACAATTAGAGCAGGAGCTGGGTCCATTCCAAAAGCATTGACATTTCATCCTTATTGTATTCTTTATTGGATAATCACATCTGTAAGAGTGTCTTGACATGGATCACTGCCCAAGTCTTTTTAGCTTTTACCATTAATTCATAGAACCATAGAATCACAGAATGTTTTGTGTTGGAAGGGACCTTCTCTCCTAAATGTCTAAAATTACTTATTTTGCATTTTGTATTTCTTTACTTCTACATTTAGCTACAGAGTCATTACCATAGTCCACATTTTTCCAGGTTTATAACAATCTTGTGGAAGATGGTGCATATTTTTAATGGATCTAAGAAATCTACTTTGTTTGTGTTACTTGTTTATGTTTTGAGCTTATTTTTTAAATTTTCCTCAGCACTGTGAGATTTTTCATACAGCTGTACTTCTACTTCTGGGCCATGATAGCAACAGTTGTATCTCAACAACTTTGATTTACATTAATCTATAACCAGCAGCTGTCATACCTACAAGTTGCCTTTTTCTTATATAAGTCTGCAGTATGCCTGCATTCATTTGTATTCAGTCAGTATTTGTATTCATTGATCTGAACATAAATGACTACATGGAAGGAGAAAAATCATTGACAGTGCAACCACTTTGTTTCAAAAGTAAGTATTTATCATCAGGAAATAAAACATTTTATGATTTTTAAAAAATTTTATGGTATGTCCAGATTAGAAATTGTATCACTTTCTCTTCATATAAAAGAAGATTTTAGTAGGTTTAATATTTACTATNCAATAATGGGGCTTAAGGATTAGTAAATACAACTCAAAATACAGTCCAGGATGGGTCTCTGAATTGTAAATTATGATCTTTATCTTGTTCTTATTCTAATTAAATATTCTAGTTTTTTCCCCTAAAAAATAAAATTTTCTAATGCAGTCAGTTTCTTAAACTGATTTAGATTTTTCTGTCTTCAGTTTTATGCACAATAAGACATAAGCCAGACTGAAAAAGGGCTGGCTTCTAGAAACTGAGTAAGAAAGCCAGTTTGGGCAGGTTGTGCTTACAGATCCTGGAGCATTAAATGTTATTAACCACTGCTGCTTCCTTTCTGCCCACAGTAAAAGATTTGGATGGCTCAGTAGTCGCCATAGAAGACAGAAGGATGCAATTAAAAATCTTGTGATGTGTATGTGGATCAAGAGCCAATTTGGCCTCCTTTATGCAACATGGAAGAGCATGGCAACTGTATAAGTGTATTGGCTTTACAAGGCTTCAGGTTGAGAGTTTTCCAAACTGCATAGAATGTCTCACATGGTCCACATTTTCAGCCCAGACAGCATCCAAGAGTCACACAAAGAAAGAAAACATTTAGAAGAAAGTAGTTATAACCCTGATCCTCAAACTGGTAGCTGTTAAGAATCTCCTTAATACATTTTATGAGATTTGACAGAAAACTCATGTATGAAAGCTTTTCTTTCCATTGAAAATGCTGTGCACATGCTAATATTTTAGTGCTTAAAGGCACAAATATCTAAAAACAATATTCAGATTTATGACATGGGATCTCCTGCAATATTTGTGGCAGATCTAGAACAGATCTGTAGAAATTGGCAAAAATAGGAACTTTTAAGAAGGTAGTAGGTATGTTTTATTTACAGAAGAAAGGTTAGGGACATGATAGGAGAAAAAATAAATAAAGGGAATAACAAATAAAGGAAATAACAAGAAAGATCCCCTATCTGTTCTTCTTAAGTAATGCAGAAGACCTCAGTTTTCAAAAAATAGTTGTTTACCTTAAAAGCTGTGTAAATAATTTGTGGAACTCATTTATCTGCCTGTCTCTCTCTACCTCTGGCTCAATCATTTTCTCTGTTCCCACCATATTTCCACATATTTATATATAAAGACCATAAATTAAAATATCACAAGATATCACAATCCTTATGACAGTCATGTAGAATGATAATTTACAATTTAGACTTAAACAAAGACAAAACAATGTACTCTTTACAGTAAAAACTGATCAGTGAATTACTCGGTATTAAATAGTACTTATATTTTAAATCCTTCTAATTCTGCATAATGAGTGACTTCTGGGTGAAGAACTGGTTGAAAAGCAGAGCTCAAAGAATTGTGATGAACAGGGCTACATCTAGCTGGACATCAGTCAGCAGTGGTGTTCCTCAAAGTTTGATTCTAGGACCAGTTCTGTTCAATATTTCTAACAGCAATCTGGACACAGAAGTTGAAAACACCACTAGCAAGTTTGCACTAAACTGGGAGGTGTCATTGACTCTCTGGAGAGACAAAAGTCTTTGCAGAGGAATCTAGATAGATGGGAGCACTGGGTAATGATTAATGGGATGACATTTAACAAGTTCAAATGTAAAATTTCTGCATCTATGATACAATAGTGCTGGATACTAGTAGAACTGGAAGAGGAGCAGCTGGAGACCAACCCTGCAAACAGGGATCTGGGTTGCCAGGCAAACCCTATCCTGGAGTGCACCAAACACAACATCTCTGACACTCAGAAGAGGTGATTATCCTGCTGCAGTCAGCCCTAGTGCTGCCTTAAATACTGTGCGTAGTTCTGGGCTCCACAATTTAACAAGGATGTGAAGGTCCCTGAATGTATCCAGAGGAAGGCAATAAAGCTGGTGAAAAGTCTCAAAGGCAAGTCCTACACGGAGTGATTGGAGACTCTGGGTTTGTGTAGTTTGGAGAAAATTAGGCTGAGGTGTGACCTCGTTCCTCTCCACAGCTTCCTGGGGAGGGGAAATTGAAAGGGAGGTGCTGAGCTCTTCACGCTGGGATTGAGTGATAGGATGCATGAGAATGGTTCAAAGCTGCACCAGGGGAGTTTTAGACTGGACTTTAGAAAGCATTTCTTCACCAAGAGGATAGTTGAACCCTGGAACAAACTTCCTAGAGAGCTGGTTGATAGCCCAAGAGGGAAATAAAAATTATTCCAATGGACAACAGAATTAAGTTTACTCTCATTGGAAATTTTGGCCAATATAGAATAACATATGCATAGACATATGCATATATAACCTATACAAAAATATAGAAAAATCACATAACCATCATATCCTCAGCAAAGTGGCTTAAAATTACTTTCAAAGTTCCAACCCTGATTTTAAACTTACACACGTTTTGATTTT
This sequence comes from Calyptomena viridis, assembly GCA_013390005.1. Classification (NCBI taxonomy): domain Eukaryota; kingdom Metazoa; phylum Chordata; class Aves; order Passeriformes; family Eurylaimidae; genus Calyptomena; species Calyptomena viridis. Next base: position 119,290 of record WEIV01012600.1, read on the forward strand.
GCTTAAATATGAGGTTTAGATTTTTCTAAATGTGATTCTGAAGTCTACGAGATTTTCTTCAACAAGTGATATGATGTGTAAGTAAAGGAGAAAGATCTTTAGTTTAAAGAGCAGCTACACAAATCTGAGAATGGTTTTGCCCAGAACAATTTATAGATGTGAAAACCAAGTTTTCCACCTGGTTGCACCTTGCCAACCAATTTTCATCTGGTGCCATAAACAGAAATGAGAAGTTTTTTAAAATGATTGTGTTTTCTTAAGTCTACATTAGCTCTTCTTTGGGTAACAGACCTCAGGAAGACAAAGAATGAGTTATCACTAACTAGAAAGTTTCTATTAGCTGCAAATGTAAATATATTTCAGATAAAAATCACTTTAAAATGTTGCTTTGAAAATATTTAAATCAAATATATATTTTTAATTTATTTTTTTCCCCTGACATTTCAATTTGTGATCTCCAAAACTGACTAAGGTTCCTAATGGGATATTCTGTAGCAATGAGTGAAGCAGTTCATTGTAAAATGGGTAGGACTTCCATCAATCACAACCCAGTGCATTATCTCATCTGCACAGAGAATTGCTGTGCAGTTCCTCAGCAACCCAGAAAAATCATACCCAATTGTGCCGCTTATGTGCTTGCGCACATCCCTGTCCACCATCTAGAACAAAGCTATAACTATAGGACAAAACTGAATTCTAACCTTTGTGATGTAAAAGCCATAGCTTGCTGCAGGGTACTTACAAAGTCAGGTTGAGAGATGGCTGATAAAAAGCTTATTTGAGACTATTAGGGCTCATATATGAGTCTCGGCCATTGCACTATTTCAAATGATGTAGTTTATAGAAAAATTTCCCAAGTTATCTATACAATTTCAAAACAGTAGTAATTTTGACAGAAATATTTGCTACTGTATTTTCAGATACTAGTGACATTATAATGCAATGGAGAATAGTAGCATTAATAGCTACCTTACCTCTGTGGAAATAGATTTTACAACTGTAAAATCACTATCATGGTTTAACCACAGCTGGCAACTGAGTACCACGCAGCTGCTCTCTCACTAACACCTCTCCTGTCCCCATTGGGGAGGAGAATTCGAAAAAAGAAGCAAAATATCAAGATTGAGATAAGAATAAAATATTGTAAATACTGTAATCTTATAGAATAATGTATGTAGCTTAAAACAATATAGCTAACCATGTAGCCTAACTGCTTAAACTATATGGCTTATCACTAAAAGTCAGCAGCCTGTCAGCAGAAAGGAATTTTTTAAGAGACAGAAGGTCTCCTTATTCTGAAACAAGATTGGTAAGAGGAACACTAAACTAACAGGCCAGTCAAAACTGGCCTTTTGCCCTGACATAGTTCAAAAGGGCATGAAGGTGTGGCAAAAGCAAAGAATTTGAGAAAAGGGCAGCATGAGGAAAGCTACAAATTACAGCTAGGGGAGGAGGCATGTTGAGGGAAGGAACAGTTTCAGGAAGTTGGAGGAACAAATTAGGTAATGCATGAATTGTTAACTAGGTACTTGAATAAAGGAATCAAGCTTTTTAATTTCAGTGTGCAAGTTTGATGGAACCTATTCTCCTGTGAATAGAGAGCTGAATAAAGAATGTGGCTCCCTAATACTCAAAAAGAGTCTTGGAGAGTTTCTTTATTCCTATTTTTTTGGGCAGCAGTACTGGTACTACTACTACTAATAACAATACTACTAATAATAATAACTGTAATGGAAAAGGAGAGAGGGAAACCAAGAAAACCCAAGAAAGACAAGTGGTGCACAATACAATTGATCACCATTTGCTGACTGATGTTCAGTCACCAATATGCCCTGAGCAGCATTTGGCCCCTCCTAGTCAACTCCCACAGTTTATATGATATGAATTATGTTCTATGGTATGGAATATCCCNGATATAGCTAACCATGTAGCCTAACTGCTTAAACTATATGGCTTATCACTAAAAGTCAGCAGCCTGTCAGCAGAAAGGAATTTTTTAAGAGACAGAAGGTCTCCTTATTCTGAAACAAGATTGGTAAGAGGAACACTAAACTAACAGGCCAGTCAAAACTGGCCTTTTGCCCTGACATAGTTCAAAAGGGCATGAAGGTGTGGCAAAAGCAAAGAATTTGAGAAAAGGGCAGCATGAGGAAAGCTACAAATTACAGCTAGGGGAGGAGGCATGTTGAGGGAAGGAACAGTTTCAGGAAGTTGGAGGAACAAATTAGGTAATGCATGAATTGTTAACTAGGTACTTGAATAAAGGAATCAAGCTTTTTAATTTCAGTGTGCAAGTTTGATGGAACCTATTCTCCTGTGAATAGAGAGCTGAATAAAGAATGTGGCTCCCTNACTAAGAATAAAATTAACTCTCTGGCAGATAAAACAGGACAATCACAAATTACTTGCTGATCGCAATTTTCTTCTGAAAGGTGACTGAATAAAAAGAATATAGAAAATAGAGGTACTAAATTTTAAGTTCTATTTTACAAAAAAAGTCTTCAATTGATTTGAAGGGAAGGTAGTTTTTTTCATTTTCAGCAAATATCCAGTTGAATAATTTAAATTTAGTAGTGAAACTACTATATTAAAAATTAAAAACCAAAACAAGACCAACCAACCAAAATAACAAAAATAAAAAACAGGTGAGAGGAGATATTTTGAATCAGAAATCTTTTAACCCAAATATTGGAGAGCCATTGACTTCAGTGGAAGTGCTGTTATTATAGTGACTAAAGACAAACCTTCTTTCTGAGAAGATGTACTGAATTTTGCTAACTGAATATGCAGCTTCGAATTCATATTCAATCTCTTATTTCTTTGAAGAACAGAATACCATAGTAAAATTCAGAATTACTTTCCTTAGATTAAATAGAGCAGTTTGGATTTTTGAAACAGAGTATGAATATTCTTATCATGTCTTTAGTAAGCTATGTTAAACTGTGAGACAACTGCCCATATTGACCAGCATAACAAAAAAACTCTTTAATACTTTGATATGTTTATTATAGACATTATATATAATTTTTAATTGAATTTGTTATTTACTTTCCTGAAATACTCTAATAAAGAACATATATTGTGGACTTAATAATCTGAGTAATTTCAAAATATTTTCCTCATTAAAAATATGTTAAATGTGCATATTTCACACAGCATAAAATTAATCCTTCTATATGAAATACTTTAATAACAAGACTTTAAACTGATGTTCATTTTGTTGAAATTGGTGATACAAAGAAGGGAAGATATTTATACTCTGTGTGTTATGTTATTTGTGTCATTTTAAGTCATAATTAGTCTTTAAATGTAGGTTTATTCATCATTTAAATGACAGTGAAAAATACAATAGAAAAGTTTCTTTTGTTATTTTTTTTTGTTTTGTTGCTATTAAGAACAAATTACACACCAACAAAAAATGTTTAGCTAAGTTATGCATTTGTAGCAGATATGTCTTACTATTTAATTGAAGTATCAACTCATGCAGATACATGGCACAAGTATTGCTCAAATTAAAAATGCTAATAAAGCATGTTCTAACAATCTTTTTATTGCTTATCAACTGGAGGGATAATTGCAATAACTGAGTGACCATCATTAGTAGATCTTTATTGGATATTGTATGATTTAGGCATTAGAGATCCTATCTGAAGACCACAGATACTATTGTATCCACAAGGCTGGGAAATGCAAACTTTATACTGAAATATTTTCAAGTTAAGTACAGGAGGCATACTAAAAAAAATAAAAACATATAAAACTGGTCCAGAAACATTGGAGGTGGGAGGGTGGTCTTGTTGTTTTGTGGGTTTTAGTGGCTTGCGGTTT
>WEIV01012603.1:3846-28677 GCA_013390005.1 Calyptomena viridis
CTTTAATGGGTAGAAATTACTGTAAAGCTTATGAATTTACTGTTTATCTGTGCCACAGCCTGTATTTAGAGACTTAGGATATAATTTTGCATTTTTAGTAAGAGGGGTTTTTAGGACTTTTTACCTCACCCAACTCACTTTAAATATGCCCTGTTACAACAATCCATCTTAAAGTGCGATAATATTTTTTTAAACCAAGTAAAAAAATAATTCACATGATTCACCTGCAATCGCATATTAATTTTCTGTTAAAAATATGTATAAATGAAGTGGCAGTGTAACTTGATAGTAATATATTAGTATCCAAACTTCCAGAGATCTAGTTTAATCTTGTGATCTTCCATGTTACTGTAAGATGCTATAGGACAGATAAGATATGTAAGAAGGATGTTTCAGCCAAAGCAAGTGCTTTTCTTTAATTATTTTAGGATGTACATATCTATTAAAAAGTAGCATGGCCTTTAAAGAAATGCAAATATTTATTACAGTAAGCACGAAGCAAGCCAAGAGCTTGGTTTCCTATGGATTTGTCTTGATTTGATTGACTTTGGCATTTCCAAAGCTATGAGCTGGCGCTGACACTCCTCTTGCAGTTAAAGCCGTGGTTAAATTTCAAGATAGTTTAGAGACAAAAGAAAACTGGAGAGGGACCTATCATAGGAGTAATGATGGGCTGTTGGAACACGTCACTGTCATAAAGGGAAAACATTAAGAATGAAAAATGGGAAAGATTTTGATAGACATAGCCAAGCATGTCAAGTAAGAATAATGACGATGTCCCCCACCATTTCTAGGCTTTAATGTTGAGAAGAAGGATTATGCTATTGACGATATAGAGAGAAAAATGTAGAGGCAATCAGTGGGAAGACAAGAAATTTGTTTAGGCATGTTGTATTTATGGAGAAACTCTTTAAATAGTAGCAAGAAAATTTGAGACTAGAGGGAAGGAGGTGGATCAGAACTGGGGAATAGATGTATTAAAAGCAGGATAAATGGTGAGAAAAGCATACCTGCATCACAGTGCTGGGCTGGAGATGGAGCCTGCATCAAATTAGGTGTGGAAGAACGATTATAGTTGTCAAGAAATGCTAGGATCATGCAACACCTCAAAAATGCTGTGGTAGTCATACATGGTAGCACTGAGATTTGCACAAAAAGCATAGAAATAGTCTATAAAATACTGCAGGTTGTTACTGTGTGCTTCTATGAAAAACACTGCTGTCATATTTTCAGGCTTTTCTTCACAACCACCAAGACCTCTTTTGTACTTCTTCCTTTGAGCAGACCTAAGAGTTGTCATTCATGGCACCACAGAAATCAAGGCAGTGACCAGTTTCACAAAGTTCCTGATAAGGGTGGTAGTCTCGAGGATATCCAAATGGTTGACAATCACCTTTCTGAAGTGATGGTAACCCTTGCTACTACCCATCTTTTTCAGTCCACAGGAGGAAGCATGCTTCAGCACATAGTGTTGTGTCAATGTTTCAGGGACCAAAAGGACATGATATTAACTGCTCTGCTGGGAAACTTTTCAACAGGAAAGCACAAGTGGGTGTTGCCTATTCACACTTGCCAAGCTTTCTGTCAGTAGATGTGTTTAGCTGACTCATATGTTCAGTGTCCTTTGCTACTTGCAATGCTCCTGAATGTAAGGTCACTGATCTCCTATATCATTGCTCTCTAGACTTAGCCTCAGTGAGCTGGTTTCTGGTACTGTCAGGCTATTTCACCTCCCTTAACAACATGGAATTCCTCACAAGCCATGCCTGTGTCCAGCCCAGGGACATTAGGCAGTCCTCTCCCAGAGGGCCTGAGTCCAGCATTCACGAAGTCAAAGAATAAAACCCCCATTGACTTCACTTGCCTGGAATCATGTGTTGGAGCCATTCTTCCAGGGATTTATATCCAGACGTTCTGTGACTGAGAAATAAAGATTCTTCTATAGCTGTATCTAAAAATACTGAAACCCTCCCTGACTATTACAAATGTCGAGGAGCAGAAGAAATGTGCAAAACCTCTTCAGTGCTCTGTCACATTTGAGAGATGCTCAAATGACATCTCTGACAATGGGGAAGCCTGTTATTACTCTGCACAGAGTCCTACTTTCCCAAACTGGCATCTGTCTTTGTTGCGGCATAAATTACAGCAGAACTGAAATTTAAATTCAAGGGCAGCTTTTGTTTTGCCTGAAGACAGCTGCAGATGCTTTTATTCGTCAAGTCCAATTCTCTTAGTAAGCAAATTTGTGCTTTCTCTCAAAAGAGCTAAAGGTAGCAATGCTGGATCTTTGGGATGGTTTAAAGCTGTGTGATTTTTTTTTTTTTTTTTGGGAGCTGGGGGCTGGACTGGAGCCAGCTTGAGAAACTAACCCTCATGGTTCTCCAGTGAAAGTTTGGTCACGTGGAGTGAACCATTTGTTAAAAAAAAGAGGAAAAGACAGATCAATTTTAACTGATTTCCAGTCGATATTGGCCCACTGCTGTTTTTGCTTCCAAGTCAGTGCAATTTCTCCCGCATTATTATAATTTTTCTCAAACTCTTCTAATCCTTCCCAACTCGTGGTACATGAAAATTCTTTGGAGGAGATGAGGCTTCTTCACTTCTATCAGGTTGCATTGACATTGTCAGCTCTCATTGCCAGTGAAAAAGACAGACATGCAGGAAAAAGACAGACAAACAGCACGTTACTATAGAGGAATCAGGCTGAAGATACCCAGAGAGAGGAGTTTCATGGAATCACAGAATGCATAAGGTTTGAAGGGACCACTGGAGGTCGCCTAATCCAATCTTCCTGCTCAAGCAAGGTCCCTTAGAGCACATCGCTCAGAATTATGTCCAGATGGCTTTTGAGTATCTCCAGGGAAGCAGACCCACAACCTCTTTGGGCAACCTGTGTGTTTCACAGAGGTCTGAAATGTTACCTAGTTTTTCTTAGTTGTGCCTGTGATGGAGGAACTGAAATATTTCTGTATCTCTGAAAATCTCAGAATTTCTTTGAAATTTACTGGGTGTTAAGGTGATGTCTTACTGGGTAGGCATGATGCTCCCTGTTCCTGCTGGCCAACCTGGAGATATGAGTAGTCCTCTCACAACAGCTTCTTAATATTAAAGTAATTTGGTTATTTTCCACCTTGAGGGAAGATATTTGTGCAAAGATGTGGGAATCGTGTGTGGGTATGCCAAATAAGGGTTTTTTTTTGAAGAATTCATATATTAAAAGCTTGTGAATTACCAGAAATTACCTCAACCCAAAACCAAAGCTCTGATACCTTTTACATTTATGGAAATGAATGCTGATGAACTCTTAAAAAATACGGAATCCCATCCCACATCTATGTCTGGATTCTCAGTCTATCTGTGTACAAGAAGAAACCGATTACAGCACTGATACAACCTGGGTAATACATAATCACTTGTAATCCTAATGCAACCCTCTGCTCGTGTTTTGCTGGTTTTAACCCTTGAATGATAGCATTTACATCCCAGACAAGGAATTCAGAAGCTTTGGGGACTTACTCAAAATGCAAAAGCTGTGCATTGGAAATAAACCATTTTTAACATGAGCAATGTGATAATTGTTGAGGTTGTTGGTTTTCAATATGAAGCAAGGAATAAAAGCCATTTTGTTCCTGTGGGTTTTTTTTTTGTTTTTGTTTTGTTTTTTCCTTTTTTTTTTTTCTTTTTATTTTAAAGTGCATCTTGGCCATATGGATTCTATGTATAATTAGAATTAATAAAATGCAGTTGCAGCAGCTGTTGCTGTGTGGCTGCTGTCCCAATGTGAAGCTTTTCATTCTCTTTGCATTAAATAGGGGTAGCCCTTTATTGTTGGTTTGTGGTGAGAATTAGAGACAAATTATTTAGAGATTCATTTAGATAATCTGGTTTTATTTTGAATAATATAGTCTCCTTTTTCAAGCTGATAGAATATAAAAGAACAATGAGATAGTTGATTTTTTTTTTGATTGTTAAAGAAAGAAAGACTGGATTTATATCTTGCTAATGTAGTTTGTACATCTACTAATAAAATGGAAGAAATAATCTGGAGCAAGCTGTTCTGTCACTAATCCCAATGTTTATTTTTGTCTCTAAAATAGCAAAGCTGTTCTCCCACTCTAATGTTTTGATCTGCAGCGTCACTTTAGGCTAGACTGTGGTGTGATTTTTGTTCAGTGAATATAACTTTTTAAGAAACTGCATGATAATTTTGAAATCATAGAAGTGTTTTAGCCTTGAAGAGTGTTACCCTTTATGTTTCTCAAAGCTGTTATAAATGAGCCAAATTTATTGCCTGGTGCCACCTCTGTGTATCTTTTGGAGTCTCAGCACTCTTTTTCTTAAGCCTGTGCTTCCGGTGTTGTGGGACACCAGAAAAACCACCGATTTAAGTGATTTAAGTGCAACTGAGATAGAGCACTGAATAATAAGATGTATGAAAATAAACTAGTTAATCTTACATATACATACCTGCGTATATTTGTAAATATGTATGTCTATATTTATAATAGTTATTTATATATATATATGTATTGTAGCAGATAACCGTAGATATTGTATTTATCTCAAGCTTCTACTGTAGTTTGCTCAGGTATTATTGTGTATTTTGGAGCTCTGTTGAATATTAAAGTATGTCTTGACAAGAAATGCTGCAGATTGTGTTGTTCATTCCCATTGCCTGTTTATTCTGTCATGAGGTCCATTTTCTGTGATCATGTTTGTCCTCTGTCACCCTGATCTGCCACTGAGATAATTACATGCTCTTTGCAGAGAAGACTGAATTTATGTCTTTAATTTGTTCTTTCCTGTCTCCATTTTGTCATCATGGTTGTATGGGTTTGAATTTCTGCTGATATAGCTGATTAAGGCACTATTGCATAAAATCCCAGGCATTAGAAATAGAAAATAGTTTTTATAATAATTATCATTATGTTCTGTGGAAATGATGTAGTATTTCCAAACAGTGTGAAGAGAATCAGGGAAGTGGTCAGAGGGCAGTGCTATAACTAAGCTGGCTTCTGCGGACTGAGTTCAATTCCTGTACATACATACAGTGTGATGCTTCTTATTTGTTTGACCTCAAACTCCTTTGTCTTCAAAACTTCTGCTTCATCCAGTATACAGAAGGGGAAGACTCAGCTCATGAGCAAGTATTTAAGCTTGTTTTTTACTCTGTGATGATGTGGTTGTAGTCCTGTGTTGCAGAGGTGGTAATGAAGCCCTAAGGAAATAGAGGTAAGAATATCTACTTGTTTTAAAAGCCTTGGAGACACTTCTGACCTGATACATGACCACATGGACCACTTCTAATGTCTGACCACAGCTCCAGGTGCAACAGGGAGTGTCACTATTTCAAGACTCAGTTTGGGTACTTAATACATGACGATCATCTGATGGGTAATAATTTTTCAAAAATACTGCTTGTGTGACTTCCCGACCACAGTGAGACTCTCAGTAAGAGTCAGGGGTAGGATCTAATTCCCAGGGTGGCATTTAATGCTTTTAAGCTAAAGAACCTTCAAGAAATCTTCTTATCGCTCTCAGCCTTTCAGCTCATGAGATAAATGGTGGAAGGGTTGCTCAGGCAGCTTTCCCAGAGCAGACCCATCCTGTAAACTGAGTAAAGTGTCAGAGCAGAGGGAAGAACAGTTCATGAACATATACCTGCAGTGTGACACTTTCTAACTTGGAGCCACCTTTAGAACCTTATTTTGAATTTAATTTTCATAGTGATTTCTTAGAGTTGAAGGATAGTGAAAAGAGCTTCTTTTCACAGTTTTCATTGTGTGATGATACTGATAACACACGTGTTTTATAACGAGATCAAAACTGTTGGACACTTTCACATCAGCCTTTGCTGCTTGAGTTTATGGAGATGTTGATACTACCAAAGGTATATTTCCAGTAGGAAGCTAGTTTAGATGAATTAGATGGCTTTCTACAGCAAAATAAGTGTTTTGGAGGTGTATTTCGTGGAGGTTCTGGGGTTTGGATCACCATAAGTTTTCGTGTGCTACTGATAATGGAAATGTCAGAGCAGATGGTGTTATAGCAGCTTTGCTCTGAGGACCCACTTGCAGATCCTGACTGCCATTGCCTTACTGCGTGCCCTGGGCCACTCCTCTGCCTCTACTGCAGACGTGGCTCCAGAGTGCCCTTGTTGGCTTCTCCCACAAAAATTCTGGTGGTTTATATAATATTTATAGATATTTACATACAAATAAAATATATCCACAATATTATATATATAATGCATATATATAGATAGATACATCTACATGATATAATTGCATATTTTTACATATATACATATTCATCTATATGAATATGGGAATTTGTTAAGAGAGTCACTGTCTTCTCAGAATCCAAGTACCTGCAGGTAATGGGAGGTAGTAGTTGTGAGGGAGTACCTTTCAAAACAGACAGTAATTAGATAGCAGGAGAAATGCAATCTAATTACAGCGAGAGGGATAGGTACAGAGTTGAAATGTTTGCTAGCAATTTTCTCCCAAGTCTTGCATTTTCTTGAGTTAGTTTTGATCTCCAGTGTTAAACTGAACTATAACTCCATTCCTTTTCTTCTTCAGCCTCTCAAACTGAAACTGTTCCATTTTTATTCTTGTCATCATTTCATACCCAGCCTGCCTTTTGAGGATTTACCAGTGAGTTTTGGTGTGACAGACTGCATTTCTCATGTTTGTTTAGTAGTTTTTAAATTATAGCAATTAATTTGTGGGTTAAGTTTTGTAAGTGCAATGTAGAAGAAAATAATATACTTGGGAAAAAGTAATTTGAACTCTTTAACGTTGAAGTAGTCAAACTCTTCCTCTAAATAAAGTTTAGAGTGACATCTTGTGGTAACATTGATTTCAAATGCGTGTATCTGTTGGCATTATTTTGTTTTGTCCACAGTAAGCATTATGTTCCCTGTTTCAAAATGTAATGGATTGCTTAGCAGAAGTGTATAATGACTTCCACTGGGGCTTTTGTGAGATCAGAGAAACATTGCTATGTGGTGTAAGGGCCCTACTTTATCTTTTACTGAGTGAAGTTTATCCCGTATGCCTGTGAGTTTCCAGTTCTTTGAACTCCAATTCAAAATGTTTTAATGCTCTTCCAGCTGGTGACTATTATTTGGAATTGCTCAAAAAGTCTCAACTAGCCATGACACTAAGGCAAGTGGGAGCACAACAACTGCTTGTGCCAATTCATTAACTGTCCAAAGATTTGCTTAGCTTTAGGTAAAGATAAATATGCCCAGGAATGGAGGAATTGTCAACGTAGGAAAGAACAAGTCTATTTAAGATCCATATTGTAGTAGTGTATATATTTGGTGCCTGTGTGGATCAGCCTCCAAGGCACTGGGTGGTGTAAATGCACCATCACCAAACCTTATACAGATGCCTACCTACTCAGACCACAGTTTTTTGCAGTATATCTAAATGAAATAAAAATATTTTCAGTGCTGGGTTGGGATGTAGAATAATTGTGAGCTCAGAAGCTTAAAGGACCTGGGAAAACATGGAAGACTTTCTTTCTCTTTTGGGAAGCCTTCTGCAGAGATGCAAGAATAGTGGCCCTACAGGGAGTTTTGGTGGGGTCCAGCAATGTATTGCCCAGTACAGTGTCTCAAATCAGCCATAGGAAGGTCTGTTCCCATTCCTCAACACTGAAGAGGAGAAAGAGGCTGATATTCTGATAAGTCAAGTACTACCTGTATAAAGTGATAATTAATGTTACTGTAGTACCCATCTGGCAGGTTGAATACCTGATTGTAAAACTAACTGTTCAATAAAAGATGCTTGACCTTTCTAAGCAATAAATTCTTTTTAGGAGAATGGATTAATTAATGTATGCCAGATGGAAAGTCCCTCTACCACTGCTCCATGGCACATCACTCATAATGTGGTCTCGGGTCTGCTGCCAGGTCTTGTGAACATGGGAGGCTGTATTCAGGAAAGGATTCTGCGATGTCCTGGCAATGTTAAGGATTTTCAGCTTTGTGGTAAAGCACACAAGGAACATAACACCCAAGAAGTCCAACTCGATGATCCTAAAATGGCCATCTGTTTGCCTCATTTATTATGTTGATGAAAAAACAAAGACACGATGTTTTCAATCAAGATGTGTGTTTGGCTCCCATGCCAGGATTGGTTTTGGTGCATAATTAAGTACAAGTTAAGCGGTTAATATAATCCTAATACTGAAACTGGAAGTGCTGATGCAGATTTAGTATAAAACAAAGCAAGTCGTTTGGAAATCCTCTCAGAATGGGCTAACTGGTTACATTTCTCAAATATAGTCTGGGAAAAGCCTGTAAAATTTATATATAAAGTACACAAAATGTGTTTAAGTTACATATTTGCAGGGATAACTTTAGAGATTTGCTTGGCAAAGTGCCTCCACCCATTCCAACACAGGCTATTGAAATATTAAAGAACATTGTAGATACAGTTAGGTACCAAAATAATGCTGATCTTTTTAAAATGTCATCTCTTTTTGTCACAGCAATAAATGACTGGTGATGATGGCAAAGGAAAGCTGTCTGCTCTCTTTCATTTCTGCTGCACAGACAGCAATGTCTTTGTTGCAGTTTTTGGATGGCTGCTTGGCAGATTATGTCCAGTAATGAATTGGAATCTTCTCTAATAGTTTTCGTCTGCCCAAGAAAGAACTTGCTTTTCATGCTGAGACAGCTAGATATTATGGAGACGATGCAATGGGAGACTGTAAAGAGGTTTCTCCATTATGCAGGACATGAAGCTGAGGTGATGTGGTGCAAATAATAGATTTTTCAAAATTGTGACTTCCAGGTGGTGACTTCTCTGCACTGGCAGGAGATAACCCATTGATGCAACCACCAAGAGAAATGGGGCAGAAACCCTGTGCGAGCTGATGACCATTGCTCCCAAGTATCGTGCTCCATACTGGGTGGGATGCACTGAAAATAAGAGCTCATCAGTTAGACAGTGTTTGGGTGGGTGGAATAGCTTTGAGGGCTTAATTATTGGATCCTCTGAACTCCAAAGAGCTATTCATATCCTCTTTCAGCAGCATAAAACCAAAATCTTACTGTGCTGTGATCAGTTAAGTCCCCTGACTTATTCTGTGAGAAGAAAAAGAAGATTCTAGGAATCCTGGCACTGATTTGTGTCCCTTCCCTGCAGTTCAGAGGTGACAGGCTGTCTGCAAGGTCCTCCTATATTATTAAAAGCCACAGCAAATTCAAATTTAAGATGGAAGTGGCTGAAGGAGAACAAAATTACCCACAGAGTTTGGAGGTCTTTGTTTTAAGTAGTTGCTGTCTACCCATGTAAATCCCTCTGGAGTGTCTTTTGGATTAAGTATTCCTTACTTATTCTCTAAAACTCTTGCTCAATATTCATGTATGTTGTTAAACAGCTGCTGCATCATGTTCAAGAGCAGAAAGGGGGAATGCATTTTGGTAGCAAACCAAGCAATTCCTTGCCTACTTCAAAACAGCAGTATGGGAGTTAATTAATATTTATCAAATGCACTAAAGTCCTTGAATGAGAAGCATTGTGGTTGTGCAAAGCATTGTTTGTTAATTTTGAGCTCTTAGCCTGGACATTTTGACCATTTGGTAAAAGCACTTGAGAGCAAACACACAAAACTTGCCATAATGCTAACTTGATTTCTCATCTTTGAATGAGAACAGAATAAGGACAGACTTTCCAATGGTGTAATAATTGCAGAAATGTAGGTGCTCTACTTAGCCTGTGAAAAAAGCTCTTCACTTAATTAGTTGCATGGCATTTTGCAATAGATGGTAATATAAAAAGGTTGTATTAACAATGCAATGTAGAGAGACCTTGTTAGATTTTATTACATTTTCTGCTTGGTAATTTATTACTATTAGAAAGCCTAATTATTTTGCTTATCTTGTAATTATAGCAAGGTGTTTATGAGCAGGAGTTCCAGCTGCTGTTCTGTATAGAGTCTCATTAGATGTGGAATTAGAAAGCCCTTTTAGACTGTTAATTTTTTACTCATTACACAGGGTGCATAAAGCATTCTAAAATGGATGCATTATGTGAGGTCAACGTTATATTTCGTGAGTTGCTTCCTAAGTTTCCAACAAGCACAACAAATCTCATTTAGGTGGTCTTCAGAAGAAAGCCTCTTTATTTTGAAGATTCAACTTTCAAAACTCTCTTCTAGAATAGGGAGGTAACTAGTATTCCCCATTCCATCAAAAAGCAGTTTTAGGTGTCTGTATGTGCGGTGCCCCCTATCCCTGCATCTGGTTCAGTGTTTCCATTTGACACCTGAGTGTGTCTGGTGAGAATGAGATGCTAATGAGCAACGCAAGAGTCCCCCTGAGGAGTTCCGTCTTTGGTGTGGTGCCCAGCTGAACACAGCTCTGCAAAACCCAGCTGATCCAACCCAAATCTTTAGTGACTGATCCAAGTCCTCGTAGGATACTTGTGACTGAACACAGAGCTTAACTGATGAATCCAAAGCTTACATCATATCATGAGATCATCTGGATTTAGGCTGTCAGGCTCAAGTCATAATGGAATGCAGTCTGACTTCATTCTCTTGGAGAGAATTTAGGCCAATCAGGGCCTATTCTTATTCAGTTTTGTTATCTTTGCCGTGGAAGATGGGATGTGATACTCACCTAGAGCAAGAGTGGGCCAGAAAATGGCAGGCAGTAATTAGAAATTGGAACATTTGAAAATATTAATGACATATAAAGACATTAATGTTCAAATTGTTAGTAGTTATGTATTTTGTATTTTTGTATATTTATATATTTATATATTTATATATTTATGTAATCTGTATTTTTGCATTGTTCATGATAAATTGTTATTTTTGCAAATCTGTCAATTACTGGAAATGATTTATCTTACATTTGGACAAATTAATGTCAGTGGATGGAACAGCCATCCGTGAGACTTTTCACTACTAGTCTTGCCTTGGATGGTGCTTGTACATGACATGAAATCTGAATGACTATGATGGAATAAACCAGCTTCATTGACTCTGATGCAATAAGAATTGATATTTTCATGAGAATACAAAATTTAAACCAGATACTTTATTGATATTCTACTGAACTTGTCATTATTCCAACTCCCTGTGAGTGAGGGTCCACTGATTTTATTAGTTCCCAGTCTTTAATGCCTTTTTGGAGAGGAACTTTTTGTAAGACCATATAGTGATGGGACAAAGGGGAACAGCTTTAAACTGGAGGAGGACATGTTTAGATTAGATATAAGGGAAAGATTCTTTACTGTGGTGGTGACGAGGCACTGGGCACAGGTTGCCCAGAGGTTTTGGGTGCCCCACCCCTGCAAGTGTTCAAGGACAGGTTGGATGGGGCTTTGAGCAACTTGGTCTAGTGTAGGTTCCCTGCCCATGGTTGGAATTAGATGATCTGTAAGGTCCCTTCCAACCCAAACCATTCTAGGATTCTGTGGTTCTGTGAGCTGAGCTAGGAGCAGAGGTCAGCTTAGATAACTGTAACCAACACTTGTGCAGTATCCACAGGCCCAAAGAAACTGAGGGTGAGATTCAATCCATATAATTTGCACCATAAATGGGTTGGCTTTTAGAATGAGGGTTATACCCCTAAATATAAGGGTATATCTCTCTAGGCAATGGAAAGAGGTGATGCCTTTGAATGCAGGAGACCCTGTTTGAGCTGAGATGACCTGGTTAGATTGGCTGAATTCTGCACTAAGAATTCGGGCAAAGCAGAACAATAACAGCAGTAAACATACGAGAAATATGAAAACAACTACTGCTTTAAAACATGCTTTAAAAAAATCTGTTTTGGAGAGGTGCTGGTTTTTTTTCTGTAAACCTCTTTATTTTTCAGAACAGACAGTCCTGCAGGAAAAGGAACCATTTTCATTTTGGAAGTTTTGGATTTTTTTTACACCAGTGTCAATATTACTTACTTAGAGAGTCTGAGTTGGAGACATACAAAGTACCAGCCAAGAAAATCTGTCGTGTGTGTGGTGCAAAGGTTGTCTGTCAGAGAGAAGGACAAGATCAGTCAAAAGCTTTGTTGGTGATTCCTGGTGATTAAGTGAGGTGTCTTGGTGACAGCATAAGAATCCCAAGTGATACCCCACACAAATTAAAATATATTCATCTTTCATTGACTACTTGTCTGGGGCTATAACAATTGCTAGAGTAACCTAAAAACAGGGCTGTAAATACTGGATAAGAACATCCAGTACTGTAATGAGATAAAGTAACTGCCAGGGCCCTAGGGAAGGTAAGGGACAAGCACTCTGTTCATCTTTGTGAAGTGTGTTGTTTATCATGTAAGGCTTTTTGGCTTGAGAATTACTGCCAAGCTCCAATTTCCCATTGGAGTGCCTTTCTATTATCTCTTATATCACTCATGACCTTTGCTTTCAAGATAATTTCTTCCTTGTAAGATTCTCGTTGGAGGAGAAAATCTATTGAACAAGTTAGTAAATTTATACAAGAGATTGAGAATTAAGTATCTTCTCTGCATTTTCACCATTAACCTCTGCAGTTGATATGGAAGGATGGCATTTGTGCCTTTTGAGGGACTTGCCTTTTTTTTGTCATGTTTCTTCTCAGCCCCAGGATGTCAGCTGTCTCCTGAAGTACCAAAGTGCTAAGGGGTTTCCTTCAGCATTTGCCTACAGAATTTGGTGTAGCATTAGTATATATTTTGAAGGTCCCTGTATAAGGCCATGCAGCCTCTCTTTGTACCCTGTGTTTTTGCAGCTTGGCTTTACTTTCACTGAAGAAAGGCCTAAGAAATGAACTCTTGTGGCAGTTTGTCAAATACGAGATTTATATTTGTGCTTGTGGCTTTGCGTATTTATTTTCAGTTGGTATATAGATGGATCTCTGGAAAAATAGGGACGACGTTGTGAGGCACAATGCAGTAATAATGCTGTTCTAATGTTATGCCAGGTATATTTTGCGTTTAAATGGGGAGTTGGCTTTAAATAAAGACAATCCTAAGGTAGCGGAGGACATCTGGGTAAACAAAAGGGCTACTCTTGAACTTTTGCTAAGCAGTGTGTGTGGTAAGTAAGGGATTAGAGATGAAGACAAAGGAATGCTAGGACATGCATACACAGTTCTCAGTGGGATAAACACATTTTCAAATTGGATTATAAATTTTAAATAGACTTAAAATTCCTTGTAATAAGAATTGTGTCATATGGTTACACCAGGTTTGTGAGATAACCTGTGTTGGCAAAGTGCTCTCACCCAGCACCACTTTTAAGGATAAATACAAGAACTGCAAGATTTTTTGGTCCAAATTCATATTGTGCAAGCTTTGCACTCAAATAAATTAGATGCGAAAGTTTCTGGAAGAACCTTCCTTGGAAAGAGGACTTGTTTCACTGTGTAAGGGAAACATGAACCTCTGCCAAAGAATTGGAGATACGGATGTTCCTGCATAGAAATCTCTTCACAAAATTCAAATACATTTTTTAGGATTGTGATTCATTCAAATTGTCAACTTTCTCCAGTGTCTTTAGTGCCAGTCCTCATCATGTGTTTGAAAAACAGTAGTATAAAAATAATCATGATAAAAAGGAAGATGTTACAGTTTGAGAGAGTTGCTCTGCCAGAAACAGAGAATATTACAATTCCTCTTCATTGTCTTCCCTGAAAATCACTGGGCATGAAAGATATGGTAGTCACCTATCTCAGACCCGTTGCTTGTCACTTATTACTATGTACTAGAACTGTGCCACAAATGGCAATGCATTTTTCTAAACCAAGTTTGACAAGTGTTTGGCAAATAAGAAGGCTCTGAGGAGTCCTTCACTAAACAATAGATTTAGAATAATTGCCAGCTAACACTTTTTTGCTTGGACGTACAATTTCCATAGTGCAGTGAAAAGACTTCAAGAATTTGCCTTACACAGGTTATATCCTTAAAGGCTCTGGGTGGCACCATGAGTGAATTCCAAAACTTTGGTGGGTGACTGCACAGCTTAGGGTGACAGGGTTTCTCTAGTCCTTCTGAACTAGATAATGCTCTCATAAAACAGCATCCAGTAAAGTGGTGCAGATCTCACATGGAAGCAATATACACAAGTGCTGGGAATGAACAGATGGCTCACAAATGTAGAAGAAGCTGCAATCAGCAAATTCTTAGTAGTTTGCTTCAAGTATGGTTACATGACAAAGTTCCTGCAAGGCAAGCAGGAGTATGAATTTCCAGCAAGTTAATGAACTGCCCATGTGCACATTCTGGTCATCCAATAAACCATTCTCTAAGAACTAATTGACAGCTGAAACCTATTTGGAAATGTCTTTATTAGTGAATTAACCTGGGAACACATATATTGCCACATGAGAGACTCAATCATATATATTTAAAATAGCTTGAATGGTTTCTGACGAGGTTTTGGCCCATCTGACTAGCATTCTCACAAATCATTCACAGCCCAGGGATCATCCCCATAAATCGGTGAAGGTGGTTGCTCTGGTTTGGAGTCTAAGAGAGTTTTAAAGTATTAATCCAAGCTCAGCACTAGAAGATGGTCCCAAGTATGTGTAATTGACATGGCATAGCTTGTGTAGTGAGAGTGTTGGGTAAGATCTCAAAAGCATTGTCAGATGCCTTCAGACTCTTCAGAAGTTGCAGATTGTCCCCATTGATCTTATTTCAGGGTATCATCTTTTGTCTAGCCTAAATAATTTATCTGATTTATCTGGTTTGAAGCTAAAAGAGGGTAGATTTAGACTAGATATGAGGAAAATTTTTTTTTGCAAAGAGAGTGGTGAGGCACTGGCACAGGATTCTCAAAAAGGTGGTACCTGCCCCATCCCTGGAAACTGAATTCAGAGTCAGGCTGGATGAGGCTCTGAGCAACCTGATCTAGTTGAAGATCACAGAGTCACAGAATATTCTGTGTTAGAAGGGATCCAGAAGTCCAGCTCTTAAGAATGGCCCATACAGGGATCGAACCCACAGCCTTGGCATTATTAGCACCAGAAATCTCAGGGTCATGTGTGCTTGATCATTGCAGAGGGGTTGGCCTAGATCACTAAATGATTCTATGATTCTGTGATGTGAATGTTGTGCATACTGGCCATGAGAAAGTTCTTTGGATTGCTCTAGTTTGATTCCCTGAGTTTGTGCAAACTCGTTCCCTGTGAATCCCTTGGGTGATTAATTTTAACAGCCACTGCTCTTTTCTGATCAAAGGATGTAGGGCATGGCAGCATATCTTTAGAGATGGAACCTCATTTTGACTAAAGCTTCTGCACCTTCATTTCAATATCATAAAAATCTTCATTTGACCTAAGAACCAAATCTGCCCTGACTGCATCATCTCCAGTTCAATGATCCAAGGAACATGATTTCTATTAAATACAAATACTTTCAATAAGAATTGTCTACATACCATGCAAAACTTAAACATTTTTCAGATAATTTTAGAGTTCTATAGTATTTTGATGATCTTTTCCCTGCTTATTTGCTGTGTTGAGACCAAGCATGAAAACCGGCCCCTTGCACTGCTAGAAAACTTGAATTATTTTAAGAAAGTAAAATCTCCCCATCCCAAACTACTGTAAAAGTCCACTTTGTCACAGTATTATCACAATGATAAATGTTCAAGGTCAAAGCTTTGATTAATGACAGCTGCAGTTTGGATTTCACTGATGGTGATTTTGTACCTCCTTCCAGACAGCTGCACACTTACTGAAAGTATCTAACTAGACATATTTATTATGCTGGTTTGGTTAAATAGTCGTATAAATGAAGCATATGGATACTTGTATAATTTGCATATGCAGTGTGTGACTATTATATGAAGTAGGCTTCTAAGAGAAGAGTATCCATCATTCAGCTGAGATATTTCTATTTTGTTACATTAAGGAGGTCCCTGATTAGGTTCCATAGAAGGAAAATACCAGTCTGTGTAAGGTCCCGGGAGAGAAGGGATGCAGTTATTCTTTATTCCAGAGGACATTAATACACTGAAAGTTGTCCAGTACTTTCACCTGCCCTTCCAAAGTGCTGAGTTGGGAAAAAAAATTAGCAAATTTTGGGTGAGCATAGCAAACTGTAAAGCAAATATACTGCCTTTAAATAAGCTTGTTCTATTAAGTGTCCTCTTTTTTATGACTGTGAAGGTCTAGTCAGCATTTGTGCTTCTGAAATTGTTGTACAGTATTGCAACTGTAAATAGGATACTGTGACAACTAGGTAGGAATAAAGCTGTGGTGAGACTCCTAAAATGACTGGTTTCACATGTAACCTCTAACTCTAAATGTAATTAAACTGGTGGTTGTGCAGCGGTTGTTGGGAACTTGTATTTTGCATAAAAGCAAGCCTGTAGAGAAATCAACAATTTGATCTATAGCTCAGATTCTGTCTATTTTATTGTACAACTATTATAACAACTCTAAGTTGTGTGACATGATGTTAAGTGTGTCTTTCTTCACTTGATGCCCAGGCATCTCCTGCAGAATAGAAGCTCACATTTCCATTACTCTCCTCTACCCATTTCTTTAAATATTAGCTTTTTAAAGCTATCCATTTGTAAACTATTTGTTATTTTATACACAAGACAGAAAGTAATATAACAAAGTTCATTATACACATTGATAGATACCAAACAGGCTGGCTTCAGGTCTTTGCTGTGCTACCCCCCTCACCCCCCGATCTTGCCTCGGTATGAACAAGAATTCCAGCCCTTCTTGGCATGACCATGCATGTCCCTTCCTTGCCCTAGGTAACAAAACATAAATCTTAATTCACCTTGAGGAAACAGGATGAGAGTCTGTGGCGGTGTATATTATAAGTTTATATATCCATTTGTATTTCATTTTATGTACAGTTCTGTTATTCCCAGTTATCCCCTATTAGCCCTGCTTGTAAATGGACTGCCCCGGTCTTCCCCTTCCTTTGATCCCACTTAGTTCCCTCCACCAGTGTCTTCCTCCCCACNACTGTTTCCTTTAGAGGCACAGACCTCCAATAAACCGCTCTTGGTTTCACCACCCTCAAGAGTCATCTTTTGTCCTCTTCGTCAGGCAGCTAATCCACCGGTCCTCCTCCAGGGCCACCAGCCAGGGTCAGGAAAACTGCCCTCACTGAAGAAGCTCCTTGCGGGGTGTGAGGCAGGAGGTACCACCTGGTTGGCAGCCCCTGAGTCGCCGGGCGTCCCGAGCCCTTCCGTGAAGGGCCGATTGGCCGCCTGGTGCCCGAATCTGCCCAAAGCCCCTCCGGGTGGCTGCGAGCCAGCCTGGGCTTTTCGGGGTACAGCCATCTGAGGAGGGACCGCGGCAAGAGTCTAAACATGCAAAAGGAACCTCCCTGCAATTTTTTTGTGATTTCATTTGGCAGTGTTGCAATGCAGAGAGAGATGCACAGGCCAAATCATGGCTTCAGAGTTAATGTCTCTTGTAAGTTGTTACTAACAGGTAAGGTGCAAAAAACATGTTCAAACACTAATTTTTTGTATAAGGACTGCAGTCATGGCACAAGAATCTTACACACTACTGCAATGCAGAAGGAGGTTTTGAGCTAGACAAGGAGCCCTGCTCCCACATCTTCAGCAGATTCTGATAAATTAGCATCAATTCTCCCTTTTTCCTTCTTGTGCTATTGGGTGCATTATCTTCACAAGCTACTACATCAAAGCATGTGGTAGTGTCTAAAATGGAAGTATGTTAAGAAATGTTTTCTTTCCTCTTGTTTATTGTTCTTTGTGTACAATACACTGCGCTCCTTGGGACAAGAAATTAATGCAGGTGATGCGGTTTTGAGGGGGTTACTCTCAAGGGAGTGGCTTAAAGCATATGAATTTCTTTTTCCTTGGTTGACAAGGGATGGGAACAGCGAGTAAGTCTCGTCACCAGGTGGCACCCTTAACCTAAGTTATGTTTCAGCGAGATGAATGCGATGAAGTTTATGTTCAAAAGGAATTTAGTAGAAAAATTTCACCTCTCTTCAGAGTCTAAGTAAACACACAGCAGAGAGAATAGTCCATATAATTTGTCTGTTCAGTGGCACATTTAAAATTATTTCATGCATTTGCAGTGCTATAATGTGGTGAAGAATCTTCCATACTTTGTGTATGGTAAGTAAAATGCATGCCTATCTTTCTCCAGAAAACCCCTGCCTGCTTATGAATTTTGCAATATACTCAGCATCTGGTGCATTCAAAAGCATCATTTTCCCTTGTGGAATACCAGAAGACCAAGGGATTCTCATATAGAAATATTAATGTCTAAATATTCTTTGAATATTTTTAGACTATAGTCTATGAACCTAAACAATAAGAAATTGATTTACCTTACAATGAGTAGCACCGTATGTTTTGCAAGTAGATGATGAGTCCTGTCTCTGGCTGCTGTTCAGAAGCAGTGGTGGTGCTGGTGGTGGCCCCCTCTGCATCAGAACTGCTGTAGCCTGTGTCAGCTTATGCTGCTTCTTCGCACTCACAGGATGGTGTAGCTGTTCTCTGAAGCAAAGAACAAAACTTTTCCCCTTACAGACACTTAAATAGTCTGAGTTGAAAAGTTAAAATTTGTTGTGAAAGGATTGGGTTCCTTTTTAAATGGCTTCTGGTGAATTTCATGAGCTTGATCCTAAGATGGTAAATATGTTTTTTTTCCCAGAACAATGATATTAACCTAATGGTAGGAGACGAGGGTGATCCTTTGGAAACAGCAAAATCTTGTTCTTCTGATCAGATGTTAAAGAAACAGACCATCAATCAGTTCTTTCTGAACATGCTGGAATATTTAAAGTGAGCAGTGTTTTAGCTGGTGACCTTTACGATTCTTTAAAACATGGCTGTAGGATGCAGATTGTAGTTCCTACTTAGCTCATAAAAGTAAGCAGGAAACCAGGGATTTATACTTTAAAGGATTATTTCATTAAATTTTTATTAGAGTGAAACCATGAAATGGATATTGTTCATGTGAACTGTGAATTGTAAGGTCACATTAAAGCCATAGGTTTCTTATACTAGGGCATATGTTCTGGTTTCAGTGATTTGTTGGACATTATTAGGTAAGATTCTATTGTACTAAACTGCAAGTCATGCTATAATTTAAGTTATACATACTTTATGCGGTTTTTGCCTTTGCTTGCTTCTCTGGTCAGCTGTGAAAGTCACTGTTTATGCAGTCTTTGTGTCAATGTTCAGCCCTTGTGTTGAACAGGGGCAGTGGAGTCTCGTCCTTGGGGATATGAAAACCCTGAGTGGATGCATCTCTGAGGAACTTGATTGAGTTACCCCTGCTTGAGTAGGGAGGTTGGAGTAGATGGTCTTCAGAAGTGCCTTCCAACCTCAGTCACTCCCTGGTTCTGTGTCTATGAGAAGAAAGGTCTTTACAAACAGAAGTTTGGAGTTTCTCTAATTAAGCCTATGAAATGCCCCTTGTGGAAACTGCAGAATTGTTCTCAGGTAGACTCCTTGCTAGTAAAGAAAAGAACAATATTTAGAGCATTTGGAAAGAACAGTTCTCTTGAGATTTGCGTGACAATGCAGTTTTTTACTGATGTTTACCCATTACAACACAATAGATACTGTAAATGGCAATTTCTCTTCATCCCCTAATAAAGCAGAAAAGGCACATGGTGGCATAATGAATAGAAAGTAAGAAGATTCAGCAATACAATATCTTAAAGAAAAGTGCCATTAAGAATCTGGCAAAAATATTGTCAGTTATAAACCATCCTGTATGTACACACATAACTTTTCAAATTTCTGTGTGCCGACTCAGCTATTTTAAATAGCAGCAATAATAGTGTTACAATGTTAGTCTAAGGAAGAAAGTAAGGCAGGGCTTGTAGAGGGAACAGGATCAGCCAAATAGGAGTTTTTTTGACAAAAGAGGATATTACCTGGAAGAGTGTCTCTTTAATGCTGTTTATGTTGGTTTATGTAATAAAAACAATTGGAAACAGTGATGTTATTAAAATGCATCTGTGGTCTTTGAAGGATCCAAGTGGTGTATTAGGTAACAGGAATATCACTCCGGAGGCATGATACTGTACTTGTTTATTGTTTTCCAGTTTCTCTCACTTTTAAATGGAGACGTGGGCACAGCAGCAAAAAAGAAATGGATTTGAGTGTAGATAAAACTCTTTATCTAGGATGCTGCCTTTGGTAGAATCCAGCACTAAAAAGACTAAATTCTCTAATAATATAAATCCTAAATAAATATGCTAAATTCCTTAGCGTCATAAAACACTAGTAATACTTTAAACCATTTGTTTTCACTATTTTCTGGGGGGGTGTTAATTTTTATATTTCCTTTTTATGTATTTCTCCACATTATTTCACATCTCTTTGTATGGTTTTTTTTGCTTTAATTTGCCTTTTTTTTTTAATTTTATATTTCATGTGGTCAGTAGCAAGTAATCAATTTTGTACAGGGATATCATCTGGATTTCCAGCAAGTGCTGCAAGGACCTGAATGTTTTCTTGGGTGCAATGCTGCAGGCAGCTGCCTGTGCTTATAACTGATTCTGTTCCTGACAGCATTAAATTATTGCTGTTTTCTTGCCTGCAAGCCTTCACTGAAACTGAAATTCTTGTACAAGCCCTGATATATCAGGAAAACTGTGGGCAAAGCATATGAAGAAAGCAATTTATCCATCACTGACAGTCTGGCAGTGCATAACAATCTTTCAATGGCTGGTCGATGGTGAATGGTGGCAGTTTCATTTGGGGTGACTTGGAGTAAAAGTGTCTATATGACCTGTAGACCTCCCTTTTGATTTTCAGAAGGATATCTACGCATGTATAGACAATCCATAAATAGTTTATATTTCTTCTTCTGTTAGGTGTTTGCATATATATTTTTATTTATACATTACTCATCTACAGTGTAGCAGAACAGACAGGTGGTTGCTTTAAATGAAATAGAGTAAATCTGATTTAATCTAAACATAAATTTAAATAGAGGGGTTTCATGAGTCCCGATCTGGATTAAATTTATTGTAACTGATTTTTCTTTTTTTTTTTTAAATGAGTCAAATAGCTAAAATTATTTAAAATTGACATTAGTATTTGGCAAGGACTTCTGACTGAAAAAGAATCATGGCAAGTTGGAAGGGACCAATAAGGATCATCAAGTCCAACTCTTTCAACTCCTCACATGAGTACCTGAAGTAAACCATATAACTAGGAGCATCATCCAGACATTCTTTGAACTCTTACAGGCTTGGTGCTCTGACCTTAGAATCATAGAATTATAGAATGTTAAGGGGTTGGAAGGTTGGTAGAAAGATCATCTAGATCCCAATGCACCCTGCCATGTACAGGGACACCTTCACTAGACCAGGTTCCTCGAGGCCTTATCCAACCTGGCCTTGAACACTGCCAGAGTTGAGGCATCCACAACCTCCCTGGTCAACCTGTTCCAGTGTCTCACCACCGTCACAGTAAAAAATTTTTTTCTAATATCTAACCTAAATTTTCCTTTTTCACTTTGTAGATTTTATTTTCCTTTACATAAAGGAAAACATAAAGGCATTTTATGTATCTCTGAACTAGGCAGTAGCTGACTAATAGTTTCCTGTGTGGGGGAATGGAAATGTATGTACCCACTTATTTTCAGTGCATATTGCTGACCAAGCTACCAAGTGACCAGCACAGGTTTCCATTTTGTCTACTTTCTGAAATTTGAATTTTCAATCATTTCCTTCACTTTAGGTTAATTAATCCAACTTA
Organism: Calyptomena viridis; assembly: GCA_013390005.1. NCBI lineage: Eukaryota > Metazoa > Chordata > Aves > Passeriformes > Eurylaimidae > Calyptomena > Calyptomena viridis. Next base: position 25,530 of record WEIV01012603.1, read on the forward strand.
ACTGAATTCAGTCATCTGCTCTACCATCGAGATAAAATGCAACAATACCTGATTCTTGTTTTCAGCATTTTTTAAAATAGGTGTAAATTGTAAATTTGTATATTTTTCTACTTTGTTTTGCTGGCTACACATCAGAGATATCTAAGAACTTTCTAGAAGAGTGCAGCTCTGTGACTCTAATATCCTTGGCTTGATCCGATTCTTAATTGTTTAAGATTACCTAAATCAAACTTAAAAACTTAATTCAAACTTAATTCACCCAAATGGTTGTGAAAGCATTTTTTCATGGCTACATCTAAAGGAGCTTTTGGTATAATGTAAGGAGAGATGGACAGTCCAGCAGAGGCAGGCTCTAAAGAAGATGCACAGAAATGTGGACATAGTGATGTTTGGCCATGTTTTCACAAGGTCTAATTAAATTTAGGCTTATAAATGTCCAAAAGGGCTGTATCTTGCTCACGGAAGTTAATGATTAGTTTGAATGTTGATAAATTAAATTCTAACTCAGCTACAGTAGTTCACAATGATTTTCAGTGGGGTTATGGAGCATTGACTGTGCACTGAGCTAAAGGGACAATGCAAAGTCAGTCTCTGCTTGCTGGTGCTGTTCCTTTTATCCCTAAAAACTGTGTCATGGGCAACGCCTGGAGCTTGTTCTTCAGAAAACTCCTCTAAATTTGATTCCTTCTTGTGCCCGCAGACATCCTTTCAATCAAGGAAAATATTCTGCCATCCTTGAACTATTAACTTCTGAAATGGAACAGGCAGCTTAGTGTGTTTGCGTAAGTCTGCTTCTTAATGGTCAGAGGCTGTTTTCTTACCTCCTGGCCAGAATGATAGCTTCTTATCTTCTCTCTACCTTATTTGTGTTGTTTTACTTGTAGCTCTGCTACAAATGAAATTTTCCTTGAGTTTAGCTCTGAATTGCCTGAATACACAAACTTGTCTGGGTGTAGTTCACAGGGAAGGTCAATACTATAACTGAAGATAAATTAATTGGGCATAGGTGCCTGTGTCTCTGATGTGCTGCCCGAGTGAGAGCCAGGGGCAAGTAAGCATGTTCGTTGAAACAGGTTCCTCTCCAAACTGGATTTGTTAGTGTAACCTGTACTATGATCCTGTCCTTGCCATATAGGTGGCAAGTGGATAATTCTGTAGAGGCTTGGGAACAATATGTACAGCTTGGTAAAAGTCTGTACAGCTATGAATGCTTTCTCTGCATAGCGTTACAAAATGAAAGTTTATTTGATTGTTTTTTTCCCTCAGACTTGTCTTCTCCTGTACATTTGTACTACATACATTATATCTGATCAACACAGACCTATCACTTGAGAAGGGAAAAAATTTTCTTTGTGGTTAATTGGTTCTAGCACTCAACATGTCATTTGGAAATATGTCATAATGAAGTATGTCATAGCGAAATATGTTATTTAAGCCTCTCTATTTTTAAAGGTGTCTAAAGGTATTTCTGTAGGTGAAATACTGGTTTCATGGAGAAACCTAGAGAACGAACACAAATAAGCAGAATAGAAAAATCCTGGGAAATGAGAGGCAGTATTTTTCTTCTTTTCATTTCTGTTGTCTACTTCTTGGAATTGCTTAGATTAGGATTTAAGTAAGCCTAAAAGAAGAGGAGAAAAAAAATGAAATACATCCAAAATTCATACTTACATTGAGGGAACAATACCCTGAAAGGGAAATCATGCCAAAAGTTGCATCTGTGCCTTTTGCAAGATGGTGATAAAAAAGCAAAAGAAATCTCTTCATTTTCAAGATAGCTTCACAAAGAAACCAACCAGATATGGAACTACCTCCCACCCTTCATCTCCAGCAGCTCTTGCATGTGATGCCCTTGGATGCCCAAAAGATTAATCAGTCTGATCCACCTGCCCTATTTAACAGGGATCAAAGATACTTCTCCATCTACAAACTTAAGCTCATGGTAAGTGCATTCTATTGTACGTTGCACAATATTTTCATAATTAACAGTGTTAGAGCCTTTTTTTTTTAATTATACTGATGAACAAAGTTGTTTGTGTCTGCCAGTTGTCATGAATTTGGTAAATGAAAGAAAGGCTGTAACACTATGTGATGAATGTATCACAAAGATATATTTGTGAAGGCTATTATCACAAAGTATGAGAGTTGATATTACTTTCTTTTCTTTTTCAGCTCTCTGAAAGTGAAGAGGACACTCTTTCACAATTGAAAGTTATAGTCTAAGAAAATTAATAGGGACATCTAACTCCTGAGGGGCAAAATTGTGGACCAGTCCTCTCATGTGGCAATGCATTATGAGCAACAAAAAAGGTATCCTTTAAAGTTACTTCATATTCTCTGTATGAATAGGCTGAACAAATGCCAGTAGGAAGCTTATATCCACTTTTTATTTCCATAGATTAGGACTCTGCTAAAGAAACCACACACAAAAAGCAAAAAATTGCATATTTAATTTATGACTTGATGGTCCTCATATATTCACCAATCTGGAAGTTTTGTCTGCAGTATTTTTATTGATTTAATCAAATGGCAGTTTTTGTATGGCAAGTGCATTTTCCTTCTCTCTTGAGGTAAAAAGACTTCCACTCCCAGTTACTAAATCTCAGTTACAGTTCATTTACAGGAGAGAGTCAGAAACTGGATGAAGTTTCAGAATCTCAGTGGTCATTGACTCCAAACCAGATTGGGTAGAGAATAAGGTCATGTTGTGACAGCTGGAAAGGCATGATTGTCAGCTGCAATATATGAAAGATTAATTCAAAGACCTGAAACCAAACAAGCGTTTTGCACTTGACTGGTGTGAAATTTGTGTTCATGTTTTGGTGTGATTTCACAGACATTAAATAAGGGTCTCCATTTGTGGTGGCACATTGTCAAAATTGCTCTTGGCAGCTGGATACCACATGCCTTTCTTGGATTCAGAGAATTATTGCACTGAATCACTGCACTTCTAATTTAATGCCCTTTATACCCAAAGAAATTATTTTCCTCTTTTGGTGCTATGTCTTTTTCTGTTTTTCTCATTGCAAGTTTAATAACTACCAAGCCTTATTGTCTTCTTAGTAAGAAACAACTGGTTTTAATCTAATGGAAAACATGTATTCTTGAGAAATCAATTATCCTGTCATCCTAAACATGCTGTCATCAA
>WEIV01012605.1:11896-60840 GCA_013390005.1 Calyptomena viridis
CACTCAATAATCACTTAATAGAGGCCAAGGTGACAATAGATAAGTTGTCAGAAGACAATGTAAGTACTTAATTATGGATACATCTTGCAATTATAATGAGAAATAAATTAGGTCTTGCATTTCTCATGAAATTATAGAATAATTTGTTATTGTTTATTTAAAATGTAACTTGTCACCTCAACAGTTAAAATTTGTTTGTTTGTTCCCATCATTTTGTAAATTCAGCTCTCCTTATGCTATGAGGTTGTGGCGAGACTTCTTGTTGATATTTTTTTCTCTATGTTTAACCTGAAACTAATCAAAAAATATTCTAAGAAATGGCAGTATTCCCACATGGATTTTGCCATCAGTACAGCAAACTGGTGCAAGTACATGCTCAGAGCTGTTGCAGGGACATAGGTATGGAGTGATAACTCATCATAAAGATTGTAGTCACAATGTAGAGCCCTACATTTTGTGCAGCTCCTCTGATTTTTCGGACTTTGTTCACTGAAACAATAGGATGCCCATTACAAGTAAACTCTACTAGTAGAAGGTAGGATTGACCTAACCTGGCCACTCAGATCACTGCAGGGAGCAGAAGACAGGTTTTCCCCACTGGTCACTCATGTGGAACAGGTTACCTTATCTCTGTGTGGAACAAAACAGGGAACAACTCTAGGGATTGTCACTCTGCATCTCATTAAACAGTGCAGAAAACTAGCATGTATATTGCCTCTGGCAACAAAGCTCATTAAATCCTTCCAGGAACTAACCTACCCAGACAGCAAAGAAAGGAAGATTGCAGGCATTTAGTTCATTATTTTGCCATTCCTTGAATAGTTAATAAAAAATTCATTTACAGAAGACGTGGGTTTTTTAGCACTTATTTTTTCAGCATCTTACATTCAGTCTTCCCAGTGGAGTTATTTTAGATTTTAAAGAGAGGTGGCAAAAATTGTAAAACTCTCCCTTTAAGTATGCACGCATTTAAACTGCTTCATGGAGTCAGGTTTGAATTCACATTTGAAGTGTTTTCAATATTCATAGTTTTACTCTGAGTATTAGAGTATGGTCCAGAGGCCTCAAATAACAATACCACTTCTTTGGACCTGAGGCTTGTTCACAGACAAAATTCTGCCCTTGCAGGACTTGACAAAATGCAGGCATCTGGATCAGGGGAGGTTTAGGGTATCAGGAAAAGTTTCTTCACCCACAGGGTAGTTGAGCATTGGAACAGGCTCTCCAGGGACATGATCACACCACCAAGCCCGACAAAGTTCAAGAAGCATATGGACAATGTTCTCAGGCACATGGTATATGTCTTGGGAAAGGTCCTGTGCAGGGCTAGGAGCTGGATTCAGTGATCCTTGTGAGTCCCTTCCAACTCAGGAAGGAACTCCTTCTATGTTTCTATTTAGCATCACTAATAAAAGTAAAGGTTAAATTCCAAATTTTAAAATAAAAAACTATGAAATAAAACACAAGAATTATAACTAATAAGTAGAGACAGTGATAAACTGAGGCATCCTACATGGGGAGAACATGTTTTTATCTTGGCAATGCTTCTTCCTTCAATTATATTTCTCCTCATCCTTCTGATAGAAATATAAAATGATGCTTTTCACGCAAAAGCATGTTTTAAACCATGGGAAACACTTCTGGCATTAATTGTCAGTTATTGTTTGAGTTGAGTGGCTATGTTCCATTCAGACAAACATGAAAGGAGAGAAAGTCACTCCAGTCACATGGCACAGCCCAGCAGGTTGAGAACAAAGGACACACAGCACATGTAACTCACACGTAATTTTTCTGTAGTAATTTTTAAAGCTGCTAAAAATAAAGTGTCAGGAATGCTTTTTGTACTCTCCATGACAACCACTTCACAGAAACAGAGGCACACAAGTCTTTGAAGGATTGGACTTTGGAGTGATATCACTTCAGTGTGTCTAATAACACCATATGGAATTGGGGTACCTGCCTGTGCTATACATTGTACAGCAATATGTTATGGCTGTATAATACATTATATTTAATGTGTATGTAATGTGTCAGTATCACACACATGCAACAGATTTTGCTTCTAAATTTAATTATTGGGCTGTTACTGTTTCAGGAATGAAAAAGTATGTACTAATATAAAATTTAAGACCCCTGTAAATGAATGTGTCTCCCCAGTACATTTCAGGCAGAAGTGGCATGTATAAAATTTCACACAGAAACAGACACAGAAAAAATCCAGAAACCAAAAGCATCTAAAGGCCCCTGAATTTGAAAATATAATGAACTAATGATCGTAGTAAAAACTATTCCCATCCCTCACAGGCTCACAGAAACATCTCGTTGCATCTGTTACTACAGAATACCTTAAAATGGTATTTCAAAAGAGAGGAAATTTCCTTTTCATAGAAAATTTCTTTATCGGTTTTTAAAAGAATAAGTGGAGAAGTAAAAATCATAATGCACTAAAATTATAACATTAACACCAGAATATTCAACACCTTTTGTCTAAAAACATGTTATAATTTTTACTGATTAACAGAGCCTAGTCCTCATAGTACCTTTATGCTTTGTATATCTCATCTCTGCTCACCTATAAAGTCAACCTCTGAAACCAACTTTGGTTTTAATGCAACTACATAGGGAAAAACAACATGCAACTCTTACCTTCAGGGACCCAAAGATACTGGTTGAAGGATACAGTTACACGGTCATGTGTGCTAAATTAAATTTAGGTGAAGGGCAAATCTGTGTACTGAATTTTCTCATTAAATAGGCTGTAGGAGCCGTTCAATACGAAGATCGTATAAGCAGCTTGCTTAAATTCTCTCCTCTGTGGAATTCTCATGGTAATTTCTTGCCCAGTGAAAATATTCTGTTCTGCAGATTCAAATATTTGCAGTGAGATTTAATATACTTCTATAGCTGCATTCTGCAAGATATTAAAGGATCTGGGAACCAGCAAGAAAGTATCATAAAGAGAGAGGAGTTTTTTAAAGAAACAACACAATGTATATTTCTGTAATGAATTTCTCTCCCAGTCTCATAAGATTATTTTAGCACTTTCTACAGTAGTTCTTTAGTGCTGATCTGGATAATAGTAAAAAATGTCTGTTCTTAAATTTTTTTTTTTTTGCTTAAAACATCATGTTTCCTTTAGCCTTCACAGTACCATGCATGTAAACAGTTCCTAATGGTAAGTACCCATCTTCTGAAATGCAAATTACTGTTCTGTTGTAACAGCTCTCAAAATTTTGTTCTTAGTAGTTTTATCAGCCCTCACAGAGCAAAGGGGCACAGCATCTTACTGTATTTACAAGCTAAAGTATGCTCCAAATTTGCCCAAAGTCAGTTTTTAAAAGAATGTTCAGGCATGGAAGAAAGGATGAAAGCTCTAAGCTCTTTGCAAACTTTAAAAAAGAGGCTATTTTTTGTTTTTTCTAGGAGCTCTATAGGAAGGACTGCAATTTAGCTGCTCAGTTGCTCCAGTGCAGCAAGAATTACGACAGGGCACATAAACTTTCAGAGGTAATGTGACCAAACTTCTTGAATATTCAAAGAAATAAATATTTTTTGGAAAACAGGTCATTTTGCATGTATCAGTTCCAGAGTTTGTTTGTTCTTAAGGTTTTTATTCCCCCACACCTCTCCTTAAAGCCACAGGAGGGCTTGAGCACCTGCTGGTGTTCTATGCAGCCTAGGAAGGTGCTGACAAAGTCACAGCCAGGGATGAAACTTGAAGGTACTCCCTTCCCCAAAACCTCTCCTATCCAGTAGAATGGGCCTGCACTGATTGCCTGAAAAACAAAGGTTTTAGCAAAACTGGAGTGCTGCAAACTCTAGAATGCAAAATGCTGGGGAAGAACAGAGGGTGAGAGCAGGGAAATGACAAGCTACAGGCATGAGAGATTCTGATATAATCAATTTTTGTCCTGAAGCTATTTTCCAGTCCAACTAGCTTCCTAACCTAAATTTTAAAACGGACTGACAGAACAAATATCTTTTTTTAAAGAATCCAGAGCACCAAATGATTGATTTCCAAGGTGTAAACTTTAATTAATAATCCTCACTTACAAGGAAACTAGGCTTGAGAAAAAGGCTCCTTTAAGAGGAGGTAAATATTACCTTAGACTGTCTTTAGGGATGCAGGCCCTGCACAAAGCAATAGCACCTTCCTCACATATATTGCTTCAGTGAAGGTCATGGAGAATATCCTTTCCTTCAGCAGTTCCACCAGGTCAGCATTCCCCCAAATGGTCTCTCCTGTGCAATTCTGCAATGGAATAATGCAAAGTTAAATGTAGAATCTATAAAGCATTCCTAAGTCAGTAGATGGCTTCAGAGCACTGAACAACCCTGGTAAATAAAGATGGAGCAAGACTCTTCTGTCAAAAGACAATGATTTTCTGGAACAGAGACAGAATTGAGACCATTACCTCAGTCCTCTTAGTTTTTCCTATTAGCTGACTTCACCTAGCAAATCATAGCCAGGAATTATCATGACATTAGTAACATTTGAAAGCACCTTATGTTTTAGCAATAATTAGGATCTTAAAAGTACTTAGTGGTTTACTTGCAGACAACGATGACAAATGTGGAATCTCTCCGCAATTTCCCAGATTGTCAAACACTCAATTAAATAGGCAGTCTCCACTTATAAGTCCAAGTATTTATTAATTTAGTGAGTGTGAATGTGCTGTCACAGCCAATAAATTCCTTACAAATGCAAATATTGCCTGATAAACGATTGTATGTTATCCAGAAACCTAAACCGTAGTACAATATAATAATGTGACAGAAATATGATTTTAGTAATGCCAGTTTCCAATGCAATACTCAGAAAAAAATGTTCTTCTTAACACATTTCATAATCTTAATAACATATATAAAATAGTTCAAACAGTAGCGCTACAGGATACTAGGGCAAGCCTATTTTACAACCTGTTCATACAATCCTTCTTACATCTGTACTTATTATGACTAATATTGCCAGCAGACTGGCAATATCATACTTTTTATTTCCAGTGGAAGATATATGAGCTATTTAGCAACATAATCATTAATTCAAAATATTTTGGAATGTCTGTTGGTTGAAAAAACACTCATCCTACTTCACATAACAAGAATACCATTTCACTACATGCCATATTTTGAACACAGTGAGTTTTGGGAATTACACCAGCTTTAAAAACTTTCCAGTAAAGCTAAAAGAGGAGTTTCATATCTTATACAGTATGAGACCATGACAAGGAGCAGGTACCATAAATTACCTTTACCAAGAATAAAGCGGAGGGGAACAACTTTAGTTATTTGCAGGGTTCTTGATTTCTAGGAACTTGTAGGAACTTGATTTCTAGTTATAAAAAGAAAGCACAGAGTAAATCAGAGTTCAGCCAAGCATTCAAGGGATAAAATACTAAGTGGCATAAATCAACATGGATATTAAAGGGGCTATCACAATCACAAACTCAAAACTTATTCCAAACATGAGTTCTTCTGATTTCCACCAAGAAACACTTGAATCTCTTTCTCATATTGCTGTCAGATCATTGATAGAGATCTGAAAGGAGCAAGGCAGATAAAATTTAACTGGAAAGCTTATTTAGTGATACCTCAGTAGGCATCACCTACCAGACTTTTGGATTGCCTCAAGGAATGTGATCTCTCCATCTCTTCTGGTCCGCAAGACAGAATGGCAGGTGGAACCACCTTCCACAGAGCTGATCCTAAATACCTCAAAGAAACTGTATGATTTCTGATGCATAACAGACTTATTGATTAATTCTATCACAGGAATTATAATGTAAATTCAGGTCTTACTGCTTATTTCTGTCAGTGTGCAAGAACACGTTGAGGCTTATATGGACAGTTGATCTGACAAGTCCAACCGATGGAACAAGGAAGCCGGTTTGATTTGCTTCTTCCCAGCACAGGAACATTCCTGTCAGAGCAGCCAGTACCACTTCTTTAAGTGTCAGTGAAGCCAGATTTTCTGCCTCCTCAAATGGCATTGTTTATTAGATGTGAAGCTGGAGAGCAGGAGCCAATTTGGCACTGGGCTGGTGGCAAGCTGAGCTGGAGGAAAGGCAAAAGAAGAACAGAATAGATCCTATCTCTTCCTCCTCCTTCCTCACCCCCATAGAGACCTCCAGACACCCACAGTCCAACTGCAAATCTCACCTATGTACAGAGTCTGGAAAGTATTGCTGTAGGCTGTAATTCCCTACCTGCCTTTTTAAGATTGTTGTTTACTACATACTTTACATCAGTAAACCTGACAATGCTGGATTAATGGTTGGACTTGATGAGCTTAGAGGCCTTTTCTGACCTGAATGATTCTATGATCATTTCTGTCTAACCTGAATTAACTTGGAAGGAAGCTTCTCAGTTTCACAGTGTTGTCCATAAGGGAAAGCAGATGAAGATTTCCAAATGTTAAGCAGATAAATGAAAGTCATTCAATTACATTTGTTTCCAGAAATACATAAAGACTGTGGCCCTCACATTAGCAGAAGAGCCATGTATAGAGAATTATGCAATGTCATAAACAGCACTTATCTGACCCCAGTATTGACATGTATCCTTTTCTCCTTTCTCCTTTGCCATATCTTTATGTTATAGTTGCCATCTGACTTTCAGGAAAGAGTCAGCATCCATCTGGAAAAACACGGGTGCAGCCTTTCTGTCCCCTTGTGCCACACTTCTTATGCTGACACCATACCCACTTGCGTCATTGCCAAAGTACTGGAAAAACCAGATCCAAACAGCCTGTCTTCACACTTGTCAAGCCCATCTACAAGGGATCTCAATTTTCAGGACTCTGCCGGAAAAGTCGGACAAAGACCCCAGTACAAGTCCGATATCTACTGCAGCGACACAGCCCTTTACTGCCCTGACGAGAGGAGGAGGGAGAGGAGGCAAAGTGTGGACACACAAGTGAAAGACGTGGGGTTCCTGCGGTCCCAGAACTCCACAGACAGCACTGTTGAAGAAGATGGTTTCCATTCCAGTTTCTCTCATGAAGCATTCCCAGAATATATTACCTCTCTGCCAACCTCCAGCTCCTATTCCAGCTTCAGCGTCACATCCGAGGAGAAGGAGAACGCCCAAGCCAACACTCTGACAGCCTCCCAGCAAGCAATCTACATGAGCAACCGAGAGGAACTGTTTGAAAGAAAGTCCCCCGCAGGTTATGAGCACCAGGGAAGCCCTAGGTTTGCCAAGCCCAAACCTGCACAGCACATGGAGCTTGCCGATGACAATGAGAATTCACCCACTTTTACCAGAACTCTGCCTCCATATGCAAACGAACCTTTTCATTTCTCAGCCATAACACCACAGCAGGCATTAGCAAATCAGAAAATGAGGAATGAGTGCAGGAGCACCCACCTTTCAGAAGAAGACTTGCCTGGGCGATGGAGGCAGTTGAGTGTGGAGGACATCGGTGCATACTCTTACAGGAACGCTGGCAGGCTGTCGCCCTGTAGCTTTTCAGAGCAGTACTACAGCAGCCCTATTAAGAAGGGGGACAGTCGAACAAGCCCCATCTATGCTAGTTACAAAGCAGACAGCTGCTCCGAGGGAGACGATATCTGCCAAAGTAGACTTGTGGATTCTTGCTTCCTGAGAACAGACAGTGGCCTGAATATTGACATCAGCACTAGCTGTAAACAGGACAAATTGCCCACTTACAAAACAAAAGAATCAAGAGACCAAAAAAGTGAAAGGATCACTGTCCAGTTATGCAGTAGCAAAAACATCGAAAATAGCCCAGTATTGAAAAGAGAATATGTGGACGTGAGCCCCAACAGCTCAGCAGAGTCACTCAATCAGAGTTCAGTGGAGGCTTCAGAAATCCACCAGTCTTCCATGGATCAAGGAAGCCATTCGGGTATTCACAGCAAACAGCAGCAGTTTCAACGGACTGGGAGCACTGGTTTGAGTCGGAAGGACAGCCTTACAAAAGCACAATTATATGGAACCCTTCTGAACTAGGCATCTTCCAAAATGGCAATAAGACAACAAACAAAAGGAAGCAAAGAGCATTTGATACTTCTAGTGAACAATAAGGTTCTAAGAAACAGGATTATTATAAAATATATATTCATAATGGTACTACATGTTTAAAACAAAATCTCTTCAAAAATGTTATACAGCACTTTTCACTTAACATCCTTTCCACATGGGAGACCGTCCCCTCCCCTCTTTTATAAACCTGAAATATTTTTATAAACCAAATGGTATTTATTAGACTATCCTAAGCTATTTGAGAAGAATTCTTTTCCCTTCAGGCAGGTTTCTTATTTATTTTTGTGCATGAGGCCATCTGTGCCTAAAATCTTGGAGGAAAAGGGTAAAATCATGATGTCGGTGATAAAAAAACAAATCCACCTGATAAAATACCATAAAATGTCATGTGAAATCAAAACAAACAAGAATGGTGAATTTGAAGAAGTATATTTTTTAATAAGAATGGAATTGTATCTTATTTCATACAAATGTATTTATGAGTGACTAATGTATGCACAAAGTGATACTAATATTTTGTTCTTTTAATCCACTGTGTTTCTGCTTTCCTATTTTTTCTTGTATACTACCTCAAAAGTAATTGAGGGTTTATTTGTCACATTTTCTGTAGGCTTGCATTTATATTGTCTAAAATGCATGCAGTGTCATAATTAATACTGTATTTTGCATAACTTAATAAAAGACACCGGTGGATATATTTTGGGGCTGTTTTTTCCCTTCATTAAAACAGACCCTGGACAACAGAATATGGAATTGCTCTAAGTCCAGTAGGAGTTAATGACTAAAGCTCCTGATTTAGATTGCTTTGTAAAGGAGTATCTCTTTCTCTGTAAGCTCCAGAAAACTGGTTCACAGTCCACAGTGTCTGGGTGTGGAAGGATGACTTCCCATCAGTCTTTTGAAAGAAAGCAAGGAAAAAAGAAATTGGTTATCCACAGCTTATTCACTAGACAGGGTTCTGCATGCTGAAAGAAAACTGAAAACTACTGGAAAACCAATGATGTAAGCTCCTCCTCCATTACTCACAAACTTGACACAATCTTTAGGACAGTTACATCCCACGGTTGCCCTTTCTTCACATAGTTCAGTATTTCCAAAAATGATTTTTCTAAAGCCTCAGGAAAGTCTGGCCTTCTGCAGCTTATGGGAATTTTACCTCTGAGTATAAAAAGCTGTGGGTTTTACTGTACTTTTCGCATTTCCTCCATTGATTTTTCTGTTTTTCACCATTATGGAGTGTACAACTTGGAGAAGGGAAAGAGCAAAGGGAGAAGAGCAGAAAAACAAAAAGATGAGAAAGGGAAATCCTGTGGATTTTCTTCCTGGCTTCAGTATTGCTGTTTGGTAAGAGACAGAATGCAGCAACAAATATTTAGCTATTCTTTTAAGTCATGTTCATGAAACACATAATCCTATACTTAAAATACTGAGTCTTGACAGCTCATTTATGGGGAAAGACCTTGCTTAGTGCAATATGTGTTAGTACTCAGTGAAATCACTGTGGAAATCTGAACCAGTTCCTTATAAAGCTAAAATAATGATCTACCATTCAATAGGTATTAAGAAAATATACATTTTCTGCTGATTCCCTGAAAGCAGTTACCTGACAACTAACTAGGAGCCGGGACTATAGAACTGTTCATTTTCTACATAAGTATCTTCAATCATGAGGCCACAGATTCCATGCATTTGGCATGAAAAACTCCCATTGCTCTCCATATTCTTCATGGATAATATAAAAATTGGACCATTATTGATGTGTGCAAGTACTTACTGTGCTATTTGGAAGATCAGGCATCGAGTCTCTATAGTTCCTCTGAGATCTGTAGCAGCACCGAGGAGAACAATGGTAGCTAATAATAACACACAGGTAAGGCACAACATAACTCTAATGTGATGCTCATTTCAGTACAAAAGACGTAACAAATCTTGTGCTTTTATGCTCCCACATTTGTTCATAGTGAGTGTGAGTGGTAGGGCATGCCACAAATAATTCCATGAAGTCGATAAAAACTACATAGGATAAAGTTTCCAAAGGCTACTGCTTCTTATGGCAGGATGTGACCTGCAGTAAATAGACTTGGAGATATAGAAGAGTTATTTCCCCTTCGAAACACTAAGACAGAAAACTGTTGACTCATTCAGGTATATAAAATTTAGACAATCCCTCAGGCAAGACGTTAATTTCTCTGGTCAATGAATACAAGGATTTGTATGCAAGAGGTGAAAATTAACTGTTATCTCACTTAAGAAAATACGTAAGCTATGGAACAGTAAATTGTGTCATTTATGAACTGGAACACAGTGTCAAATTAATCCTTTTATAATATTGTTCATTAGTTGACCTAAAGTTCTATTTCAGCAATTACATAAAATTACATTTCTGCTAGATATTATATATCTGATTATTTAATATCCTGTTCTATTATATTCTTTCATACCACTGCAGTTTCAAAGTCTGCTTCTATGCTTCAATTGACTTTTTTTCTCAGTTTATGTGCACTAATATGTAGATTATAAGCAGCCTTTTCAGCCAATTAGTACTGGGGTTTTCCTGTAAAATAGCCTATAACTTTGCAACATTTTTCTGTAACAAATTCTGTTATAGAACAATATATAACCTTGTAATTAATTACAACTGAATCAATCACAATGGCTATAAAATTCTTTAATTTTAATGTGTTGATTTTAATCTCCCCTTAATTAGAAAAACTGACAGTAAGTTTGCTAATTTTCTATGAACATGAGAAAAAAGTTTTATAATTCACCCATAGATTTACAGATCTAACTATGGTTTGGCTGATTTTTCCAAACAAAAATACCATTGAAAGATTATAATAAAGGATTTATTCCTGGTGTTTTGGAGTTAATTTTATTGCAATCAATTTAGATTTATTGAGACAACCACAGAGAGAGACTTCAGGCACAAGGCTAGAATGATGATAGTTGTTTTCACAATAAATTTCAATTTTCTTTGTGGTAGTGTCTAAATTTTTTGCTTACCTTCAGTTTTCACACTGGGAGAAAGTAATCCAAGAAAACTGTGAAGATTTTTGGAGTATGTCATTGGGGATATTCAAAACTGCCTACAGAGCTCTCTTCACTTGGTCTCTCCAGACTTGCTGTGGTGCACTGTGGCTTTAGGAGGGTTCTGTTGTGCCATCAGACAACCTGTTTGGCTCAAGTACAGACTTACAGTCACTGAGATTTTAGGAGATTACACCTGGTTAAAAATAAAGAAGGAGAGAAGACACTTTGACCCAGGTGAAAGGAGTGGCAGATCTGTCTGCCACCATGTTCCTCAGAGAACTTACCTTCTGCAGGTCATTTCTGATAGAAGGCAGCATCTAAAACTTCACTGTCAGAGGAGCTTACTTCCCTTTTTCATTCAAGCAGATGTGATTTGATAAACTTGACTCTACTCTTACGTTCGTTTAATGACAAGTGACTTCAGAAATGGAAAACAATAGATCTTGAGCCACAGAACCCTCCACTCCAGTGGTTGAGAATTTGACGCGAAATATCTTTTCCCAAGGATACAAATGCCCACTTTTCCCTTAAGCATTACAAAAACGCCAAGGTGTCTACATGTTGCCACAAATCCTCACTTTTCCAAGGGACATCAGTTTCCATATGCAGGGTTTGTAGGTAACTATGTGTAACAGGTTGACCTTGGCTGGGCGCCAAGTACCTGGACAGTTTCTTGCCCCTTCCCTTTACCAATAAGATGACAGCAACTCATGGGTGTTAAGACAAGGCAGTTTAATACAAGCCAAAAAAAGATTTGCACATGCAGGAAGCAAAGCAAAGGAGAATCTAATCTCTACTTCCCATTCCACGAGATCAGCTCACGTCCTGAGAAGCAGGGGCCTACACATTGGTTGTCCCTTCAGCAGGCAGCCATCGGAGACAACCCCGTGCCCCCACCCCTGCTGTTCTTTTATATCTGAGCTGATGTCATACGGTCTGGAATATCCCTTTGGTCAGTCTGGGTCACCTGATCTGCTTGTGTCCCCTCTGCCTCTCCCTCACAGCAGTCAAAACAGTGGAGTGTTATCTCCTAGCACTGCTAAGGCTGCTGGGGCTCGGATAGACACAGTACACTATGGCAGGAATTTTGCTTTGATTAATTATTTCATTTGCCATGAAGAAGTACAGAGAGGGTGAGTGAAAGAAATGGCAAGTCTCCAAGAGTGCAGTAAAGCAGAAGATGAAAAATTTAATTTTAATGAATGAAATCTGAAAGCAGAATGTATATGATACAGAACACTGATCAAGGGAAAAACAAAGGGGGCTGAAAGTGATCAGAATGAGGCATATGAAATCACATATTAAAACAGACAAGAATATAAAAATGCTATCAGGTATACGGAATACAATTCACTAGTAGTAACAGTGCAAAAGTATTATGAAATCATGAAAATTAAATGCATTTTTTTCACATGTTTCCTCACTCCAAACTAAGGTTAAAAAAAGGTGCAAAATCTTGATAATTATGAATAACACGTTACTTTCTTTTAAACTTTTTATAAGCCTAGAAATAGCTAAAATTTCTAATTTTAAATAATGGCAAGCTATAATATGGGTAATTTTCAATTCAACAGTTTCTAACTTCTTCACCCAAACGAGAAAATTAATCAAACTAATCCCTTCCCCTTCCAGCACTTTTAATTAAAAAGAATTTTCATTCCATAATCTATCACAAAGCATGATTATACCGCTACTTAGATTAATTTCCCTTGTTTAATTTTAAAGTACTAATTGGCATCCTTTGGACATTAACAAAAACTTTCATCCTGCATTCATGCTTACAACTTTGTAATCCTTACAGACTATTATTATGTATCCCCTTAAACATTGCTTAAATTGTGCAGATGTAGTTCTCAGTTTTTTCTTGGAAGACACTCCCTTCAGGACACTGTTTCTAATTGTCTCCAAGGAACACCCTCCTGAACTTTCTACTGCTGAACACCATAATATTTTTCAATATGAGCACTGAGTTGTTTAAAATCCCTGCACAAAAATGCAGTACAAGGAAAGGAGGGGACTAGGCAGACTAGAACAACTGCATGCGTGATGATCCCAGCATTGGAATTCTCAAGTCATGGAACCACACCTGGAATATTCCATGAAGATCTGGGGCTCCCAACATAAGAAGGACACAGACCTGTTGGAGACAGTCCAGAGGGAGGCAACAAAGATCCTCAGAGGGCTGGAACCCCTCTCCTATGAAGACAGGCTGAGAGAGTTGGGGTTGTTCACCCTGGAGAAGAAAAGGCTCTGAGGAGACCTTACAGCACCTTCCACTATTTAAAGATGGCTACAAGAAAGTTGGACAGGGTCTTTTTAGAGGGCATGTAGAGATAGGCCAAGGGGGAATGGATTCAAACAGAGTAGGTTCAGATTAGATATTGGGAACAAATTGTTTACTGTGAGGGTGGTAAGGCAATGCAACAGGGAGCACAGAGAAGTTGTCAATGCCCTGTCCCTGTTTGTGTTCAAGGCCAGGCTGGATGGGCGTCTAGTGGAAGGTGTCCCTCCCCATGGCAGGTGGATTGGAACTGGATGATCTTTAAGGTTACTTCAACCCAAATCATTCTGTGATTCTATGAAGGCCTGCACAGTTTCAGTTGCAAGTTTTTTGGGCTGTAATATTTCTCCTAAAATCGATAGATATGAGGCTCCTTAATACCAGGTTTTCTAAACCTGTAACCCCCACAGAGCAGTTCCATTTCCAGCCTTAGAGATCTACACCACTTTTTAGAACTTCTGACAGTACCTCTGCTCTCACAACAGTCCTTGGTGTAAGCAGCAGCTTCAAACAACCATCAGCCAGCCATGCTGATCTACATGCATTAAATCGTGGCATGTTGTCTACATAGTCTTATAGCAATATTATCAGAATTTTTTATTGTTTTTTCCAACCTTTCCTTCATGTCCATTTCAAAAACTTCATTGTTATAAAACAACCTCAGCAATTCTTTAACAGCCTGTCCTTCATTCCAGTTCCTCTCACATTATTTTCTCTTTGATATTTTCTTTTTACTGTATTAGCAAAGATATTTTAGTAATTGAGAGTTTTTGTTTACCTCAAGTTTAAAAGAACAGTTTGAACACTAGTGCAATAAAAGAATACAAGGTTTTGCTGCTTGCGTAGTGAACACAATTCCACTGATGTTCAGTCTCGCCCTTTTCACTCTCTCTTTTCACATTCTATTCTCCAGAGAGATACTTTTTTTTTTTCCCTTCCCTCACTTGAAAAAGTTTCAGTTGCAATTCTTCGCTTTCAGTGTAGTATCTTTTATAACACTTGGATACAAGGGCTGTGTCCGTATAGAGATACAATTAAAACTTCTTGGTCTATCTTAATTCCTCCATATGTGTTTTCTAAATTAGTACATGCTTGAGAAGAAACTTCACATTAGGAGTGTGTACTTAAGTGCTATGCATGAACAAATTTCTATTTGATGGGACCATAACCTGTAGATTCACTACATGCCATGAGAATTTGCTGAAGTAGGAGCAATATACTCCAATTCTTTCCCATATTACTTAAGTGTATATGTATTCTGTTTCTAGTGAACAGCTACTGACCATTTTAATGCCAAGATATTCTGAAGCTGAGCTTTAACTACAAAAGCCCACGTTGTGGTTTAACCAGAGCTAGCAACTAAGCAGCATGCAGCTGCTTGCTCATCCTCCCCACAGTGGGATGGGGAGGAGAATTGTGAGGGGAAAAAAAGGGTAAAACCTGTGTGTTGACATAAGAATGATTTAAGAATTGAATTAAAATAAAATAAAATAATGATAATAATAATAATAATTGTAATGGAAAGGAAGATTAAAAAAAAAGAGAGCAATAAAACCCAAGAAAGACAAGTGGTGCACAATACAGTTGCTCACCACCTTCTGACCAATGCCCAACCCACGTCCTAGTAGTGATATTTCCCTTTCAGACAACTCCCCCACTGAGAACACTTTATGTACTGAGCATGACTTCCATGGTACAGAATACCTGTGACCAGTCCTGATCACGCTCCTCCCAGCTTCTTGTGCACCTCCTCACAGACAGAGCATGGGAAACAGTAAAGTCCTGGGTTTAGAGTAAACATTAGCTAGCCACAACCAAAACATCTGTGTGTTATCAGCATCATTCTCATACTAAATCTAAAGGACAGCACTGTACCCCATATGAGGAAAAAAATTAACTTTTATCCCAGGCAAAATCAAGAGAGCCCCTAACTGCTTAATTGCCTCAAAAGAGTTAAAATTACATTTCCACACAGTAAAGCAAATTTAACAAACAGGTCTTCAATTTAGGTTTCAAAATGCAAAGAAACTTCTTAAGATTTTAACTTATAAAGTCTTTCTTTCTAAAGTAACTTGTCTTACAAAACGTCTTCAAGTACCCACAAAGCCAAATCACCTCAAACCTCTGATTAGTAGAACAGAGCAGATAAGAATTACAGAATCACAAAGGAAACAGGATCCTAAAGCCATTTTTACTGCCATATACCACTAGGTCAAATTTTCCTAAAGCCTTGAAAAGTGTGAGTTAAATTGCAGCTAGCCGTGGAGATGAGAGCCTCGGAGAGATCCAGGAGTGTTCATCGGCAACAGCTGAAGGCAGAAGGCTCAGTTGGTGGCCACCCACCAGTGTCCTCCAGACAGCTTTCTACCCCACAACCTTCTTGCAGGTTTTGGAAGGCTGCTGGTCCAACTCCCTGAGCTTTCTCTTTTCCAGGCTCCCACAGCCCCCCTGCTGCAGAGAAGTGTGCTCTGCTTTCTGCCAGATGGGAGCTCCTCAAAGCTGTTGTTGGCCCTACATCCTACACCTGTGAGAAGTGGCAAGGTCCCTCCCACTCCTCCTTGCTGGGGCAAGGATCATCCCTGCACACACTTACTACATCCCAGAGTAGAAAGAACATCTTCATCTGCAAGGGCCAAACCGAGATGCATTAAATATCCCTTATGGGAGTTAAACGCCTTCTCAACAGCACAACCATCACTGATGAATATATATTAATACTTAGCTGTGATTATTTAGAAAAATTCTAATTTCTGAAGTCAGCTCTAATGAATTAATATTTAAATTTATCCACTCATCTAGATTTTTTCTTTGTAATATATGAGTCAGAGCAGATATACATATGAGCTGCAGAGCCACAGCAGTATTTACTACACCCAGTTGAGCAATGACAGTTCTATGTTTTAGAAGAAGAGAAACAGCAGCAAGTCCCAGATAAATTTGTAATGTCAATGTCAGTCAGTATCATTTCCCATTCCTGGTCTTCACGTGACATTGTGAAACAGATCGCAAGGAACAGAAGGTAACCTCAGCACATAAGGGTTATAAATTTCAGCAGGCCCCCCCTCAAGCCCTAATTTAGCTTTTTTTGTTACAGTATAAATCCTCTTAGTCTGGACACCAGTTGTGTAGGGTGGCATGAGGAGGAAGCCCTGCACTGGAAGCCCAGGCAGCATGGAACTTCTCATCTCAAGAAAGCTACTGTGCCACCGACCTAAGGAGGTAGGGACAACATTAACCGCATTTCTAAATGACAAACTACGAGTGTTGACTCTGGTGAGATTATCTTTGGCAGGGAGATAATTCTGGGCCTATGGTTCACTTGACTTTAATTTGACAATTTACTTCAATGGACCTTCAGCACTTCACAGTCTTTATCCTCCACAAATGAGGGAAATGCTCTTATCCCCAAAGCCCTGAGAGTCACACTAAAATGACATGCCTAATCCCAGCAAGATAGTAAGGAGGTAGCTATTTTAGTTTTAGCAGATTTTAAGGCTCTTGGCCTTGTGCTTATGTTATAACTTGAGAAATAGATAAAGAATGAAAAGCTCACTCTTAGCACAGGAGCTGTATCACTATTTTCTGATTCAACCCCACTTGTGATTTCAGAGTCCACAACAGCCTGAAGGTGAAGAAGGCAAGACCTGACTCTGGAAGAAAGAAAATTCAAAAATTAATCTGTACATTCAAACGTATAAAATGCCAAATCATTTCTAAGACAGTAGTGTCCATGTACAATCAAACTTGTATTTTCCATATTTTGGTCAGAGAATACACACAATGGAGCTGCCCACAGAAAACATGTAACTGAGCTGAGAATTTGCATCTTGATGTTTCAGACTAGATTGGATTTTCCTGATAAGATGCAGGATACATAAGGGAATGGAGGCAGAGGAGGAATGATGATTCTGTCAGCAAAAAACACACCAAAACATTCCAGTCACATCATCTAATGTGTTCCCATGATCTTTAGGGTACACTACAAAAAAAGTCCCAGGAAAATGTTTTTAGCAACAGACTATTTTCTTTCATTCTTATTCTGGCTTTTTTTCCTCTCATCTCTTTTTAAAGAGAAAAAAAATCATGTTGTGTAAGCTGCAGTGATATGGGGCTTTTTGCTAGAGATGTCAGCCCTGTCTACAATCACCTGACTTGTGTCAGTAGGGAAAAACAATCCTGAAACTAAATCTGTTTAACAGAAGAACATTTATTACTCAAGGAGAAATGGTCAAATTGAAAAGAATGTCAGTAAACAGCTCATTACTGAGATTTCAGAGCTCAGAAAGCCAAGGTGTGGGAACACAACAAATGCAGTGAAGTCACACTTTGCGAAGACTCTGAACAAGTATTTTATTTAAAATAGGTTTGGACTGCCTTTTTCTTTCCTTTCATTTTCTATTGATGATGAAGATGAAATGCACTTTTTGGCACTTCAGACGACACCAATTAAACTTGATTTCTTGCTTGAGCTCCTTGTAACTCCACTTGTCTCTGACTTCTAAGACTATTTTGTTTTGAGCTTTAAATTTCTGTTTTGCTTAGAAAGTGTTGCACCCACTCAAACACCCTAACTTTCAACTCATGAAAATACATACACAATTCCCAAGCCCTACCAAATAGTTGATTTGTCCAATACTTTATAAAAGGTTAAGATAATTCGCCTATCTTTTTATTCTTTAAGCTTATGAAGGATGGATTATATTTTATTACTTGATTATGCAGTACTTGACATAATAGTCTCTTGATTGTAATTGCATAAGCCATGCATATTGCATTACCTGCCTACCTTTACCAAATATCATGTTTTCTTATCCTTAGCCTTTTTTCCCCTCTGGATGTGAAATCTAACATTTCCTATTCACAGGTCAGTCCTTGGGCTACAATATCTCACCACACACCTATGCACACCTCGCATGCTGCATAAAGAGAAATGAAGGGAACTATTTGAACTTGGAGTATTTGCAGAAAGTCCATTACTCTGGGCTCTCCCTTTCCCTTGCTAGGCCTTTCTCTTTACACAGCTTCTTAAACTGAAACAGCAAAAGTTTCAGCATACAGTATTCAGAATTACTACAGAACAGCTGAGTTCCACCTCATTTCTCTACAGGCACCGACACTGCATGTATCACACTTCTTAACACCCTGCAGTTTATATTTATACTTGCTTGCAAGCCAAAGCTATTTATCAACATACACAAAAAAATCTGTTCAAAAAAGGCACCCCTCTGACCACAAACTATCTTGGCACATCTGCACCTACTTCCACAAGCTATTGATACTTAGGAATTGCTTTAGATATTTTTGTATTCTCCTGCTGAGTGGATAAAACTTCACACAACTGTTAAAAGAAATAGCTCTTACTGTAAGTAAAAAAAAAAAAAAAAGGAAAAACAACCAAAAACAGGGGGGAAAAAAAATAACCACTAAAAAAAAAACCAAAACAGGGAAGGCTTCCAAGAGGCAGGACTGATCAGAGCCCATCGGACTGGACTTGTACAGCTGTTTAGGAGGTGAGTAGGAAGTATCCCCCATCTGAGAAAGGCTCCAGAGGCACTCACTTCGTTGCAGAGCACACTCACTCTCTGCAGCAGGTGGATAACTGGCAAGAGCCCAGAAAAAAACTCAAGACTGTAATATTGGTGACAGATGGCAACTAGCAAAGTCTCTTTTTCAGCAGCTCTTTCAGGGGCTGGTGACAGTCAGATTTTGATCACATTTACACCAGTACAAATCACAGATGATGCCTTTAAGGCTCTCAGTTGCTATATAGATGCTATAGTAATAGTTGTGTTCCACACAGGAACATTTCCTCATTACACCAGTGATGGAGATTCCATGGGCTGCCTGGGCAGGTTTTGACATTTGTGGCATGCATAGTGGATAGACGGGATAGCTTTGAATACTCGGGAAGGTGGTGGGAGGTAAAAAATAAGGCAAGAGCACAAGAGAAAAAGAGGTGTGTTTCCATTTCATGTCTTGGGGTACACAATCCTACCCCAGGATTGTACAGCAACAAACAACAGACAACAGAGTGAAGTTAGACATATCAGAGAAAAAGGGAGAAACAGTAACCAAACCTGGAGACCTCTCATACCCTCAGGATCCAGGTTATGGTTAGTTTTCCCCTTTTTATTGCTGAGTCTGCTGCCTGTTGTCCAAGCAATAGAGACTGGAAATCAGGAGAGGATCAGTTCTGTTTTCCTCTGAGCTCACAGGGCAGACCTAAGAAAATGATTGTGTTCCCTGATGTTGCAGTCCCACATCTGCAGAGCAGGCACCAGGGCAGCAGCTCCTCCAAAATGTAGAACAATGGTGAAAAAACCATATAGCATAACTTGACTTACCTGTCAAAATTTTTCCTAATTAATAGTGGTGTCAGAGTCAGGCTTCTCCCTCATTGTGCTGGCTGAATTAATCCATTTTTCTCTGCTTAAGTCCTATGTGTGTCAAGCAGGAGCTACCCACTGCATTCAAATGTTATCATTTTGACATTCATCAGCATTTTCTCTCCTCCCTCAGCACTAGTGAAAGTTTTCATGCCATAGTTTATTTACAGTACATTCAATTCATGCCTCTAGCCATTCTAGAGACTTCCCACATACCAAGCCTTACAAAGGCTTTAGGGCTCATTTTAAACCTACTGAAGATACACAGACTGTGCTTTCTATGGAACGTCACATTTAATTGTCTTACACATCAGAATCACATTCAAATTATTCAGGAATTTAGACAAATTAGAATACAAACTGTAGATAAACTACTGATCTTGATCCTTCTCAGCATAACCCTGACAGCAGCTACAGCGACCTGCTCTGAATTCTATTTAACAACAGATTTTGGACTGCTGTGCTGGATTGTTTTTCTAGAAAAATAGCAGAGATTTTTGCTGGGCCAGTCATTTATCTTTGTGTGTGTGCCCACATCCTTAATAGAAAGAGGATATTTTCTACCATAAGGCTTGCAAATGTATGTTACTTATATTATAGACATATATATTATATTATTATTACAATAATTTCTTTCCATTTAAAACATTTTATTAATAACTTAGATGAGTTTCAGCCCTACAGCAAGGATATTTGTTCTGAAATCCGAGAAGCAAATTGGCTGCATTATAAAAGCAGAATGTACACTTCTTACCCCAGCCACAGATGAGACATTAAATGCAGGCCATTGAAACAAAAATAAAAGCCTAATTTAAAAACAGAAAATAATCAGTACAGAAAACTGTACAATAACATTACAGTGGGGAATAAATGTGTCCATCGAGCAGTGTAATTTCTTGAAAGATGAGGAACTCATTCCCCTGAAATGCTGCTCTCCTTGCAGAAGGCACTCCTGCCTCAGATGGTTGCCAGTTACAGAGTGGTTCTAATGCAGCCCACAGCAGACATGTCATTGTGTCAGGCTGACATCTGATGTGGTCAGCCTCCTGGAGTATGAAATCTGCTTATTATTTTCCCCTTCACAACAAAGTCGCAAGGCAACCTAGCTCTAGTTCTTTTATTTACTGCACTAAAGTGTTCAAAACACTTCCTGAAAACAGTGCAGCAATACAAAATGTACTGCAGTTTGCCTTCCACCTCCCAACACCAGCTTTCTTCTGCACCCCAGCATTTCTGCAATGGGACAGTTTTGTCACAGGCTTAGATGGGCCAAAAATGCATCTTGGTTAAAGGTGCTGCAAATAAACACCTCACTGTGTGCTATGCTTTAGGATCCTGTAGACTGCATGACTAGTGGTGATTATGTCCCAGTCTGGAGTCCTCAGCACAAGAAACATGGATTTGTTGAAGTGCATCCAGAGGGCTGCCATGAAGATTATCCAAGGGCTGGAGCACTTTTCCTATGAGGAAAGGCTGAAAGAGTGGGGGTTGTTCAGGATTGAGAAGACCCCAGGGAGATCTTGGTGCAGCCTTCCAGTACTTAAAGGGGTCTTATAAAAACAAGGGAGAGCAACTTTTTACACAGACAGTGATAGGGCAAGACAGAACAATGGTTTGAAATTCAAAGAGGAGAGATTTAGATTAGATGTTAGGAAGAAATTCTTTACTGTGTGGGTTGTGAGACACTGGAATAGTTTGCCCAGAGAAGTTGTGGATGCCTCATCCCTGTCTGTGTTCAAGGCCAAATTGGAAGGGGCCTTGAGCAACCTTGTTTAGCAGCAGGTGCCCCTGTCCATGGCAGTGAGGTAGGAACTAGGTGAGTAGGAACTAGGTCCATTCAAACCCAAGTCTCTCTGCAATCCTCCAAAACTTGTGAGAACGATTTCCAAAGTAAGCTTGAGAAATCCTATGCAAATGCAACAGACATTTTCAATTACAAACACCTGTGGCCAGCCTAGTGGAGACTGTCTCCCAAGTCTATCCATCACAAGGGTATTTCAGCTGCCTGAGGATGCAGGGGAGTGCTGAGCACTCAAACCTGCACCTTCCAGACTCCACTGGTTCCCCCTTCCTCCTGCATGTGGTGAGGAGCCATGTGAGAACTGTCTGTTCCAGGTACAACTGCCCAGACAGAGCTGGGCCTCTACTGCTAAGAGGACACAACTCCAGCGCACAGCATTCCAGCACATGGGACCTAAAATGAAATCCCACAGCTGGGAAATTACAGAGACAAGTGGCAAGTGCATTATGCTTTTCTCACCCTGATGCCTACTCCTGTGAAGTGACATTCCATGAGCAAGATTTCAGGAGCTCCTGCTCTATAATCAATCCAATAAAAAAGAACATCTGTTTTCTACAGTGTGTTACAGGGAGAAATCAGAAAAGGTTCAAGCACACCATCTATGTCTTAAATGCACCAATAGGTAATAGAAGTATTAAAGAGAAACCGAGCTTTATCATTTCATTGGTTGCACATGCCACACCACTAGAAAAAGTTCCTAAAAAGCTGCTTGGATGATGGGCTGATCTGAAGGCTAGTTTCTGGAAAACTAGGCAGCACACCAACATGAACATGAAACAATATGCCTTTTTCACAAGCATTGTATTATTTGTTTGATGGAAGATGTCATTCCAAACAGAGGGGTCAGCGATAAGTACTTAATAACTTTCCAGCCACAGCTGTTGCCACCACACTTTAGCATGATCTCTACAGGCCAAGGACAACTGATGGCTGAAAGTCTCTCACCATCAGGTTTCTTTGTGGTTGAACCCATGAAGGGAAGAGTGCATCACAGGCATTCAACAATGCAGGAGTCTTTGTCCTGAGGAGTGACTAAGGAATGACAAACAGAGCTGAGATGTGTTGCAAAAGTTCTATTTAAAAGCAGAAACAAGAGGTTAGTGTAGGATGTTGAGAGGGTTAGACCTGGATGGTGATATTCTGTGGAAGCCTTTACTGAAATTCCTGCAGTCTGACATTGATGAGACTGTGTCCCACGTGAACGTAAAAATAAATCGCCCACATAATATCACAACACTTCAAACATACTTAATCGTCATGAATTTTTCTCACTGAGATTTAGAGTAGCACTTGCTCAAAAGGGAATGACTGTACAATTTGAAATGTAAGCATCTAGAGAGCAAATTAATGTCTAATTACAAATGCTAAAAATAAAAACAGAGCTATTAATTTCAGGAGCAAATTATGAACCCTTATGAAGAAAAATAACATCCCTCTAGAAAATATCTGAAGAGTCCATTGATATTTTTTCCATAATTTACTCAAATTGCTGCCAAAATTTTCCTCTGACAAGTTCTCTTACGAAATTATTTTGTATTCCCTCATACGATTGCCACCTTCCAAGATGATCTCAGGTTCAGGAATAATTAATGTGAAACTAACGGGAATTTATTAAACTAGAGGAGTTTGGTGGAGAGCTAAGTACAGCTAGGCTTCCTAACTCAAATAAAAATGGTACCATCAGATCTCAGTGCAGATTATAAAGAACATGATTTGTCTCAAATAACTTTCTTGACAGACACCAAAGTAAAATGTAGTTTAAAACACACTGAAAAGGTCATTATCGTCATTTTTTTTAGGCCTGCAGTTCCCAAAGGAATGCTTTAACATATTAGGAAAATGGGAGGGTAGAGAAAAGGTGGAGGAAAGGAGGCTCAGGACTCCCTTGTGTTCTGCAGCAACAGAACATAAACAGCCAATCAACCTCTCTAGTGCCAAGGCCAAGACCCACCAAACAGACATTGCAACAGGAAAAGTAGTTTTCATTTGGTAGAACATCAAGTCCAAGGGCCAATTCAATGTCAAGTATTTTGTAGAATCATATGCTGAGTTGGAAAGGACCCATCAGGATCATTGAGTCCAACTCCTGTCCCTGCACAGGACACACCATAAGCCAGAGAGCATTGTCCAAACACTTCTTGAACTCTCTCAGGCTTGGTGCTGTGACCACTTCCCTGGGGACCCTGTTCCAGTGCTCAGTCACCCTTTGGGTAAAAAATCTTTTCCTGATATCTAAACTAAATCTCCTCTGACTCATTTGTATGAGAACATCCAAATTTGAACACAGGATTTTTGTACGAAACATCTGTAAGTAATGGCCAGAATGCAAGCATTTAAGCCAAGGATTGTGCTTTGCCCAGGTCCTGGTAACAGTTTTCTTTTGTAAAAAAGGACACATTTTCTGTTATTCCAGTGGATTTAGTTCAGTTACACCAAAGAGACTTGTTATAAGCAACTGTAAAAGTAAGGGGAGAAACCTCTTATTCCTTCAGAGAAACCTTGTCAGACTTCACATTTGCAAATGTCTTGAAGGAAGGTTTCATCTCTCTGAAGAGCATTCAAAATACACCAAATAGAAAAAAATCCCTAAAGGTGCATAATTAATGTGGCAGTTCAGCTAGTATGTTGAAAAACAAGGAAAACACTGTATACATCATTAATAAAAAGATTATTTAAAATTGCACTTCTGAAGAAGAGACCAGAGGTCCAAATGTAAATTATATCAGATGCTGGAATCCCCAAAGCATTGTCTTTATTTTAATAATGACATGTTATCTCCACTTCCTTCCCTGTAAAGCTCTCAAAATGCCAATTATCCAAGGTAGTACACAGCTTCTTGGGTGAATTTTGCAACTCACCTGTCGCTGAAGCAGCCGTGACTGGACTGCTATAGCAGTGAGTATAGAGTTACTAACTGAAAAATAAAGTGCTCCAAGGTTGTCCAGCAAGTACAGCCACAAATTACAGCAAATTTATATTGGTCTTTATAGATAGGTGCAGTAGGGACCAAAGAAAAGCTCTTAGCTCTTGGCCAGCATGGCAGTGCAGCCTGAGCAAGTTACACAGCTGAAAGACAGGTTTATTAGCTAGAGGATGTCACCAGTCTCACCTTGCAGCTTCACAGATCTAATGAGGTCACAGGATGAACGCAGCAAGGTTTGTCCACCTGAAAAGGACCATGAAGTTACTCCTAGATGTGGTAGCTAGAGACTTTGACAAGTGGAGGCTGTGCTCAGGTTACCCCACAGCCCAGTGCTCAGCTGGCAGGTCCCTTCCCAGCTTCACCAACTTCAGCTTGCACTGCCTCAGCATGTTTGAGCTTCCTGAACAGCCACTCTCTTGGCCAAGGGCACAGCATGTCCTTCAGTAGCAGACACTGCTCATGACATCTAAAGGCCTTCCCAAAACTAGTTCCTCCCACTCTTTTTATTCACATCTCATATTTGTCCCCACTTTTAGGACTGGGCCCATTCCTTCCCTGGACACAGCCATGCCGTGTACACACCTCTGTGAATAGTGCTGAACTCTTCACATCTCCTTCTTATGTCCCATGATTAGCCATATCCATTTCTCTCTGCTCTCATCTTGCCTTTCTTTGCTTATCTTTTCTTATACCATTTTTCACTTAACACTGCCATTCATTCTCCAAGCCCATTCTCCCTTTTCCTCCTGTTCTCCTGCTACGGTACAAAGCTTTCGCAGACTGTGCTCCTTACTGTGTGCTGCCACCTCTCCTCCCACTCCAGGTGCACATCCCTAAAGGAAGTCACACCTATGCTTGATCCAAGTGCTACATAAAAGTATTGCAGAACTGAGTCTCAGAATACAGGATTTGGGGGGCTTGCTGTTAGTCTTTGGTTTATGATCTGTGATCCACAAATGGCACCTGATTTAAAAAAAAAAAACAAAACATGGAATTTCTGTATATATTCAGATGTCTGCATATCATGCAACCTATGAAGAGTATGCAATGACTCGTGTATCTTTTTACACTAAGGTGTGATTCACCTGAGTTGTCACCATCAGCCATTTAGTTTTTGAGACACAAAAATTAGGGCCAATTAAAAATTAAAAATCAGAGTACAAACTGAAGAGAGTTTGAGATTAGTACCAGTGAACTGAACAGAAAGACTACTTCCTTGTGGAAGGAAGCCCATATCTTTATCTGTCACCAGTATTATAATCTCCCAGGAAGTTTTTTTGTTTTTTAAAACCTCTCATGTTTGAGAAAGTTTTGGATATAATTAAGACTTCATTTTATGGCTTTTGCACAGATTCTGAGGTTTCATATCTCGTTAAAACATTATATATTTGAGGTTGCAACAAAGAAAAATTAGTCTATAACACGTCTACAGTTCACAGATTGCATGTTGCATATTAATGACAAAATAAGCATTTTCATTTTTGTACTAAAAGCAGTACATGATTTGAAATGGTTGTTGCATTTCAAGTCATTGTATGCATTAAAACCAATGCCAAGGGTACAAATCCACAGTTTTATGGATTGCATCCAGATTTGCTGGGGCTAATGGATCTTTTATCTTGACTTGTTAGAAATTCACTTTGAAAACAAGAACTTGCCTTATCAAGAACAAACAAAACAAGGAAAGAGAATAAATTGAAATAATTCATTTTCTTTATAATATATATTTCAGTTTATTATATACACATGTTATATATTTTTTAACATATATGTTTATTTTATATATATATGAGTTATATATATTACTTATGGAATTCTTTACCTGGTATTCAATTTAAATAATTTCCTATGCACTGTGAGGGGGAAGAGCTCTGGAAGTTACTTATACCACTTAGTAGAAAGGCAACAAAGGAGGTGGTTATGCAATAAAACTTGAAAAATAACATAGTTCATGGCGAAGATATATCTAAATGATATTTTGAGGCAATTCCTTGCCACTTGTTTCTAAGTAAGTGGTAATAATCTGAACACAAGAAAATTGCTTTCTCAATGTAACCAGGTTCATACCAGAGAAGGTACACTTGCACACAAGCTTACTCTTGTAAGGACACATTTCAAACATTTCTCAGTATATACCTCCTTCAGAACTAGGAACAATACCTGAGTTTTCCAGCCCTGCTGAAGGAAATTGGAGTCAAATGGATCTAGGCTGAAGCCGTTGGGACTATAACTTCAGGCATTTTCATCCTTTATGAACTTCAACCTTCTCCAAAGTGTTCCTGCCAAAGTTTTTAGATTGATTTTAAGAGGCACTTACACAAAAATATGAAAACTCAGTAAGAATTATACTTGGATGAAGCTCTATCATTTCTGTGCAGTACCCATGTAATTTCTGGTAGGCTTCTAAATAAGCTTGTGTAGGATATCCAGGGGCTGGGGAAGGGAGGTGAATAAGCTCAGTTCCATTAAACTTCCACCAAAAGCCACTAAAGGGAGCCCTACTCCCCTCTACAGAGCCATCATTCCCATTACAGACTAGGCTGCTCTGTCCCAGCTT
This sequence comes from Calyptomena viridis, assembly GCA_013390005.1. Taxonomy (NCBI): domain Eukaryota; kingdom Metazoa; phylum Chordata; class Aves; order Passeriformes; family Eurylaimidae; genus Calyptomena; species Calyptomena viridis. The sequence goes on from WEIV01012605.1 coordinate 38,882, forward strand.
GGAGTCATTTTGCATATGTGGCAAGATTCATCAAGTTCTGGGCAGTGGCCAGCTTGTCTTACTGCCACTGGAGATCAAGTGACTCTAAAATGGCTTTCTTTTCCCCTCATAAATTAATTTCCTGCATTTCCACTCTTTGAAGTGTGAAAACATCAGACTACGACCACTCTACACAGAGTGGTGAGTCACAAAGAGAGTGATGAGAGATTTATAAAAGAAAGGGGAATGTGCCAAAGATTCTCTGAAACTCCTGAGGCTACATTTACATTTAGAAGTAGTAAGGCCCAACAAGAGTAAATTTGTAGAGTTTGTCTCATTCCTGAAATCACAGCATTTAACCTACATGTGCTTGGGAGAGCAGGGGATACTCTGAATTATCTCCAGTCTTGTCCCACCAGCTGGGACATGCTAAATATGGTCTTGGAGCACAACTCATTTAAATTCATCTGAGGAAAATGCAGTTTGTGTGCTCAGTGAACCAAAGCATTGTAAGTGGCAATAACTCTGATGGGTGGGTTTTGTTTTTTCTTTTCCAAAAAAAAGTGCACTCCTGACAAGGTACACTTTGTATGAGCTGATATAATAGAAAGGATATGCAAGATGTAAAGCAGTAAGCAAAGGTAGAAAGAGAAGCAGACTGAAGAGAGGCTAAGAAAGAGTGAAGAATCTCTCAAAGTAATAAGCCTCATTAAAACTGGAAAACAGGCAAGAATGGAGTGAAAAGTGCTCTGGAATTTCTGCCTACCTTTCTAAAGACAGCTGGAATGGAAACCTGAAAGCCTCAAGTCAGTGCAAAGTAAAAAACTATGAGAAGATGAATGTAGTGTAAGTATATAGACTTCTATACCTTTAATTTTGAAGACAAGGTGCTGAAACAAGGAGAGAAAAACTGAAAACTAAATGGTGAAGATGCAAGCAGTGACTAGGAGGAGCTGGGATTAAGAGAACAACATCAAGGTTAGCTGAAGAAAGCAGAGCAAATATTTTCAGTTGAATGCCATTCAAACTAATACATTAGGATAATGGGAAATTTGAGATCCCATAATTTTTTTATCTTTCTGTTTTGTTCTGTTCTGCCAGTCTTGTAGCTTTATATTTGCCCATCCCCTGCAGAAAGAGTCATCCTATTACCACTGTAATGCCATACCTTATTTTCATGATGAGGCCTATAGCTGAAATACAGAGTGACTCACCAGCAGTATTTCAGCTGAGTGAACACAATGATTCTAATAACTGTCTTCTAATTAGCAGGTTTTTGAGATAAAGAGAGTTGAATAGCTTGCATCTTCTGACACCCCAAATTAATAACGCTCCAGTAGCAAATAATAAAGTGGTAGAGATTGGCATTATTACTTTTTGGTACAGTACAAAATAGATTAAAATTAATCTGGCTTGTTTATCTACAGAGTCTAGACCATTTCAGAATGCTGGAGATCTCTGCCTTGGCTCTAACATACGATGCCCTAAAGAGCTCTATATAAAGCTAAAAGAACTGCTCCTAAAGCAAGATTCAAAAATTTCTAGATTACAGTTTTATGAATAAAATTAATTAACCAACAATTCATTACATTCTAAAAGCTTCATCTGACCATAATAATCCTTGTTTGCAGCCCAAACAGTATTTGGTAATTGCAGAATGATGGAGTAATGTGGATATTTTTTGATTACAGTTCATTACATAACAAGGAAGAATTTGTCTTTGAATCATAATGAAAACTTAATTGACACCACTATTCTAAAATATTTCCAATTACTAAATTCCAGTCTGTGTCTTAATCAGTTTTATATTAGAAAGAGATTTTAACAAGATAATGCTGTGAAAATAATTTCATTGCATTATAAAACCTTTGGCTATATCTAATAAGTAATTAAACTCCACCCATCTTGGAAATCTGACACAAATGCAATTCTAATTTTAATATTCTTTAAGATTACACAGTTTCAAGTTTCTTTTATTTTTCTCTACCATTAATCAAATTTAAGCTTCTCTCTCTCCTCTCCCCAAATAGTCTAAAATATATACTTGCAAGATAATTTCAGGAGGGATAAATGCTTGAACCAGAATCACTCCTCAGCACACAAGTTAAACTTAAGCAACAACAGGGGTAACCTTACAAAGTGCAGTTACTTTTCTACACAATATATGCAATGATTCCCAAGGACTGCTCTCACAGGACTTTCCCTCTATCCAGACACGCTCGTAGCTGAGGCTGATTATGCCGAGATCTTGTTCAGATATAGAGCAGTGTTCACAAAATCTGGGGCTTCATCCAATAAGGCATTTCCACCAGGAGTTCACATTTATTTCAGAGGCCTTTCTCAACACTGTGTGTAATAAAATAACAGGACAGATAATGTAATAAAATAATAAGACGGATCATCTCCTATGGAGATACCAGGATGAAACAGGAACAATTACAGTGCTGCCCATCCTTCATATAGACACACCTGGCTGCAAGGAGTTTTTAAGTGGCAATAGCACATTTGGAACTAAAAAATGGAAGAACAGGGAAGAACACAGAGCCACTCTCTTAGAAAATGCTGTAAAGTTGGAATTCAGCCTGCCCAGCAAGAGCAAGAACTACCTTACTTCCAGCTGAAGTCCTGCCAACATTTATGAAGATCCTACAGCTTAATTAGAAGTCAAAATCACTGAAGCAGATTTCATTTAAAGGTACAGCTGGCCTGTATATTAGAGGCACAGTCAACAGAAGTGCAAAATTCAGGCTCCTGTTGAACACCTAGTTGCTGAACAAGGAAGTAAGAAATGAAGGACAGTCTGGGGAAAAAAATGTTGCTTTTGCTATGTTGCATGGTTCACTTAAATTTAATGCCCTGTGTTTCGACCCATCATAACTGCTGATGAGATGATTAAAAACATGAAGCCAGAACATCTTGGTCCAGGTTTCAAACAATGTAACTGGATCCACAGTCTCGATATAGTCTTATTTCTTACAAGCAATAAGGAACATAAATGTAAAGCAACGGACCACATTTTGCTCAATAATTAATTCAAATCTGCCATTTACAAGAGTGCTCTGAAAATTTCTCTCTGAAACCTTTTTTAACCAAGCATGCAAAAAATGGATAGAAATCCCTTGCATTTGTGGCAGTAAGAAAAAATCAGAAAAATAAAAAGATGCTAAAGATGAAAAGTTGTTAATATACATGGCTTCCGGATTCCATGACAGATAAAATATACTCAACGTATGTCCTGTGTATATTAAATTACCTTTATAGACCTTTATAATTACCTTTATAACCAGACCAAACACAAGCCAAGCTTATAGAAATCACTACAAGATAGTCCATGTTTACATGAGTCAAGGTTAGGAATACATATGGTTTATGTATTATGGTGGGGTTTTTTCATATACACACACACACATGCATATAAAATATTTTCTAGAACCAAGCAATACAAGAGCAGGGAATGCAAATTTACACTTACGGACAATCTATATATATGTAAATAGACAATGATGGCCTAATGAACTTTCTATTTTCTGCACAATAGCCAAGCTCCTGTCTGAATGTCAAAAAACTCTTGCTGCACTGAATAGGATGATGACAATTTTCTGTGTCTAAGTGACATCAAGAAGTATGGAGAAATGCATATGTGTTTGCAATAAATTAGTGTAATGTTAATTGTTTTCCCCCCAAGCAACAATTCCACTATATCTTGTGTACTGACTTGTCAAGAATAATAGGAGCAAAGTAGTGAATAGAGACATTATGTATAAAAAAAAGTTTATTTTTTCCTTAAAAATATTCATACATAGTTTCATTTTGTTTATATACAGTCAGAATATAAGTTTACAACTCAAGTTTAAAGATCAGGATTTCAAAAACACAAACATATTGATTTCAGTATTAGGTACAAGTTATCTGTCACACCTTTTCCTGGAACTCTCAGAAGGTGTTTTACAGCAAGGTGAGGTGACAAGAGACTACCCATATTCAGAAGAAGGAATCCCACATGCCCTGTAATCTTCCCCCTTCTTGTGCATAGAAGCTGTTTTGCCTTGAACTACAGTATTGCTCCTCCAGCCCTTCAGTGACCAGGTCACGGAGCTAAACTAGTTTAAGCTAGGGGGAAAAAAATCCCAGGAAGATGAAATAGGCATTAAGTGATCTGAACATCAACTTCTGCTAAATAATATCTCCTTGACTTTTGGTGCAGACAAGAGGAAACAGCCTCAAGTTGCAACAGAGGAAGTTTAGACTGGATAGTAGAGAAAATTTCTTCAGCAAAAGGGTTGTTAGAACAGGCTGCCCATGGAAGTGATTGAGTCACAATCCCTGGAGGTACTTAAATATTTGTAGATGTGGCACTTTGAGACATGGTTTAGTGGTGGACTTGGCAGTGCTGGGTTAAGGTTTGGCATTGATAATCTCAAAGGTCTTTTCCTAAATGACTCTATGATTCTGTGATAAAACATGGTTTAAGAAAGCTGCATGGAAAAGACACATAATAAAAGCAGTAATTTTTTTAAGTTTAGGTACTCAAACCAGGGTGGGATTAGATGACCACCAGAAGATTGACAGAAAAGGGTCAGAAATTTGTCATCAGGGCCAAGAGACAGAGTAGGACCACTTCTTTGCTCAGCAGCTAACCACAAGACCATCTTCACTGCATTATGAAAGCATACACTCAGAGGTCATATAAGAAAAGACAACAGTCTCTCTCCTGCTTACAACACATCACAACAAAATTTCACATTGCATACCCTGGTTTATTTCCTAAGCCTTTGACAGACTAACGGGAGACATCTTGAAATTAACCCTGCTTGTTATTGCCAGATCTTGATTTCTCCAGCCCAATCACATGTTGCAAGGAGTGATGGCAAGACTGGATGAAATATTGCACTCACACAAGCTTCTTTATGTGCAGACAAAGTGCGAATAATCCTCGAAGTATGATAGTTGTAGAAAAACACTTTGCCATCTGAACTTCCTGTCACCAAAAGTGTTCCATCTGGAGAAAATTCACAGCCCACTGCAAATCCTTCCACCTGTGAAAATCAGTAACAGTGTAATTCTTGATGCTGATTAGAAAAGTTCATTGTGGTACGCTGAAAATTAATATAGTACAAAAAAAAAGTATCTTTAAATAAACATACACTAAAGACTTCTCCAGGTGTTTAAGACACAGCTATATCACAAATTTATTTAATCAAGCTATTAAGTAGTCATAAAGTCTTCTAATAACTATTTTCTTCAGAGTGCATATGATTCAAAATAGACTGGCACATGGGAAAGCAAATGAAGCCAATTAATATCTAACGCTGATTTATAATAAAACACTATTAGCAGACATATTAAGAAGCAGAGGTACTTTGCTATCTATCTTCCTTCTAAACTTGGACACTGAGTTCCTGGTGAAGAAGGATACCTTATGTCCTTCGTATCTTTTCTTTTTGTTGATTCGATACGGCCGCTGGGCAGAAAACAAAGCCATGTAGTTCCCATTTGTCTGAGCAACAAACATAGACTCTTTTGGGTGCAGAGTCAGACTCGGGCAAGTGTAACGCTCCTGAAAAGAATTTTAAAGAAAATTTTGTTGTACAAAACAAAAGATTTGTTCAAATGATTCAAGTTACCTTTTGACACATTTAAGAGCCCATAAAAGGCAAGGTATACATAAATCATCTCCATAGTATACATTACATAAAGATACTTACAAACCATTGAAAGTTTTACATCAAGACAAATGCTAAGTGAAATCTCCACCTCAATTTCCTAGATATTGATCAAAATCCCATATTGCTCTGAAACATAATTATACTGCAGAACAGCTGCAGAAAGGTAACTCCAACCAGATGGTTCTCAATCATCCTCTTCCTGCCAAGGAAAACCAAAGTTTGAATGTGAAAATGAATCCTCTTCTCTCATATCCCTTCCTCCACAGCCACACTGTGCCTTCCAGGCTACTTGTTGTGGTTTTAAGTAGCCAGAGTTTTTTATTAGCTGGGGGGGCCTATGAGAGAGGCTTCTTTAAGAAGCTGCTGGAAATTTCTTAGCTCCAAGCTAGCCAAGGTCAGCTGACAAAGCATCTGTGATAACACATTTAAGAAGGAGAAAAAAAAAGTTAGGCAGAACATCATGGCCACTTAGGAGGGAGGAGAGTGAGAAGTTTGATTAACACCAAGGTCGGAGAGAAGGAGAAAGAGAAGATGCCTTAAACACTGGAATAGGGCCCCAGCAACCTGTGGGGAATCTTAGGAAGCAAAGAGTTGCTTGCAACCCATGGGAGAGACGCCACATTGGAGAAGATAAGCACTGGAAAAGAGAGGCTGTGATCCTGTGGGATGTTTGATGTCCATGAGTGGAGTGAGGAGCCTGAAGAGAGTCCTGTAGGCCGTGGGAAGAAAAGACCCATGCTGGAGAGGACCGGTGGCCCGGGGAGACCCACCCTGAAGCAGCAAAGCAGCTGCAGAATGACTGCACCTATGGTAAAGTGACTTATGTGACAACAATACCTGAAAAGCTGTTGTCAGTAATAAAATCTAAGAAGCAGTTTGTAACAGACTGTTTTCATGGAGAAGACCCCATGAGGAAAGCTGGGGTGGGACTCTCTCTCTTCTGAGCAGCAGCAGAGACAACCTCCAACTGTAACCCCCCCACTCCCATCTTCCCAGGCTGCTGAGGGAAGGAGATAGATCTTTGAAAGAGGGAGGGCTGGGGGAGAAAGGTGTCTGTAACATCTATCAAACTTCGCACTCTTAAACTCTTAAGCTCTGATTTTAGTAGTAGTAGTGAATACTTAATATTCTAAGTTAGAGCCTGTTTTGCTTGTGAAATAGTTAATAAACAGGTGCTTGTTACCTCATCATAAAAGTCAAGGTTTTGTTTTTCCTTCTCTGAGAAATTTTGGATGTGTGTGTGGGCTCTTGGCATTTAGCTGGAGTCAAACCATAACACTTCTTTGTACAGTTCTCAAATTCTTCATCCTCTCAGTTCTGGCCACACTGACAAGAACAGCAAACACCTCATTGAAAGAGACACCTTTCCCCATCCTGCTCTTATTAAAAAAAAAAAAAAAAAGGAAGAAATAACCCAAAAAGATCATTATTAGCCTCCTTATGACAGTTATGTAGGCTGCTGCTGGCTGCAAATTCATAAATATCTGCAGTAATTAATAGGACTCGGTTTTACTCTAGAGTTCTTATTTAAGATTGAAATAAGATTACTTTCAAAACTCTACATGTTGACTCCACCAGAAATCAATTGCTCTCTTAAGGCCTCCACCAGGTCCAAAACTCTTCTAGTTTCAGCCTTACCTAAAGATACAGTGCTGAGTTTTGATACCATGAATAGAAATTAAGAGAACTTTGGCTGGAGGATGCACCTACATGTGAAGAACACCAGGCTGACAGTGACCACTGGACACCACTATGTGGAAAGAACATCAGACTGCTTTTGTTGTGTGACTTGTGAGTGAAGGACTGGGAAGGAAGTTCTTGGTACTGTAAGGTATTGGGCACAATGCACTGCATGTTTCTGGGGAGGAACTGAGTCTAACAACATGGGATCAGAAAGCACAATGCAATCTGCAGGAGCACTGTGCTGTTATGCTGGGTATGCTTTAGTAATGGGTTATGTTAGAGCTCTTAAGTATTCATTCATTAATGCAGACAAGAAATAGATTAAGTCTTGTTGGGATCTAATCTTTTTGGAGAGCTGAGGAGTTCTCTCCTACCTCAAAGGTTTTAAAGGTGAAATTCAGAAAAGTGAGGCAGAGTTTGCAAAACCATCACCAAGTTGTTTATTCACTACAGAAAAGAGAGGCAGGGTAAGTCCCTTTCAGAGATGTTGTAGTCACGAGAAGGGAGGGGGGCAGATTGTTTATTTGTTACTCCTTGATTACTGAACCTGTCTGGTCCACAATTTATACATTCACAGTTGAATTTCTTCTTCTAAATCTATCAAACATGTTGATAGATCCAATCTTGGACAAAGACATAACCGTGAAAATTAAACATGAAACAATTCCATTAAATACACATTCTTGTCAGCAGAGAACTGTTCATCTCAGCCAAACAGCATCTATATACAATCCAATCATATTATATTACATAGGATATTAGACTTGGGTCTTCAAAAAAGACCCAGGGAGTTGAAATTATCTATATTAACTTCCTTGGTAATCTCCTTTGAAGCTGTCAGCCTTTCTAGACAATTTAGTCCATTAAATATCTTGCTTGGATAGATGACTGAGAGAAACACTGCACCTGTACTGATAAACACAAATTTTGCCTCTGTGATTATGCCCCACTAGGTATCTACATGCATGTATCAGGTTGCTATTGCTATGCGAATATTAAACTCAATTTCTAAATAGCCCTCATTGCAGCTGATGAAAAATGTATGAAAAAGTGTGGGAAAAGAAACGTGGCACTATAGCAACTACTGCCATGCACCACTGGCAAGTCAGAACAACACTGCAGAGTTCTTGCCTAAATATAGCTTAGATGTCAGTGAATTAATACTGAAATGAAAATATTTTAAACATAAGGAGACCTCTCAGTCTTCAAGGTCATTTTTTTAAGAACAATGGAGTGTTACATGTAAAAATAAAGAAAATCATCAACATACATGAAGAGCATCTTATACATCATGTGATGATCTTATTAAAAATTAAAAGCTTTTCTTTACTTTGCTGACAAGTATGTAACATTAAATCATGATCCAAATAATACTAGTTGTTAATCTTACATGAAAAATCTGATTGGAGATTTTTGCAGCACTTTGGAAGTCCCATGCAATGATGGTACGATCAGCTGAGTCCCGGCTTACTGCATCTGTGCTTGTAAGAAATTCTCTTCCTTCAGGGAGAAAGAGTATATCCAAAGTCTGTTGTACTGCAGCTTTGTACACTCTTAACACCTAGTGGATAAAAGAGTTCATTATTTTTTGACATATTAGAACACAATAACCTATGTTTTCCACCTTCGTAGTAACTATCTACATTAGATTATATATTATTTTAAAATGTGAAAAAGTAACTCAATTTAAAATGTCGAAAGACTAGTGTGTTAAATTACTTGGTCAGTGCATATAAAGAGTCAACATACAGGAAAATTCAATGAGATTTAAAAAAAGTATTACTGTACAATTTATATATTATATTTATATATACATAAGATTCTGTTGTAAATTACCAAGAAATTAAGAGTTAGATCCAGAAAAAGCTTTAGACAACACAATGTTGTGAAGCTGAGTCTACACAAACTCCCTTCTACATTATGAACTCTTCCAGATTCCCTAGAAGAGGCAAAAGAATCTTTGGTAGCAAACTGGCCATCTTGGTGAGCTGGGCTTTAAATGAAGGACTCAAGGCACTCGGGGAGTCCACAGTGGCAGTGCACACCACTGCAACCACCTAGGGAACAAGCCAGGCCAACCAGAGCAGCAACGAATATTCCTTAGCTGCCTCCCAAGATGAGAACCAGACCAACCACTTCAGATGTACATGCACCAATGCACACAGTCCAGGAACAATCAGGAGGAACTGGAGCTCTGTGCCCAGTCAGAAAGTTGCGATATCATAGGAATGACTGAAACATGGTGGGATAAATCACATGAGTGAAGGATCGCAATGGGTGGCTATAGGCTGTTTCATAAAGAGGGAAGAAGGGAAGGAGACATGCTCCATGTTTGGATGACCTATTAAATGCCCTATTAAATGCTGCTGTATCAGTATCAGAGGTGTCGTCTCCAACGGGGAAAGAAGTCAAATGAAGCATGAGACTGGAAAAGCCAGCATGAATTCACCAAGGGCAAATCGTGCTCGACAACAAAGTAACCTGCTCAGTTGATGTGGGGTGAGCAGTGGACACTGACTACCTGCATTTCTCCAAGGATTTTAATACAGTTTCTCAGTGCCTCCTCCTAGAGAAATTGATGTGTTATGGTCTAGACCCCTGGTTCATGCAGAGGGTGGGGCCCTGGCTGATAGGCAGCATGGAGAGAGGGTGGTGGTAAATCACTCCTTTCAAATTGGCAACCTGTCACAAGTGGGGTCCCCCAGGAATTTATATTGGGCCCAATGCTGTTTAATATCTTCAAAAGTGATCTGGAAGATGGGTTAAGTATACTCTGACACAGTTTGTCGATGATACCAAACTGAGTGGGGAAGCAGGCACTTCAAAAGGAAGAGCCACTGTGCAGGAAGACCTAGATAGACTGGAAGAGTGGGCTAACAAGAGGCTTCTGAAGTGCAACAAGGACAAGTGTAAGATCTTGCACACGGGAAAATACAATCCAGGAGTGCAGTACAGGCTGGGGAGCAGCTCTGTTGAAAGGGACCTGGGGGTCCTCATGGACAACAAGCTCAGCATGACGACAAGCACCTGCAGCAAAGAAGGCCAACTGGATGCTGGGTGGCATCAAAAAGGGCATCTCCAGCAGAGATAAAGTCATTGTCCCACTCTAGTCAGCTCTTGTCAAGTTATACCTGAACAATTTGTTCAGTTTTGTCCCCGCTTTTGTCCCTGCTATACAAAAGACATGTGGACAGGCTGGAGAGGAACCACAGAGGGGTAACAAAGATGATCAAAAGACTGAGAAGCTGCTATATGAGGAAAGGCAGAGAGAACTGAGCCTGTTCAGCCTTGAGAAAAAAAGGCTTATGAGAGACCCTATAATTATGTTCCAGTACTTAAAAGGTGGCTACAAAGATGATGGAGACTCCCTTGTTACAAAGTGCTACATGGAAAAGAGGAGGGGTAACAGGTACCAGTTATTCCAGGGGAGATTCTGATTGTACGCAAAAAGTAGGTTAGATACACACAGAAATGGTTACTCAGCCACAGGATTCTGAATATTTTAACAGTCTGTAAGATGGATCTTAAAATTAAGACATATTTTGAACTATTCTAAGGAATACACGAACAATATGAATTTCCTTTCTTTCCATTTTTCTTCATGAAATTCTGTATCTGTTGTCTAATTTGAATTTTGCAAATCAATACTTTTGCTTTCTTTATTCTCTGATTTGCCTCCAGTGAAGAGAAACTTCAAGGCGAGTGGCCAGATCAAAGCAAACCATTTCTCTGATTATGGTGATCCTTGAAACTAGGACACTGGAAGACTCCTAGTTATTAATATCTAAATATCTCCCTCTCCAAGATAGCTAACACACAGCAACCTGCACTTCCAACAGGGTGTTCAGAGGTTAGTCCTTCTTCTAATGTCACTAGAAAAACCAACAGAGCACAGAAAGTGCTTGATGTATTACACTGAAATAACTTTCCGAGGCATTTCAGTACCTACCTCATCCGCCTAACACAGACAATGACTACTGACCTCAGGGCACAGGCCTTTTATAGATACTGTAAGCACAGATATTTAAAAACTAAATGCAAACAAACAATTTTCAGGTGTAACAGTGAAATATCCTAGATTATACCTCTGTTTTATACTTTTACCAATTAAAGAAAAATCATTTCAAGTATCAAACACAGCAGGTCCCTTCCAGCTCTGCTTCCTGTGACCTTGGCAAGTAGAAGGATGGCAGCAGTGGCTGCTCAAAGTGCAATGAAATGTACTTTGTGAAATGTACAGTTTAGAAACACAATGTTTGCATTCAATGAAGAACCTCAGCCATGCAAGCACCCTACACACTCTGTAACAACAGCGACAAGATGTAAACCTGCAAACTCAGAAAAACTGGCATACTTCTCAGCAATCTGCCTGCATTTTTAAGATAGTGAATATACGAATGTGTTACTTGCTCTCATCAGATTTTCCAGCCTCAGAATCTGCATAATATACAAAGCAATTCAACTTCATAAAGCCAAAAGGGATATTTCCATATTTATAGCCTCTACTTTCTCTATGGAGAAATCACCATGCATAGATATTTCTTCAAAAAGTTATAAAAGGAAGTCCATAGTTCATTAATAAAGTAGAAAACTAAGCTGTTTTGTAGGAGCAACAATGAAAAAAAAAAAAACAAAACACCAAACCCAACCCTCAAAATATAATATCTGCCTGGAATGAGAAAAAGAATACCATACAGAAAACTGAAAGCTGTAGGAACTACAGGAGCAGAATAAAGTTAAATTTAGAGGAGTAGACACAAAAGGCCCTACCACCCCAACAGACTAAGATGGCAGCTACTGAATAGCAGAGACCTTCACAGAAGTCCCAACCAGAGAGTCAAGAAGACCAGAGTGCAGAGCAGCACAAATCTGTAGAAACAGGGACGGCGAGACAGAAACAAAGGCCAGTTAGTGCTGGGAAATCAAGAACAATGTTATAGAGCAATAAATGATAACAAAGTTCCAAATGGTTATTCATGGTAGTGATTCCTTAATATTTTCTTATTTTAAAGAAGAAAATCACTGACATACTGTTTGGGTCTTCATTATCTAAAAAAAAAAACAAACTGGTGAGATGTGAATACATATTCGTACATACACTGTGTTCAGCATTGTTTAAAGTTCAGGTTTTGGACATATTTTTAACATTTTTGGAGCAACAGACATCTTTCAGTAAGGAAATGGGATATATTGTGAAGTTGGTAATATGCACATACTTTTAATTTTTCCCTGTTAATTTTTGCCCTGTTGGGTTCTTATAGAAACTGCCAATATCAATTTATACATTTTCACTAGCAATCATTACATAATATTTGTTTGTCTGTTATTTAATAAGATATCTAACCAAACTGCCTGTGTACCTGACTTCGCAACAGACTTTCTTTTTCTATATGTTTGATACATACCTCAGAAAAACTATACTGTCTAATTTCAAACCACATAATAAGACCTGATTCAGAGAAAAGTAAATTAACACTTTGAATAGCAGTTGGGAATAGGATACACGTAGTATTTAAATTGCCCCATAAAGACAGTTTTTGAAAATAACTAATTGCAACATCCTTGCTCAGAAAAGTACTCATAATTAAACCTGGTTTGTTCTACCTTAGACATTCATGACATGCCTGAGGAACGTGTTTGCGGAAAGCACCAGTTTGCCTACCCTGCTAGCTTTAGTTTGTTAATAACAGCTTCTTCTCCTTTTCTATTTGCAGATTTATCACCCATAAGCACTGGAGAACCACAGTCTACTTCTTCAATCTAAGCATTTTCTAGACATAAAAGAATTCATTTCAAAGGAAAGCCTTATCGTTTCTGGTGTCCACACCACAACACAATCCAGCATAATAACAAAGCTTCCTCACTAAGGAGAGAGTTCATGGCTGCAGGCATTCAACAAGAAAGGTAATTTAAGTAAATTAAATCAGTTTCAAGCAGATTCTTATGGTTCTGGTGATTAAAAAAGCATGCTGTGATGCTGAATTCAAGGCATATATTTCAGATGGGTGTTCTATAATGCTTCTCTGCAATAAAGCACATGCAGTGCCTGGTATTTTTTTGTCAAGAAATTTCAAAGCCTCCATACAAGCAAATCAGAAGCTGCTCCTTGCCCCAGCTCTGTACTGGTCACTTGTAACCTATGTGCACTGCACCTTCCAAAATGCCCCTCAAGTTATATTCAAGTGATGAGAAAGAATTGTGTTTTTATAGTCATTGCTCTGGGCATCAGGAAATGAGGTCTCAAAACAAATCTAGCAGTACTACAGGCAATCTGGCTGGTCATCAAAAAGACCCTTGACCAGTCAGTGCCATGGCTTCCAACCTATAAAATTGGGCATAATTCTTCTACACTTTTTGTCCTACCTTTTTAGATTGCATTCTTTGTCTTGGAACTGCCTCTTGCTACTGGCATGTTGGGTAATTAATGCAATGGGGGACTCATTTAAGTTTCCTTTGTGAAACATTACTACACCATTACCAGTAATAAAAAGTACATTTTAACTTAAAAGAAGCTTATTTTTGTACGAAATAGAAGCTTTTTCATCTATTGTAGTGCAAGTCATTTGTGTCAATCTATTCCAGAGATTAAGGAGTTGAGGCAGAAGGCTACTACTTGCTTTTTAGCTATGTGTTCACTACAAATCCACAACCACAGGACAAATCCAATTTATGTCTCCAATTCCCATCTGAAAACTATAATGGCAATTTTATCCAAAATACATTACAATATCTTAGACAAGAAGATCAAGCATAGTAGTCTTACGCTCTCTTAAAGTCTTTTAGCATGACTGCTGTATTTCTCTTTATGCAGTTGAATAAAAAAATAATCTTTTCTGTTTATAACTGCTGTGTTTTCAGAGACATAGCTCAAGATTATCAAAGGATCATGAGAATAATTAAAGAGAAGGGGAAACCGATTAAGATGAAGAAGTGTTTGACCTTAATCTGGTATTGAGCTCTAAGACTCTAGGTCTGAACAACGTACACTGTTTTATTTTTAAAGTCAATTTCAGATTGGTTGAGAAGGCACAAGTATCTTGTGACAGAAAGTGTCAACCATCTATTAGGAAAAAAAAATAATTTTTCATCAGATTTTTTTATTTACTAGTTAATTTGCATCTCAAATAGGGCAAGAAGTGAAATCTGCATATAGGAAAGATGCAGGAAGGTACAGAATGGTTTTTTTGTGAGGAACTCACAGATCTTTTAGTACAAAATCAAGGAATTTTTAGTACAAAAATGAGATGACTGAGGGGAATTTGAAAGAACTGGAAATAAAGTATGAGCAGCATGAAAAAGGTGAATGGTTTCTTCCATTATAAGACTTTAGATTGCAAATGGGCAGAAGGCAGCTTTATAACACATGGAAATGTGATGCTTCTTCAAACACTAATATTTAAGCTGAATTCCTTGCTACAGGAAGTTGCAGATGTAAAAAGATCAAGAAAAACCAACTCTACAGCATGACAACTCAAAGTGATCCATGAAAGACTAATAGGCAGGAAGCCCCCAGACTGTAAGTGAGAGAGGCCTGGATGACCTGGGAATGGTGATAAAGAAGTTTGCTGTGTTTTTCTACTCTTGTTTATCAAAAGCATATTGGTCACTGTTGGGGGTGTAAAATTTGTCTAGAAATGGGTTGAAACTGGAACAGCTATTCCCTGACAGCTTCTCACTCAAGGCTCCACAAGGAGGCATGTTTCTCTCCTGGCTCATTTCTGTCTCTCCAGGGCAGTTGCTCCACGAGGAACTGTAGGCACAGACAGGTCTATGATCCCCATCTGCAACACCACCACATGAGGCTTCCAAACAAACACACCAGGACAGCTCACCTGTGTGCTACAGGCACACAAAACATGCCTTCACACTCAAAAAGGACCCCTGAATGCTAACATTCAAAACCAAACACAAGTACAAATACACCCCCACCATGTTTCTTTGAATGTTTTGTCCATGGATTCAGTAAGGACTTCTCTGAGAAGAATAACTTTAGTTTTCTAAAGCACTGAATAAATCATCTTATTTTAATTACCTTGTACTTCCTAATGCCACTAGTACATGACAATGTATTGGCTGTCTCTATAGAAACCAGAAGTGCAAGTAGCAACACCAATTTCTACAGCCTTTTTTCATATTTATATGCTATCCAGAGACAAATTCATTAGGGTCTCCTAAATACATGCTAAAATGACTGCATCTCATCTGAAAGAAATTGCAATAGAATGTTTCCAAGGAAACAAATGCAGTGCACTTGCACTCTATTAGTTTTTTTAACAGTGCTTTAATGGCTTAGGCTTATTTCTTTATAAACTCAAGTATGGAGAAATAGCTCAACAATATAAAAAGCATCGCTTTTATTTTTTCTTTTTAAGCATTAAAGCTGTAGCTGATAGTTGCAGTTTTGTAGCTAAACAATGTTCAGAGTAATAATCCAAGAGGGAGGGTGGGGGGAAACTGTTGATACTCTACCTTGATCTCTGTTAATAATAAAAATTTTGCAGTTCATTTCAAGACCAATTTTAAAAGCCTGAAATTACACATTCCACCATTTTTTCTAGTTAATTTGTTCTATATCTTACAAGACCTCAATTTCAAAAATGGGAAATTCTGTGTAATTCTTCAAATCTACATTTTCCTTAAATTTGCCTTGACTTTATATTCCTTTTTTTTTTAAATTTTCCTTATGTCCTGACAAAATTTTTTTATTAATCCCAAAAGGTTGAACTCTTCTATTTCTTTGTACTCTTCCCATTTCTAATAAGTCATTACTATTTTTTTCCTGCATAGTATTCTGTTCCTTGTTTTATTGATTGTGCTAGTACAATACTTTCTGCAACAAACATTTTCCAAAAATAAAATAATAAATGTTGTCTCCATTTAGAGCCATGTCACGGGGCCCCCTCAGATGGCTGTACCCCGACAAGCCCAGGCCAGCTCACAGCCACCCAAAGGGGCTTTGGGCAGATTCGGGCACCAGGTGACCAATCGGCCCTTCACGGAAGGGCTCGGGACACCCGGCGACTCAGGGGCTGCCAACCAGGCGGTACGTCCTGCCTCACACCCTGCAAGGGGCTTCTTCAGTGAGGGCAGTTTGCCAGTCCCTGGTTGGTGTCCCTGGAGGAGGACCGGTGGATCAGCTGCCTGACGAAGAGGACAAAAGATGACCCTCGTGGGTGGTGTAACAAGGAACCTTTATTAGAGGTCTGTGCCTCTAGAAGAACCAACCCACAAGAGCCAAGATGGTTCTCAAACATGGGTTTAAGTAGGGGGCATAAACAGGGGGTGGAAATGGGGAAAGGACCAACCAGAGAAGGGAAGGAGTGGGGTTTAGGGATGACTGGCATGAGAGGAAGCCTAAGGCCTTGTACTCAAACCAACCAGGGACAGAGTAACTTGGAGAGACAGGGAAGCTTCTGGAAGAAGGGGAGGGGTCAGGGTACATATTTGGGATGGGGGCAGAGGGACCCAAAGGCGGGGAGATTGTGGGGGAGAAAGACACTGGTGGAGGGAACTAAGTGGGATCAAGGGAAGGGGAAGACCGGGGTAGTCCATTTACAAGCAGGGCTAATAGGGGGTAACTGGGGATAACAGAACATAAAATGAAATACAAATGGATATATAAACTTGTAATATACACCGCCACAGAGCCATACCTGAACTATTTCATTCAATTCTTCCCAGTCAGTTTCTTTCCTTGAGATCTCCCCTTTAGCCAATTTTCTCATTATACAGTACCAAGATTATGTCCTGCCTTCTCCAGCTTCTCTAATTGCTTTATCAAAGTCCAACATCATAAAGTGACATCAAGTAAGCTTTAATCAACCTTCACTTAACTCCTATAATTTTTTTAAAGGTCATTTATTCCTATATTTGTAACTAATCTTTCCTTCAAAGTCTGTTCTGTGCCATCAGGTCATATTACAGGCCCTTCTCTTTCCCTCCTTGTTTAATATAAGCAGTGGATTTTCATTTTTGCAGGTCTAAGAGCTTCAAATATTGCTTAAGCATCAGTCCTGTCACCTTCCACTTATTCCCTCTACAGATCACTGTGTGGTGCTTCATCAAACCTCCAACAGACCTCAGTGGTTTGTGACACAGAACACATGAACATCAACAGACAAGATATGACAAAGAGAGTACATACAACAGTTGAGTAAATTATTTCCCTATTTTTAATAGAGTCCACAAAAAAAAAGTTAGTGATCTCCCTACTTTTAAAGTCCCCTGCATTTCTGTACGCACATGATAAAGAACCAGTTCCTGAACGCTTAAAAAATGTTCAGAGTTTCATCAAAGCAGAATGTAAATAAAAGGTAGAATATGCAAAACTCAAAAATAATTACATGGATACATTTAGGAAATTTAAATGAGTACATTCAGAAGAAAGCCTTGAGAACTGTATGTCCTTCCAGCAGAGCTAAGAGCGTCCCTGCTCTACAACACAAGCCTTGCTGACACATGT
This sequence comes from Calyptomena viridis, assembly GCA_013390005.1. Lineage (NCBI taxonomy): Eukaryota > Metazoa > Chordata > Aves > Passeriformes > Eurylaimidae > Calyptomena > Calyptomena viridis. The sequence continues at coordinate 56,672 of WEIV01012605.1, forward strand.
AAATAAATTGTTTCAATTCAGTTTGACAATTCACTCATGATATAAGGAACTTTTGCTCCTTTGAAAGTACTATCAGTATAAGACAAGTACAGTTGTAGTCTTGCTCTGATAGTACATCTGTGTAAGCTGAGAAACCCAAATTAAAAAAAAATTACCTGTAGTCATATTTTCTTTGGTGAACACAATAAGGTACTTACTGTTGAGCTAAAGGATACAAGTCTCCACCCTTTGTTCTCTTTGGTATTTCAAGGAATATTAAAATTTCAGGTAGAAGAAGTGGCTGGGATATATATTGTATCCTGTCTGAAAAACTGATTAGTAGATCAACTAAAATGAAGGGGTGACTGTGCTGGCTTGTGCTGAACATATTAAGAAATTCTTCCACAGCTCAGAGAAAGGAAATACTTCTAAAATACACAACTACTTTAAGGTCTCAGGGTTATTGCATATAACTTTTTAAAGGGCATTTTACATGGTTTATCCAGGTTCAGCTCCAAGGTCCAAAGATCCCATGGGGGCTGTTCAATATGATATTCTCTCCTTGGTCGACATTGCAGATTCTTTTTTTTTTTTAACACAGCAGCTCACTTATGTTTTCTGGTCTTTTCATAACGTCTCTATAAACATCCTCCAAATGTTTCATAAATTCAATCAATCTGTTACATAGCAATATAAGATCTCCAGAATAATCTCTTCACCAGAAAGACAAAACTGGGTTTAACACAAACAGAAAGAAACACCACTATAATAAATCTCTACGGGCTATTCAGCTACCTCTTTTATTCTTCTTTTTTTCAGGCTTTGATTACTTGTCTCTGTAATTTTGAGATGCCTGTATACTTTACACTTCACTGAGCAGTTAACAAGTTGTTCCATCTATTCATTTCTCTGAAGTATATTGCTTAGCTTTATCTTAAAGATTTAAACTCCCTTATTGTTCTTTCATTCTTTGTCTTGCTTAATACCCAATGCTACATTTGAAACCATTTCACCTATTTGCTCAACAGAATAGGGATAGCAACAAGTATCTTTAAATATTCCTCCTTTTTCTTTTATATCTGCCTCTGTGATTAATAGCCTAGTGTACATTTCTGTTGTGGTTTAAACCCAGCCAGCAACTAAGTACCACACAGCCACTCATTCACTTCTCTTGTATCATGAGTGAACTGTCAAACTGAATTGAAAAGTTTAATTTGTACAAGTCACCAAGGTTCACATTGTGTAAAGCAGGGATGCTTTTAGCTATCCTAACATTTTTCCATGTTTTAGTAGCTGAAAGGATGCCTCAAACCTACCTTGATACATTTTCTCTGAGACTTGGAAATCCAATTTTTGTACCACATTCAAGTCATGAATCAATATTAGTAATTTATATTTATAAATTTATGGCCCTGGTCAGAAGTACTAATTTTGGAAAATACCACTATCAGCTATTATATGTCATTTTCCATCAGCAGAAAGCACCAATGTGGCACAGTGGCATAAAGCAGCCCATTTAAAGCACAGCACTGTGTGGTTAGTGACTGTATACACTGCATGTGCAATTAGACAATATTTTCACTATTTCTCATTCTATTTCTATGATGCTTAATGTTTTGCTCTGAATTTCCACAAACTACCCCCATTATTTCCTGATACACAATTACCATTTTGCCTCACAGTTAATTTTAGGATGTGCAAGAGGATAGCTTGTTAAAACACAGGAGTACACCCAAAAGAATGACCTCTGAAATTGAATTACCAGCAAATGCTGAAATTGAATTTGCAATGTGCAATGAGTAACAAGATTCAGACTCCTGATCTAGGGTGCTCACTCTATTGACAAAATATGCTGCAAAGCCTGAAAAGGCTATCAGGAGTATGATGATGGGAACAAAAAGAATCATTAGTTCAGTAACACATCATTCCAATCTGAGTGACAGGTTAACACACTTGAAAGAACAGGCGAAACAGGAAAATCTTGTAATGAACTAGGATGAAAGTACTTGAAAGATAAAAATGTTGTTTGCACCAAAATTGAAACAAAGTGGCAAGAGGCCTCAGACATCTATTTCATTTAAGAGCAAATGGCACTTGCTAGATCAGGATAAATTTCAAAATATTGTCCAGGACACTATCCAGTATGGCTATAACTGTGTAGGTGCAAAAGATACGTGAATAAAGATAACAATATAAGCTGAAAGCAGGAATATCTGAATAATCCATTGAAATGCCCCACACCAGAGAGAAACAGACATGCCATATGGCATGATACTGATAATTCATGCCTAACCAAGATATGGTTCTGTGCCTGAGAGTTTGAAATGTAAGTACATTATTTTGCAGCAATGATGCATAGGTGATATTCACCATTCTGCACAAAAGGGTATAAAAAATCAAATCAGAGTTTGACATTTTACCCCATTTTTCCATTCATCTATGACCTTCCACATCCACTCAGTACACATACAGCTCTTCAAATTTTAAAACCAATACAAATGTAGGTGTTTAACAGTCTATATCTATCACTGAGCTACAGCTACCTTAGATGGGGGGATAAAAAATAATTAAGGGATAATAGAAGCTCTCTCCCCGTTTTGGAAATGTTTCAGAGTAAGAGAGTGAAACACACTGCTGCTTTAGACAATCACAGTCCATACAAAATTATGACTTTCATATGAGAAAACATATAAAAAATCTAAAAAAAGGATCGATATCTGTTACCAGGCCTTCCAGTTTCTAAGGTGATTAGACATCGCTGGTTATTAAAATTAATATTCCTCATGCACTACTTAATTGGCTAGTTTTCCAATTGGTGAAGTTCTACCTGAATTTAATTGTTTCCTAATGAACAAAGTAGGTTACAACTTCTAAAAACTTCCAAAGAGAGTCCAGTACAAGGTCTATACAAAAGAAACAGGAATTTTGTTTTACCTGGTCTAAAACTTTTCCTATTTTACCTGTCAGACTACATATTCGTTCACCTATTTACTCTCTCAGAAAATAAATTATTTGGTTGTAATAACTGTGGAATGTTTCCCTTGTCTCTTCATTAGCATCAGCTCACAGAAATAGTGTTAGACACAATATTTCTAAGCACCGGAGTGCCCTGCAGGTACAGACACTGTGTGCAGTTCCCAGTGATCAACAGCTCTTGAAGGAGAGATGGAGCTTCAGCATTGCAAAGATAAGTGTATGGTCAGTCACAGAGAGAAAAATGCATTATTCTGCCAGTCTTATTTTTGCTATATATATCATCCTGGCCACAGAACACATTTCCTTTTGAGAAACCACATTGTAAGATGGGATCAAAGGATGCCACAGCATGCGATGTTGTGACATACTGCATGTAACACCTGCACTTTCACTCAAAGAGAATAAATTCATAATGTAACAATCACAAGTACTGTCTACTTCAGCAACACTATTAAAAGTGGAAAGGGAATGGCCCAAGAAGACAAATATGCCACTGTATCCATTTCAAAAAGGCACCGTACCCAGGTCCAGAAGCAAGGGGTCAAAAAAACCCCACAGTTGGGCAATAAAGCAGAAAGATACTACAAAATACTGCTTGAATAATATAAAGATANAAACCAGGTAGTCAGGGATGCATGTACTCTCTAACCCCTGCCCAGGTTAAGAATCACGTGCTGTTCCCTACCTGCTCCTGTCCACAAGGAACTGTTTTGTGAACCTATGTTTATGCAGGTCTGAACTACAATCAAGTTTGCCAGACTTATCAATTGACAGTTTGACTGCAGTTGNAAACCACATTGTAAGATGGGATCAAAGGATGCCACAGCATGCGATGTTGTGACATACTGCATGTAACACCTGCACTTTCACTCAAAGAGAATAAATTCATAATGTAACAATCACAAGTACTGTCTACTTCAGCAACACTATTAAAAGTGGAAAGGGAATGGCCCAAGAAGACAAATATGCCACTGTATCCATTTCAAAAAGGCACCGTACCCAGGTCCAGAAGCAAGGGGTCAAAAAAACCCCACAGTTGGGCAATAAAGCAGAAAGATACTACAAAATACTGCTTGAATAATATAAAGATAATATACTCTCTAATTAGTAGAAAACATGAGGGATGTTTTAGATTTAATGTATAATCAACCTGATAAGATGTTAAGTATTCATATCCCTGTCCTACATAGATAAAAAAAGGTTTTTACTGTTTC